>CM059866.1:38228124-38675328 GCA_030490815.1 Acer saccharum
ATCACATCTTAACCACTCATCATTGCAAGCTTATGTATCAGAGATTACGTGAGATTAGGAAAAGATCAAACCAGTAGAGGATCCAAATTCGTAAATTAATGGTCCAAATCCAATGCACTGATGAAGTTATATCCGTAGCACATGACGTGAACATTATATTTATATATATATAGTCTTTCTATGTCAGTTCGTCTTTCTACCGACTCAAAATGTATGCACTGTCAAAACTTCACCATAATCTATGGTCTAAAGTATGTAATCTAGAATTTTGATCCTCTATGATCTGATATTTTTCTAACTTTTTTAAAGCATGTGATTGGTGGATGATAAAGGTTCTGAAAACCAATCACATCTTAACCACTCATTCATTGCCAATGCTTATGTATCATGAGATAATGTGAGGTTAGGAAAAAGATCAAATCAGTAGAGGATCCAATTCGTAATCTAATGGTCCACATCCAATGCACTGATGAAGTTATATCCGTACGCACTGACTTGAACCTTTATATATATATATATAGTTTTTCTACTGTCAGTTCGTCTTTCTACGACTCAAAATGTATGCACTTGTCAAAAACTTCACCATAATCTATGGTCTAAAGTATGTAAATCTAGGATTTTGATCCTCTACTGAACTGATATTTTTTCTAACCTTTTAAAGCATGCGATGGGGATGATAAAGTGGTTGTGGAAACCAATCCATCTTAACCACTCATTCATTGCAACGCTTATGTGTTATGAGATTGTGAGGTTAGGGAAAAGATCACATCAGTAGAGGATCCAAATTTGTAAATCTAATGGTCCACATCCAATGCACTGATGAAGTTAATCCGTACGCACTGACTTGAACTTCTATATATATATATAGTGTTTTACTGTCAGTTCGTCTTTTACGACTCAAAATGTATGCACTTGTCAAAACTTCACCATAATATATGGTCAAAGTATGTAAATCTAGGATTTGATCCTCCACTGATCTGATATTTTTTCTAACCTTTTAAAGCATGTGATTGGTGGATGATAAAGTGGTTTGTGAAAACCAATCACATCTTAACCACTCATTCATTGCAATGCTTATGTGTCATGAGATTATCTGAGGTTAGGAAAAAGATCAAATCAGTAGAGGATCCAAATTCGAAAATAATGGTCCACATCAATGCACTGATGAAGTTATATCCGTACGCACTAACTTGAACATTTATATTATATATATATATATATATAGTCTTTCTACTGTCAGTTCGTCTTTCTACCGACTCAAAATGTATGCACTTGTCAAAACTTCACCATAATCTATGGTCTAAAGTATGTAAATCTAGGATTTTGATCCTCTACTGATCTGATATTTTTCTAACCTTTTTAAAGCATGTGATTGGTGGATGATAAAATGGTTGTGAAACCAATCAATCTTAACCACTCATTCATTGCAATGCTTAGTATCATGAGATTAGTGAGTTAGGAAAAAGATCAAACCAGTAGAGGATCCAAATTCGTAAATCTAATGGTCCAAATCCAATGCACTGATGAAGTTATATCCGTACGCACTGACGTGAACATATATTTATATATATATAGTTTTCTACGTCAGTTCGTCTTTCTACCGACTCAAAATGTATGCACTTGTCAAAACTTCACCATAATCTATGGTCTAAAGTATGTAAATCTAGAATTTTGATCCTCTACTGATCTGATATTTTTCTAACCTTTTAAAGCATGTGATTGGTGGATGATAAAGTGGTTCTGAAAACCAATCACATCTTAACCACTCATTCATTGCAATGCTTATGTATATGAGATAATGTGGGTAGGAAAAAGATCAAATCAGTAGAGGATCCAAATTCGTAAATCTAATGGTCCACATCCAATGCACTGTGAAGTTATATCGTACGCACTGACTTGAACATTTATATATATTATATGTTTTTCTACTGTCAGTTCGTCTTTCTACCGACTCAAAATGTATGCACTTGTCAAAACTTCACCATAATCTATGGTCTAAAGTATGTAAATCTAGGATTTGATCTCTACTGAACTGATATTTTTTCTAACCTTTTTAAAGCATTCGATGGTGGATGATAAAGTGGTTGTGGAAACCAATCACATCTTAACCACTCATTCATTGCAACGCTTATGTGTTATGAGATTATGTGAGGTTAGGGAAAAGATACATCAGTAGAGGATCCAAATTTGTAAATCTAAGGGTCCACATCCAATGCACTGATGAAGTTATATCCGTACGCACTGACTTGAACATTTCTATATATATATATATAGTCTTTCTACTGTCAGTTCGTCTTTCTACCGACTCAAAATGTATGCACTGTCAAAACTTCACCATAATATATGGTCTAAAGTATGTAATCTAGGATTTGATCCTCCACTGATCTGATATTTTTCTACCTTTTTAAAGCATGTGATTGGTGGATGATAAAGTGGTTGTGAAAACCAATCACATCTTAACCACTCATTCATTGCAATGCTATGTGTCATGAGATTATCTGAGGTTAGGAAAAGATCAAATCAGTAGAGGATCCAAATTCGTAAATCTAATGGTCCACATCCAATGCACTGATGAAGTTATATCCGTACGCACTAACTGAACATTTATATATATATATATTATATATAGTCTTTCTACTGTCAGTTCGTCTTTCTACCGACTCAAAATGTATGCACTTGTCAAAACTTCACCATAATCTATGGTCTAAAGTATGTAAATCTAGGATTTTGATCCTCTACTGATCTGATATTTTTCTAATCTTTTTAAAGCATGTGATTGGTGGATGATAAAGTGGTTGTGAAAACTATCACATCTTAACCACTCATTTATTGCAATGCTTATGTGTCATGAGATTATGTGAGGTTAGGAAAAAGATCAAATCAGTAGAGAATCCAAATTCGTAAATCTAATGGTCCACATCCAATGCACTGATGAAGTTATATCCATACGCACTGACTTGAACATTTATATATATATATATATTATATAGTCTTTCTACTGTCAGTTCGTCTTTCTACCAACTCAAAATGTATGCACTTGTCAAAACTTCACCATAATTTATGGTATAAAGTATGTAAATTTAGGATTTGATCCTCTACTGATCTGTTATTTTTTCTAACCTTTTTAAAGCATGTGATTGGGGATGATAAAGTGGTTGTGAAAACCAATCACATCTTAACCACACATTCATGCAAAGCTTATGTGTCATGAGATTATGTGAGGTTAGGAAAAAGATCAATCAGTAGAGGATCCAAATTCATAAATCTAATGGTCCACATCCAATGCACTGATGAAGTTATATCCGTAAGCACTGACTTGAACATTTCTATATATATTATATAGTCTTTCTATGTCAGTTCGTCTTTTACCGACTCAAAATGTATGCACTTGTCAAAACTTCACAAATCTATGGTCTAAGTATGTAATCTAGGATTTGATCCATACTGATCTGATATTTTTTCTAACCTTTTTAAAGCATGTGATTGGTGGATGATAAAGTGGTTGTGAAAACAACACATCTTAACCATCATCATTGCAATGCTTATGTGTCATGAGATTATGTGAGGTCAGGAAAATGATCAAATCAGTAGAGGATCCAAATTCGTAAATCTAATGATCCACATCCAATGCATGATGAAGTTATATCCGTACGCACTGACTTGAACATTCTATATATATATATAGTCTTTCAACTGTCAGTTCTTCTTTCTACCGATCAAAATGTATGCACTTGTCAAAACTTCACCATAATCTATGGTCTAAAGTATGTAAATCTAGGATTTTGATCCTCTACTGATCTGATATTTTTTCTAACCTTTTTAAAGCATGTGATTGGTGGATGATAAAATGGTTGTGAAAACCAATCACATTAACCACTCATTCATTGCAATGCTTATGTATACATGAGATTACGTGAGATTAGAAAAAGATCAAACCAGTAGAGGATCCAAATTCGTAAATCTAATGGTCCAAATCCAATGCACTGATGAAGTTATATCCGTACGACTGACGTGAACATTTATATTTATATATATATGTCTTTCTACTGTCAGTTCGTCTTTCTACTGACTCAAAATGTATGCTTGTCAAAATTCACCATAATCTATGGTCAAAGTAGTAAATCTAGAATTTTGATCCTTTATGATCTGATATTTTTTCTAACCTTTTAAAGCATGTGATTGGTGGATGATAAAGTGGGTTCTGAAAACCAATCACATCTTAACCACTCATTCATTGCAATGCTTATGTATCCTGAGATAATGTGAGGTTAGGAAAAAGATCAAATCAGTAGAGGATCCAAATTCGTAAATCTAATGGTCCACATCCAATGCACTGATGAAGTTATATCCGTACGCACTGACTTGAACATTATATAATATATATATAGTTTTCTACTGTCAGTTCGTCTTTCTACCGACTCAAAATGTATGCACTTGTCAAAACTTCACCATAATCTATGGTCTAAAGTATGTAAATCTAGGTTTTTGATCCTCTACTGAACTGATATTTTTTCTAACCTTTTTAAAGCATGCGATTGGTGGATGATAAAGTGGTTGTGGAAACCAATCACATCTTAACCACTCATCATTACAATGCTTATGTGTTATGAGATTATGTGAGGTAGGGAAAAGATCAAATCAGTAGAGGATCCAAATTTGTAAATCTAATGGTCCACATCCAATGCACTGATGAAGTTATATCCGTACGCACTGACTTGAACATTTCTATATATATATATAGTCTTCTACTGTCAGTTCGTCTTTCTACCGACTCAAAATGTATGCACTTGTCAAAACTTCACCATAATATATGGTCTAAAGTTGTAAATCTAGGATTTTGATCCTCCATGATCTGATATTTTTTCTAACCTTTTTAAAGCATGTGATTGGTGGATGATAAAGTGGTTTGTGAAAACCATCACATTTAAACCACTCATCATGCAATGCTTATGTGTCATGGATTATCTGAGGTTAGGAAAAAGATCAAATCAGTAGAGGATCCAATTCGTAAATCTAATGGTCCAACATCCAATGCACTGATGAAGTTTATCCGTACGCACTAACTTGAACATTATATATATATATATATATATAGTCTTTTACTGTCAGTTCGTCTTCTACCGACTCAAAATGTATGCACTTGTCAAAACTTCACCATAATCTATGGTCTAAAGTATGTAAATCTAGATTTTGATCCTCTACTGATCTGATATTTTTCTAATCTTTTTAAAGCATGTGATTGGTGGATGATAAAGGGTTGTGAAAACTAATCACATCTTAACCACTCATTTATTGCAATGCTTATGTGTCATGAGATTATGTGAGGTTAGGAAAAAGATCAAATCAGTAGAGAATCCAAATTCGAAAATCTAATGGTCCACATCCAATGCACTGATGAAGTTATATCCATACGCAGTGACTTGAACATTTTATATAATATATATATATATATAGTCTTTCTACTGTCAGTTCGTCTTTCTACCAACTCAAAATGTATGCACTTGTCAAAACTTCACCATAATTTATGGTATAAAGTATGTAAATTTAGGATTTTGATCCTCTACTGATCTGTTATTTTTCTAACCTTTTTAAAGCATGTGATTGGTGGATGATAAAGTGGTTGTGAAAACCAATCACATCTAACCATCATCATTGCAATGCTTATGTGTTATGAGATTATGTGAGGTTAGGAAAAAGATCAAATCAGTAGACGATCCAAATTTGTAAATCTAATGGTCCACATCCAATGCACTGATGAAGTTATATCCGTACGCACTGACTAGAACATTTCTATCTATTATATATATAGTCTTTCTACTGTCAGTTCGTCTTTCCGGCTCAAAATGTATGCACTTGTCAAAACTTCACCATAATCTATGGTCTAAGTATGTAAATCTAGGATTTTGATCCTCTACTGAACTGATATTTTTCTAACCTTTTTAAAGCAGCGATTGGAGGATGATAAAGTGGTTGTGGAAACCAATCACATCTTAACCATCATTCATTGTGTTGTATGTATAAACTCGCCCAACTGACACGTCATCAAAGGAGCTAACAAAGGTTGCCACATCATTCATTGACCGGGTAAAAGGTAGAGGTTTGACCAGTCAGGATGAATAAATAGCTTAGACCAGAGGGAAGTCAAAGGCATGGTCGCCAAAACCAAAAACCTACTCGCCGAATATAGAAGTGTACTCGCCAGATATACATACCCAGAAAGTAAAAGTACTCGCTGGACCAGCGCACTAGGCTCGAACCGACTCGGCATAAACACAGAAGCAACAAGGAATCGCAAAAAGAAAGAAGACCCAATCCTGCGACAGAAAAGGATCCTAATGCAAATCAACAAGGGGAAACCCTAAATAAACATGTATAAATAGAATCACCTATCCTACGAGGAAGGGGTTCAGAAATAGAGAGAGAGAAAAGAGAGCAATTGTGAGAGGATTAGAGAGTGTAACGAAGCAACCAAAACCTAGTATTATTTTTCTGCCCTCAGGGGCGCCGTGGTTTTTTCCCATTCAAGGGTTTTCCACGTAAAACTTGTCTTTTGCATGTGTTCTTGATTTTCTTGCTTTATATTAAATTGATTTAATTGTTGAGCGCGTGGCAATCCAAATTTCACCGTCAACAATTGGCGCTAGAAGGAGGGGGCTTTTGAACAGAAAACTTCGAGGGACCCTTGCGAATCAGACAGCATGAACAACGACAGCGACAGAGATGGTAACTCCAGTGGAGATTTAGTTATTGAACCAGCTGCGCCAACGGGAGACAGGGCAGTGACAGTCGGGGAGCAATCAGCAGCAACGCCAGGAACTAGGGCGGCTGATCCCGGGATTTTGCAGCACTTCCAAGCCGCATTGGTAAACCTAATCAGCGAAGCCAGCAAAATAGGACTTTCGCTTCCTATAGGGTTAGGAGTCTCATCTCCTTACGAGTTAACCACCCCTGGAACCCATCCACCCGGAAGGCTGCGGTCAGAAGTTCATATCACAGTTCCCGACAATCAAGCTAAGACAATCCACCGAGGAGACCCCCAAGACCACATTGAGGATTTCGAGGGGAGAAAACAGAGGAAGGGAAAGGGTGTGATGAATGAAGAGTCCAGGGAGGAACGAGATCAGGTGCGAGCACATAGGGTCAATTCCAGCGACACATACCAGCGAAACCGGCGGAGACACCGGTCCATCTCATCTGAGGACAAGAGTCCTCGTCCGCGAAGGGAGTTGCGATCTAAAAGAACGAAGCGGAGAAGATCTGAGAGCACTGAAGATCGAAGAAGCCCAGATGAGAGAGGCAATCATGGTAGAATGACAATCAAGAGTAGGCTCGACCCAGCAGGAGAACCAACCGGTCAGCGAGATGTCACCTTACAAGAGCTATCAAGAAAGGTTTCAGCAATGGCACGAAGGTATGGACGTAATGTATCCTCGGATGATGAGTCAGATAGCCCATTCGTCGAAGCTATTGCTCGCACCCAATTTCCAGACAGGTTTAGAATGCCAACTATT
This sequence comes from Acer saccharum, assembly GCA_030490815.1. Lineage (NCBI taxonomy): Eukaryota > Viridiplantae > Streptophyta > Magnoliopsida > Sapindales > Sapindaceae > Acer > Acer saccharum. Next base: position 38,235,636 of record CM059866.1, read on the forward strand.
GAGCAGTACAAGGAGAACAGGGATCCCAAAGAGCATGTTCCGCCGATTCCGCAATATCATGGCCCAGTATTCATCCAATGACGGGTTGCTGTGTCTCACCTTCCCGCAAACATTCGGCGACCTCGCCTCTAGATGGTTCGGAAGGCTTCCACCCGGAACCATAAGCAGCTTCTCAAACCTCAGCAAGGCATTCATAAGGCAGTTCATGGGAAGTGTCCAAAGAAGAAAGTCACTCGCCCATCTATCGAACTTGAAACAGGAACATAACGAATCAATCAAGAAGTACCTGGCCAGGTTTGGGAAGGAAGTAGCTCAAATTGAGGATGCCAGTGATGTAGCTGTAATCGCCGCTTTCACTAATGGGTTACAAAGCGGACGATTGTCTTTTGACCTGCGAAGGGATAGACCTAAAACTTACGAAGAGATGATGGAAATAGCTGGCGATTATGCACTGGCAGAGGAGGAAGAAGTAGCACAAGGGGGTAGCTATGTGCATGGGCACAAACCTAACTTGAAAACAGACCATAAGGACGACAAAAAGATGCAATCACGTGATCGCCAGAAGGATGAGAAGGGCCAAAGAGGATACTCAAGAGATAGCAGGGGAAACACTCGGGCCAATAAGTTTCGAGGAAGGTACAACCATTACACCCCTTTAAATGGCGACCAGGAGGAGATATTATCTGTGGTAGAAGACAAGGGACTCGCCAAATACCCCCGACAGCAGTCAGCGAATGCAAGGAGAGATACAACCAAGTACTGTCGATTCCATAAAGATCATGGACATGAAACTTCAAAGTGTTTCCAGTTACGCGATCACATCGAAAGCCTGATCAGAGATGGGCACCTGAAAGACTTTGCCTTGAAAGGGGACAAGCACGGGGGTCGCCAAGATAGCCGCCAAGGAAACGGGCAAGATAGGAAGAGTCCAAGGAGGAACAGTCCTAACGCAGCCATAAACACTATTTTCGGCGGACCTCACACTGGGAGGAGCAATCGAGAGAGGATGTCGGAAGTTCGAGAAGTGATGTATGAAGGCAGAAGCATGGAAGTCAATTCTGTGCAGAAAAACCCCAAGAAGGGGAGAGAAGGGCATGATCCCATAACGTTTACAGCAGAAGACTCAGACGGGATTGATGCAAAGCCTAATGATGCAATAGTCGTGGGAGTTCGAATAGCCCATAGGGATGTCCTTCGAGTGATGATTGATAACGGAAGTTCGGCTGATATTTTAAGTGCCAGAGTGTATGATGAGTTGCGGCTGGACCGGAAAGATCTTGAACCGTTCCATGTACCATTGAAAGGATTTGGTGGCGCAGAGGTTAGGTCGTTAGGAACAGTGAAACTACCGGTAAGATTTGGAACAGCACCATGCCGGCGAACAATCCTGTTAGACTTTGTCGTGGTTGACATCCATAATTGGCCGTATAATGCACTACTTGGCCGACCGTTTCTTAACAAAGCTCGAGCTGTAACCTCAACCCATGCACTGAAAATAAAGTTCCCTACAGAATTCGGCGTCGGAGAATTGAAAGGGTCGCAGGAGATGGCTCGCCGCGCCAACTTGTCAGTCTTCAAAGATAAAACAGGGATGGAAACTTTGAACATATTCGAAGTAGACACAGAGACGCAAGAGGATAATCCGGAAAACTTCGAACTAGATCCAAGAGACAAAACAAACAGAGAAAAGGAAGAACCAACTGAGTCGATTATTCTAGATGAAGCGGAACCAGATAAAACAGTGAAAATTGGAGCGAGGTTGGCTGAGCAGGTTAAGAAAGATGTGACGAACTTGTTGAAAGAATATAGGGGGATTTTCGCTTGGTGCCACGAAGACATGCCAGGGATTGATAGAAGCACAATTTCCCACAATTTAGCTGTGAATGAGAAATGCAAACCGGTAGTACAGAAAAGGAGAAGCTTCAACCCGGAAAGGAGTGCAGCGATCAAAGAGGAAGTGTCAAAATTGCTCGCCGCAGGGTCAATTAGAGAAGTTAAGTACCCGGAATGGGTGGCGAATGTAGTCTTAGTGAAAAAGAAGAACAATCAATGGAGGATGTGCGTCGACTTCACCGACCTAAACAAAGCTTGCCCCAAGGACAGCTTCCCATTACCAAGGATTGACCAGTTAGTAGATGCAACGGCCGGGCATGAGACGTTGAGTTTCATGGATGCATATTCAGGGTACAACCAGATAAAGATGCACAGGCCTGACGAAGAGAAAACAGCATTCACCACAGATCAGGGGTTGTATTGTTACAGGGTCATGCCATTCGGCTTGAAGAACGCCGGGGCAACTTATCAGCGCTTGGTCAACAAGATGTTCGCCAGACAGATAGGGAGAAATATGGAGGTTTATGTTGATGATATGCTGACAAAGAGTATTACCGCAGATAAACATGCAAATGACCTGAGGGAAACGTTCGACGTACTGGTCAAGTATGGAATGAAGTTAAATCCGGTAAAATGTGTATTCGGCGTACCATCTGGGAGGTTTCTCGGATATCAGGTGAACCAAAGAGGAATAGAGGTGAACCCTGAAAAAATCCAAGCATTAGCAAGAATGGTCTCGCCAAAGACTCTGAAAGATGTCCAAAAACTCACAGGGTGCCTAGCATCGCTGAGCAGATTCATAGCCAAATCAACAGACCGATGCCTACCATTTTTCAAAGCTTTAAAGAAGGGAAAAGGGATCGAATGGAATGAGGATTGCGAAAAAGCCTTCCAGGCCTTGAAAGACTACCTTGGACAGGCACCATTGCTATCAAAGCCAGAAACAGCCGAGACATTGTACATGTACTTATCCGTTTCTGAAGCAGCCACAAGTTCCGTGCTAGTACGACAGGAAGATGGAATCCAAAAGCCAGTATACTACACCAGCAAGGCACTGTTACCAGCCGAAACAAGGTACTCGCCGGCAGAAAAAATGGCACTCGCCCTAATAACAGCAGCAAGGAAGCTAAGACCATATTTCCAGGCTCATAGAATCAGGGTATACACCAACTGCCCACTGAAGTTAATCCTGCAGAAACCAGAGGTATCCGGTCGGTTAACAAAGTGGGCGATCGAATTAAGTGAATTCGATGTAGAATACCTCCCAAGGACAGCAATTAAAGCCCAGGCAGTGGCAGACTTCGTAGCAGAGTTCACTGAACCAAGCGTAGAGGTGGCGAGAATGATGGTGGAGCAAAATAAGAAAATATTCAAATGGCAACTTCGCGTTGATGGCTCATCAAACACGCACGGCAGCGGGGCAGGTATAGTGCTGACAACACCGGAAGGAGACTCAGTCGAATGTGCCTTGCGTTTTGACTTCAAAGCCACCAACAATCAAGCTGAGTACGAGGCACTTATAGCGGGTTTAAAGATTAGCACAATCTTAGGTGCAGACGAGGTGGAAATTTTCAGCGACTCTCAAGTTGTTGTCAATCAGGTACTAAATGAATACCAGGCGAGAGAAGAAAGCATGATCACTTACCTGGAATTAGCAAGGGAACTGTTAGAAAGATTCAAAGAGTATAGAATTGTTCACGTCCCCAGAGAAGAAAATGAAAAGGCCGACGCCTTAGCCAAACTGGCATCTGCCACGATCAACATTTGGCCCAACAATATCTCCATGATCCGCCTGTCGCAGCCGAGTATAGTTAAAACAAAGGAAGTCGGGGCAATCTTTGGCGAGAGGGACAGCTGGATCACGCCAATTAAAGAGTATCTCATCAACGATATACTTCCAAGTGACCCACTGGAAGCAAAGCGGCTAAAATACAGAGCAACAAGATATTCGGTACTCAATGGAGAACTATACAAGAGAGGATACTCGAGGGCACTGCAGAGATGTGTCGGGCCTGAAGAAGCAGAAGGTATCCTAAGAAGCATACACAGCGGAAATTGTGGGAACCATGCTGGGGGTGCCAGCCTAGCCCACAAAACATTGAGACAGGGTTTTTACTGGCCTACCCTGTTCGCCGACTCCAAAAGGGTGGCAGCGAGATGTGAAGCATGTCAGAAAATCGCCAATAACATCCGACAACCACCTGAGCTCCTGCAAAGTATTACCTCGCCTTGGCCATTTGCCATGTGGGGAATAGACTTGATCGGCCCAATGCCAACAGCAACTGGAGGAGCAAAGCATGCCATAGTAGCTGTGGATTATTTTACAAAATGGGTAGAAGCCGAGCCATTGGTGCATATAACAGAAGCAAACACCATTAGCTTTGTGAAGAAAAATATCTTGTACAGATTCGGGATACCAAACACCATCATCACAGACAATGGGACCCAATTTGATGGCAGGAAATTCAGGGAACTGTGTGATAAGTATGGCATCAACAACTACTACGCTTCTCCAGCACATCCACAGACGAATGGCCAAACTGAAGCAGTGAACAAAATCATCAAGCACAACCTGAAAGCTAAGTTAGCAACCAAAAAGGGGAGCTGGGCGGATAAGTTACCGCAAGTGCTCTGGGCATATCGCACAACGGAAAGGGGTTCAACAGGCGAAACCCCGTATTCCATGGCTTACGGAGCAGAAGCTGTTATTCCCGTGGAAACATCGTTCTCTTCACCAAGGGTACAACTCTTTCAGCCAGAAATCAACGTTGATATGCTAAAGTGCGGCCTAGATGAGTTAGAAGAAAGAAGAGAGCGAGCACAAATAAGGAATGCAGCGTACCAACAGAGGGTAGCTAGATATTACAACTCGCATGTGCGTGAAAGGAGGTTCACACTTGGTGATTTAGTACTGAAGAGGGTGAATCCGGGAACAAGAGACAAGGCTGCAGGATCACTCGCAGACAAATGGGAAGGGCCTTATAAGATTACGGGGATAGCTGGCCATGGGGCATATCGCATTACTCGAGAAGGGTTTGGCGAGTTACCCCGTCCATGCAATGCGCAGTACTTGAAGATATATTATCCTTAAGGGACAAGTTAGATTCTTTTGAATTCCTTCTATTTTTCTATTTAGCTTAGAGAAGTTGTTCGTTTTAGCATTTTTTCTTTATGACTATGTTAATAAAGTTGCAGGAAGTATTCAATAAAGAGTAATTTATTACTAAGAGATTCTCGATTCTGACTCGCCAAACGCAAAAGGCATTCGCCAGCACACATAGCTACATCACATGAAAACGAGCTTTATGCTCGCTGCAGCGATAACCGGCGAGAAATAAAAACTCAAGGCATGGTCGAATAAACCTGCCAAAAAACTGAGTACGCCAAAATACAGCAACGGCAGCTGAATAAAAGATGAAAACATGATAAAAACTCAGGGCATGGTCGAATAAACCTGCCAAAAAACTGAGTACGCCAAAATACAGCAATGGCAGCTGAATATAGCTATAAAACACAATAAAAACTTGGTATATAGTCGGATACGTCCTGGCGAATACTAAGTATGCCGAAAACCCAGCAATGGCAGCTGAATGGAAAACAACAGTAAGCTAAAACAGCACTTGGTGGAAAACCAAGCCAAAGCCAAAACTCAGCAAAGGCAGCTGAACGAAGAAAAATATATATATTCATAACTTTGTATTATTTACAAATGAATGGACAAAGAATAAATTTATAGTCTTCCAAAACAACAGAAGAATCAACCGGCTGCAGGAGGGCCCTCGCTATCTTCCTCGTCTTCGATCTCCTCATCTGAAGGCCAAATGACTGCCTCATCCTCCGTTGGCATGAAGGGCTCATAATCTCTCCCAGCAACAGGGCCCAAATCAGGCTCAGCACCAGAGCCAGAAAAGCTGCCCTTCTGACCCGAGTAGTAAGTGTTGAAAGTACGCTTACTGGGAATTTCAAGATGCATAGGATGAGGCTCAGTCCGGTTATAGCGGCAGTGGGCTTTCCATCGTCTCATCTGGTCTTTAATCGAGTCCACGCCGTGGGCCATATGCTGCTGGAGGGACTTGTCAAAACGCTTTAGAGCTTTCTCATTGGAATGATCCTTCATGGCAAAGAATTTCTTCGCCTGCCTCATGCCTTTCTCAAATTCGCGCAGCAAAAGCGCATCATAGGCAGGGGATCTCTTGAAGCGATCAACAGACTCAACCTCCAGCACTGCTTTCAGGTTTTCAAAAATGAGATCGCGGGAAGATAGCTGGTTACGTAAATCCGCCGCCTCCAGTTCAGCCTTCTCCTTAGCCTCCTCGGCTACCCGCTCAGCCTCCAAACGCGCTGCGAAGGATTCTTGACTCGAGGATAGGAGCTCTTTCAACGAGCGAATTTCCTCCTCAGCAGCAGAAAGTTTTTCTTCAGCGGATAGCCGAGCAGATAGATGACCGTCTGAGGACTCTCTCAACTGAGCAAATTGTTGGGCGTGGGATTCTTCAGCGGAAAGCTTCTCGGCCGCCAAAACAGAAGCCTGCTCGCGCAAGCGCTTAATTTCACGAGAAGCTTTGATCCCGAATTTATAACTATCGCCCATCTCAGACATCATCTGAGGAAGAAGACAGCCAAAGTTAAAAAAGAAAAAGAAAAAGGAGGATAAAAAATACAAATACATAGAGATTTGCGGCGAAGAACTTACCAAGGAGTGGCAGTTGAAGAAAAACTCCATCTTCTTATTGCAAGACTTGTTTTTAACATGCCCCCAGCCTTCGCCGACATATACATCATTATTAGCCAAGTGGGAGCATATTTCAGTGGCAGAAAAATCAAAAAGGGACACGCTCCCTTCTTCAGCTCCAACCGGTCCGGTAGGAGGAACTTCACGGGCCGAGCCCGAACCGGAAGCAGAGGTCCCCGCCTGATGTGATGGGCCTGGCCGAACAGTCGACTCAGATGGGCCAGATGGCCTAGGTTGATCTGAGACACCTGGCTCGTCCACAACCACTGCAGGAGAAGCTGGCCGAGGAGAAGCTGGTTGAGAAGGAGCAGCAGGGGGAGTCTGTTCATTAACCCCCTCAGAGGGAGGAGCCGCCACATTCTCCGCCCCAGTAGACCTCTCCGCTTGGGCAGGAGGAACCTCGGCGACATCCGGCTCCTGAACATCCTCCTCATCAGAAGAGACAACAAACTGCACTACCCGCGAAGCCCGTTTAGGAGGCCGAGCCGAGTGATCAGGAGCGCTTTCAGCAGGGCGTTTATTCCTAGCTCTGGGAGCCAAGTCACTCGCGGGATCGAGGGGGGTCTCAGGAACATCCGCATCAAAAATAGGGATGTCGCTAGCTACACCTGAAACCCCCACCTTCTCCTTTCCCTTACGATTGAGGGCTGTGGTAGCAGGAACAGTCGCAGCAGTACTCACAGCAGGAGTAGAAGCCGCAGCGGGAGTACTCGCGACAACCTTCGGGCGAGCAGGCGATGGCCCTGACTTAGCCCGCCTCCTGTCAGCACTGCCGACCCTCCTTGAAGCACCTGCTTTCTCTTTGCCTTTACGGCTGGGGGTAACAGCTGCAGTTGCAGCGGGAGTATTCACAGCACCCCCCCTAGAAGCATCACCAGCCTCTTCGCCGCCGTCTGAGTGATCATCACCGTCAGGACTAGCAATTCCATCCTTAGCCAAACCAGCAGCATGCCTCTTGCTGGCAGCCTCAGAATTCTTCACCGCCCGTGCTTGCAAATCGCAAACGGTGTCAAAATCACACACTGCAGGGAAAATAAAACCAAGTGTCAAACTAAGAGAATAAAATCAGGCGAGAAAGTAAAGGAAGAACAGAGTGAAACTTACGGCGAGGGAGCCTTGCGTGAAGCCGAGTAAAGATTTCAGAAGAAATCATCTTCTCCTCATCCAAGAGGAAGGACCTACCCCTCGAGTCCAAAGGAAGAACAGCCGCCGCGGCCAGATGAGAAACCTCCCTATCCATCAAAGTAGGGGCCGCCTTCGACCAGGCTTCAGGAGATGTAAAATGCCTGGGAACTTTCCTCGCCAAAAGATTGTGGCGATTGTGGGCAGGTACATCTCGACCCCACTCGCCTCTGGCAAAAAACCAACTGTTTTTCCACCTCTTATTTGAGGTAGGAAAGCCCCAGATGAAGCCCTTTTTCTTCTCGTCACTGGAGACCTCGACCTGACCAGGGTTCACCACACCCTCAGGAATCCAATTCTCCACCGGTGAGGAAAGGAGAAAGTATGTGCCACCATTGCCCGCCTGTCTCAAAGTATAAAAATGGCGGATCTCACGAGGCGTAGGAGGCCCGTAACCCTTCAGCTTCCACATGAGACACAGGCACATCAGTATCCTGTAACTATTTGGGGCGAGCTGAGCCGGTGCGATTTGAGCCTCCGCCAAAAACCTGGCAATAAAAGGCTGAAGGGGGAGAGTCACCCCACAACTGAGCATGGCTCCATAAATGGCGACCGCATTTTCAGGAGGATTCCACACAGCCCGGTCGCCAGGTAACACAAGAGTCACCGAATCTGGAATATCGAAACGACTCTTGTATTTACGAAGTTCGCCCTCGCCGACCACATTTACTTCCGTATCGAAAGAACAAGGGCGAGCAGACGAGAAAAGCAACCTATCCCTCTGATGATCTTCAACATCAGAGTCAACGACCGTCTGCACATCCAGCAGAGATTCGCGAGGAGCCCTAGTGGAGCGTCGTTTACTACTTGCAGTTTTAGGAGATCTCGTCATTTCTGGAGAATCACTGTCAAAAGGTGGAGGAGAGATGTCAGGATTAGAAGCATTCTCAAAAAATGGAATATCAACAGAAATCGGGACCGGAGAATCTGGACGAAAGTTGCGAATCAGAGATTCGATTTTGTCCGCAGTACACTTATCACCAAGCTCCATAGCTTGCATCATCCTATTAAAAAGAAAAGAACGCAAGGAGGGATCCATGAGAACTCACCAGAAAACCCTAGACTCGCAAGATGTGCAGGAAAGATCAGGAGACACGGAGAAACAAGAAGAGGCGAAATCCGGTGAATCGACCGACAATAAAAGGCACAAGAAAAGGATTGTAGTTAGTTCTCGAAGAAGTAAAAGAGACGAAAGCAGGAGATCAGCTGTTCTTTCTTTTGCTCTGATAAAAATACGATGAAGCAAGTAAAGAAAAAGAAGAGAGACGATTGGGCCTTAAAAAGAGGGAATTTCGAAATTCAAAAAAGAGCAATCAAGTACAATGATGCGTATTTAATGGGAATGACGGCCACTATTACCAAACCGCGACGGTCACCACCCAATAAGTGACATGTGGCATCTTGGGGAGAACCGAGCCGTCAGAACGTCCCTTCACCTGTCAAGCAAGTGGAGACGCCAGAAGTTATGTGGTTCAGATTGAAAGCGTGCACCGGAAGAATTAATTAATAAATACAGCGCGTGGTTAAAAGAAGAAATTATTGCAAAAATGCGTTGAAATCTCATAAACGTAAATATAAATACTGCTCGCAGAGGCAAACGAAGTAGGAAGGACAAGTCATTCGCCCAGCTCGAAGTATTTATGGGGGTATTGTTGTATGTATAAACTCGCCCAACTGACACGTCATCAAAGGAGCTAACAAAGGTTGCCACATCATTCATTGACCGGGTAAAAGGTAGAGGTTTGACCAGTCAGGATGAATAAATAGCTTAGACCAGAGGGAAGTCAAAGGCATGGTCGCCAAAAGCAAAAACCTACTCGCCGAATATAGAAGTGTACTCGCCAGATATACAATATCCATAAAGTAAAAGTACTCGCTGGACCAGCGCATTAGGCATGAACCGACTCGGCATAAACACAGAAGCAACAAGGAATCGCAAAAAAGAAAGAAGACCCAATCCGCGACAGAAAAGGATCCTAATGCAAATCAACAAGGGGAAACCCTAAATAAACATGTATAAATAGAATCACCTATCCTACGAGGAAGGGGTTCAGAAATAGAGAGAGAGAAAAGAGAGCAATTGTGAGGGATTAGAGAGTGTAACGAAGCAACCAAAACCTAGTATTATTTTTCTGCCCTCAGGGGCGCCGTGGTTTTTTCCCATTCAAGGGTTTTCCACGTAAAACTTGTCTTTTGCATGTGTTCTTGATTTTCTTGCTTTATATTAAATTGATTTAATTGTTGAGCGCGTGGCAATCCAAATTTCACCGTCAACACATTGCAATGCTTATGTGTTATGAGATTATGTGAGGTTAGGGAAAAGATCAAATCAGTAGAGGATCCAAATTTGTAAATCTAATGGTCCACATCCAATGCACTGATGAAGTTATATCCGTACGCACTGACTTGAACATTTCTATATATATATATATAGTCTTTCTACTGTCAGTTCGTCTTTCTACCGACTCAAAATGTATGCACTTGTCAAAACTTCACCATAATATATGGTCTAAAGTATGTAAATCTAGGATTTTGATCCTCCACTGATCTGATATTTTTTCTAACCTTTTTAAAGCATGTGATTGGTGGATGATAAAGTGGTTGTGAAAACCAATCACATCTTAACCACTCATTCATTGCAATGCTTATGTGTCATGAGATTATCTGAGGTTAGGAAAAAGATCAAATCAGTAGAGGATCCAAATTCGTAAATCTAATGGTCCACATCCAATGCACTGATGAAGTTATATCCGTACGCACTGACTTGAACATTTATATATATATATATAGTCTTTCTACTGTCAGTTCGTCTTTCTACCGACTCAAAATGTATGCACTTGTCAAAACTTCACCATAATCTATGGTCTAAAGTATGTAAATCTAGGATTTTGATCCTCTACTGATCTGATATTTTTTCTAACCTTTTTAAAGCATGTGATTGGTGGATGATAAAATGGTTGTGAAAACCAATCACATCTTAACCACTCATTCATTGCAATGCTTATGTATCATGAGATTACGTGAGGTTAGGAAAAAGATCAAACCAGTAGAGGATCCAAATTCGTAAATCTAATGGTCCACATCCAATGCACTGATGAAGTTATATCCGTACGCACTGACGTGAACATTTATATATATATATATATAGTCTTTCTACTGTCAGTTCGTCTTTCTACCGACTCAAAATGTATGCACTTGTCAAAACTTCACCATAATCTATGGTCTAAAGTATGTAAATCTAGAATTTTGATCCTCTAGTGATCTGATATTTTTTCTAACCTTTTTAAAGCATGTGATTGGTGGATGATAAAGTGGTTCTGAAAACCAATCACATCTTAACCACTCATTCATTGCAATGCTTATGTATCATGAGATTATGTGAGGTTAGGAAAAAGATCAAATCAGTAGAGGATCCAAATTCGTAAATCTAATGGTCCACATCCAATGCACTGATGAAGTTATATCCGTACGCACTGACTTGAACATTTCTATATATATATATACAGTCTATCTACTGTCAGTTCGTCTTTCTACCGACTCAAAATGTATGCACTTGTCAAAACTTCACCATAATCTATGGTCTAAAGTATGTAAATCTAGGATTTTGATCCTCTACTGAACTGATATTTTTTCTAACCTTTTTAAAGCATGCGATTGGTGGATGATAAAGTGGTTCTGAAAACCAATCACATCTTAACCACTCATTCATTGCAATGCTTATGTATCATGAGATTATGTGAGGTTAGGAAAAAGATCAAATCAGTAGAGGATCCAAATTTGTAAATCTAATGGTCCACATCCAATGCACTGATGAAGTTATATCCGTACGCACTGACTAGAACATTTCTATATATATATATATATAGTCTTTCTACTGTCAGTTCGTCTTTCTATCGACTCAAAATGTATGCACTTGTCAAAACTTCACCATAATATATGGTCTAAAGTATGTAAATCTAGGATTTTGATCCTCTACTGATCTGATATTTTTTCTAACCTTTTTAAAGCATGTGATTGGTGGATGATAAAGTGGTTGTGAAAACCAATCACATCTTAACCACTCATTCATTGCAATGGTTAGGTGTCATGAGATTATCTGAGGTTAGGAAAAAGATCAAATCAGTAGAGGATCCAAATTCGTAAATCTAATGGTCCACATCCAATGCACTGATGAAGTTATATCCGTACGCACTGACTTGAACATTTATATATATATATATAGTCTTTCTACTGTCAGTTCGTCTTTCTACCGACTCAAAATGTATGCACTTGTCAAAACTTCACCATAATCTATGGTCTAAAGTATGTAAATCTAGGATTTTGATCCTCTACTGATCTGATATTTTTTCTAACCTTTTTAAAGCATGTGATTGGTGGATGATAAAATGGTTGTGAAAACCAATCACATCTTAACCACTCATTCATTGCAATGCTTATGTATCATGAGATTACGTGAGGTTAGGAAAAAGATCAAACCAGTAGAGGATCCAAATTCGTAAATCTAATGGTGCACATCCAATGCACTGATGAAGTTATATCCGTACGCACTGACGTGAACATTTATATATATATATATATATATAGTCTTTCTACTGTCAGTTCGTCTTTCTACCGACTCAAAATGTATGCACTTGTCAAAACTTCACCATAATCTATGGTCTAAAGTATGTAAATCTAGAATTTTGATCCTCTACTGATCTGATATTTTTTCTAACCTTTTTAAAGCATGTGATTGGTGGATGATAAAGTGGTTCTGAAAACCAATCACATCTTAACCACTCATTCATTGCAATGCTTATGTATCATGAGATTATGTGAGGTTAGGAAAAAGATCAAATCAGTAGAGGATCCAAATTCGTAAATCTAATGGTCCACATCCAATGCACTGATGAAGTTATATCCGTACGCACTGACTTGAACATTTCTATATATATATATAGTCTTTCTACTGTCAGTTCGTCTTTCTACCGACTCAAAATGTATGCACTTGTCAAAACTTCACCATAATCTATGGTCTAAAGTATGTAAATCTAGGATTTTGATCCTCTACGGAACTGATATTTTTTCTAACCTTTTTAAAGCATGCGATTGGAGGATGATAAAGTGGTTGTGGAAACCAATCACATCTTAACCACTCATTCATTGCAATGCTTATGTGTTATGAGATTATGTGAGGTTAGGGAAAAGATCAAATCAGTAGAGGATCCAAATTTGTAAATCTAATGGTCCACATCCAATGCACTGATGAAGTTATATCCGTACGCACTGACTTGAACATTTCTATATATATATATATAGTCTTTCTACTGTCAGTTCGTCTTTCTACCGACTCAAAATGTATGCACTTGTGAAAACTTCACCATAATATATGGTCTAAAGTATGTAAATCTAGGATTTTGATCCTCTACTGATCTGATATTTTTTCTAACCTTTTTAAAGCATGTGATTGGTGGATGATAAAATGGTTGTGAAAACCAATCACATCTTAACCACTCATTCATTGCAATGCTTATGTGTCATGAGATTATCTGAGGTTAGGAAAAAGATCAAATCAGTAGAAGATCCAAATTCGTAAATCTAATGGTCCACATCCAATGCACTGATGAAGTTATATCCGTACGCACTGACTTGAACATTTATATATATATATATAGTCTTTCTACTGTCATTTCGTCTTTCTACCGACTCAAAATGTATGCACTTGTCAAAACTTCACCATAATCTATGGTCTAAAGTATATAAATCTCGGATTTTGATCCTCTACTGATCTGATATTTTTTCTAACCTTTTTAAAGCATGTGATTGGTGGATGATAAAATGGTTGTGAAAACCAATCACATCTTAACCACTCATTCATTGCAATGCTTATGTCTCATGAGATTACGTGAGGTTAGGAAAAAGATCAAACCAGTAGAGGATCCAAATTCGTAAATCTAATGGTCCACATCCAATGCACTGATGAAGTTATATCCGTACGCACTGACGTGAACATTTATATATATATATATATATATAGTCTTTCTACTGTCAGTTCGTCTTTCTACCGACTCAAAATGTATGCACTTGTCAAAACTTCACCATAATCTATGGTCTAAAGTATGTAAATCTAGGATTTTGATCCTCTACTGAACTGATATTTTTTCTAACCTTTTTAAAGCATGCGATTGGTGGATGATAAAGTGGTTGTGGAAACCAATCACATCTTAACCACTCATTCATTGCAATGCTTATGTGTTATGAGATTATGTGAGGTTAGGGAAAAGATCAAATCAGTAGAGGATCCAAATTTGTAAATCTAATGGTCCACATCCAATGCACTGATGAAGTTATATCCGTACACACTGACTTGAACATTTCTATATATATATATATAGTCTTTCTACTGCCAGTTCGTCTTTCTACCGACTCAAAATGTATGCACTTGTCAAAACTTCACCATAATATATGGTCTAAAGTATGTAAATCTAGGATTTTGATCCTCTACTGATCTGATATTTTTTCTAACCTTTTTAAAGCATGTGATTGGTGGATGATAAAGTGGTTGTGAAAACCAATCACATCTTAACCACTCATTCATTGCAATGCTTATGTGTCATGAGATTATGTGAGGTTAGGAAAATGATCAAATCAGTAGAGGATCCAAATTCGTAAATCTAATGATCCACATCCAATGCACTGATGAAGTTATATCCGTACGCACTGACTTGAACATTTCTATATATATATGTATAGTCTTTCTACTGTCAGTTCTTCTTTCTACCGACTCAAAATGTATGCACTTGTCAAAACTTCACCATAATCTATGGTCTAAAGTATGTAAATCTAGGATTTTGATCCTCTACTGATCTGATATTTTTTCTAATCTTTTTAAAGCATGTGATTGGTGGATGATAAAGTGGTTGTGAAAACTAATCACATCTTAACCACTCATTTATTGCAATGCTTATGTGTCATGAGATTATGTGAGGTTAGGAAAAAGATCAAATCAGTTGAGAATCCAAATTCGTAAATCTAATGGTCCACATCCAATGCACTGATGAAGTTATATCCGTACGCACTGACTTGAACATTTATATATATATATATATATATATATAGTCTTTCTACTGGCAGTTCGTCTTTCTACCAACTCAAAATGTATGCACTTGTCAAAACTTCACCATAATTTATGGTCTAAAGTATGTAAATTTAGGATTTTGATCCTCTACTGATCTGTTATTTTTTCTAACCTTTTTAAAGCATGTGATTGGTGGATGATAAAGTGGTTGTGAAAACCAATCACATCTTAACCACTCATTCATTGCAATGCTTATGTGTCATGAGATTATGTGAGGTTAGGAAAAAGATCAAATCAGTAGAGGATCCAAATTCATAAATCTAATGGTCCACATCCAATGCACTGATGAAGTTATATCCGTAAGCACTGACTTGAACATTTCTATATATATATATATATATAGTCTTTCTACTGTCAGTTCGTCTTTCTACCGACTCAAAATGTATGCACTTGTCAAAACTTCACCATAATCTATGGTCTAAAGTATGTAAATCTAGGATTTTGATCATCTACTGATCTGATATTTTTTCTAACCTTTTTAAAGTATGTGATTGGTGGATGATAAAGTGGTTGTGAAAACCAATCACATCTTAACCACTCATTCATTGCAATGCTTATGTGTCATGAGATTATCTGAGGTTAGGAAAAAGATCAAATCAGTAGAGGATCCAAATTCGTAAATCTAATGGTCCACATCCAATGCACTGATGAAGTTATATCCGTACGCACTGACTTGAACATTTCTATATATATATATATAGTCTTTCTACCGACTCAAAATGTATGCACTTGTCAAAACTTCACCATAATCTATGGTCTAAAGTATGTAAATCTAGGATTTTGATCATCTACTGATCTGATATTTTTTCTAACCTTTTTAAAGCATGTGATTGGTGGATGATAAAGTGGTTCTGAAAACCAATCACATCTTAACCACTCATTCATTGCAATGCTTATGTATCATGAGATTATGTGAGGTTAGGAAAAAGATCAAATCAGTAGAGGATCCAAATTCGTAAATCTAATGGTCCACATCCAATGCACTGATGAAGTTATATCCGTACGCACTGACTTGAACATTTCTATATATATATATATAGTCTTTCTACCGACTCAAAATGTATGCACTTGTCAAAACTTCACCATAATCTATGGTCCAAAGTATGTAAATCTAGGATTTTGATCATCTACTGATCTGATATTTTTTCTAACCTTTTTAAAGCATGTGATTGGTGGATGATAAAGTGGTTCTGAAAACCAATCACATCTTAACCACTCATTCATTGCAATGCTTATGTATCATGAGATTATGTGAGGTTAGGAAAAAGATCAAATCAGTAGAGGATCCAAATTCGTAAATCTAATGGTCCACATCCAATGCACTGATGAAGTTATATCCGTACGCACTGACTTGAACATTTATATATATATATATATAGTCTTTCTACTGTTAGTTCGTCTTTCTACCGACTCAAAATGTATGCACTTGTCAAAACTTCACCATAATCTATGGTCTAAAGTATGTAAATCTAGGATTTTGATCCTCTACTGAACTGATATTTTTTCTAACCTTTTTAAAGCATGCGATTGGTGGATGATAAAGTGGTTGTGGAAACCAATCACATCTTAACCACTCATTCATTGCAATGCTTATGTGTTATGAGATTATGTAAGGTTAGGGAAAAGATCAAATCAGTAGAGGATCCAAATTTGTAAATCTAATGGTCCACATCCAATGCACTGATGAAGTTATATCCGTACGCACTGACTTGAACATTTATATATATATATATATATAGTCATTCTACTGCCAGTTCGTCTTTCTACCGACTCAAAATGTATGCACTTGTCAAAACTTCACCATAATATATGGTCTAAAGTTTGTAAATCTAGGATTTTGATCCTCTACTGATCTGATATTTTTTCTAACCTTTTTAAAGCATGTGATTGGTAGATGATAAAGTGGTTGTGAAAACCAATCACATCTTAACCACTCATTCATTGCAATGCTTATGTGTCATGAGATTATGTGATGTCCGGAAAATGATCAAATCAGTAGAGGATCCAAATTCGTAAATCTAATGGTCCACATCCAATGCACTGATGAAGTTATATCCGTAAGCACTGACGTGAACATTTATATATATATATATATATAGTCTTTCTACTGTCAGTTCGTCTTTCTACCGACTCAAAATGTATGCACTTGTCAAAACTTCACCATAATATATGGTCTAAAGTATGTAAATCTAGGATTTTGATCCTCTACTGATCTGATATTTTTTCTAACCTTTTTAAAGCATGTGATTGGTAGATGATAAAGTGGTTGTGAAAACCAATCACATCTTAACCACTCATTCATTGCAAAGCTTATGTATCATGAGATTACGTGAGGTTAGGAAAAAGATCAAACCAGTAGAGGATCCAAATTCGTAAATCTAATGGTCCACATCCAATGCACTGATGAAGTTATATCCGTAAGCACTGACGTGAACATTTATATATATATATATATATAGTCTTTCTACTGTCAGTTCGTCTTTCTACCGACTCAAAATGTATGCACTTGTCAAAACTTCACCATAATCTATGGTCTAAAGTATGTAAATCTAGGATTTTGATCCTCTACTGATCTGATATTTTTTCTAATCTTTTTAAAGCATGTGATTGGTGGATGATAAAGTGGTTGTGAAAACTAATCACATCTTAACCACTCATTTATTGCAATGCTTATGTGTCATGAGATTATGTGAGGTTAGGAAAAAGATCAAATCAGTTGAGAATCCAAATTCGTAAATCTAATGGTCCACATCTAATGCACTGATGAAGTTATATCCGTACGCACTGACTTGAACATTTATATATATATATATATATATATATATATAGTCTTTCTACTGTCAGTTCGTCTTTCTACCAACTCAAAATGTATGCACTTGTCAAAACTTCACCATAATTTATGGTCTAAAGTATGTAAATTTAGGATTTTGATCCTCTACTGATCTGTTATTTTTTCTAACCTTTTTAAAGCATGTGATTGGTGGATGATAAAGTGGTTGTGAAAACCAATCACATCTTAACCACTCATTCATTGCAATGCTTATGTGTCATGAGATTATGTGAGGTTAGGAAAAAGATCAAATCAGTAGAGGATCCAAATTCATAAATCTAATGGTCCACATCCAATGCACTGATGAAGTTATATCCGTACGCACTGACTTGAACATTTATATATATATATATAGTCTTTCTACTGTCAGTTCGTCTTTCTACCGACTCAAAATGTATGCACTTGTCAAAACTTCACCATAATCTATGGTCTAAAGTATGTAAATCTAGGATTTTGATCCTCTACTGATCTGATATTTTTTCTAATCTTTTTAAAGCATGTGATTGGTGGATGATAAAGTGGTTGTGAAAACTAATCACATCTTAACCACTCATTTATTGCAATGCTTATGTGTCATGAGATTATGTGAGGTTAGGAAAAAGATCAAATCAGTTGAGAATCCAAATTCGTAAATCTAATGGTCCACATCCAATGCACTGATGAAGTTATATCCGTACGCACTGACTTGAACATTTATATATATATATATATATATATATATAGTCTTTCTACTGTCAGTTCGTCTTTCTACCAACTCAAAATGTATGCACTTGTCAAAACTTCACCATAATTTATGGTCTAAAGTATGTAAATTTAGGATTTTGATCCTCTACTGATCTGATATTTTTTCTAATCTTTTTAAAGCATGTGATTGGTGGATGATAAAGTGGTTGTGGAAACCAATCACATCTTAACCACTCATTCATTGCAATGCTTATGTGTTATGAGATTATGTGAGGTTAGGGAAAAGATCAAATCAGTAGAGGATCCAAATTTGTAAATCTAATGGTCCACATCCAATGCACTGATGAAGTTATATCCGTACGCACTGACTTGAACATTTCTATATATATATATATAGTCTTTCTACTGTCAGTTCGTCTTTCTACCGACTCAAAATGTATGCACTTGTCAAAACTTCACCATAATTTATGGTCTAAAGTATGTAAATTTAGGATTTTGATCCTCTACTGATCTGATATTTTTTCTAATCTTTTTAAAGCATGTGATTGGTGGATGATAAAGTGGTTGTGAAAACTAATCACATCTTAACCACTCATTTATTGCAATGCTTATGTGTCATGAGATTATGTGAGGTTAGGAAAAAGATCAAATCAGTTGAGAATCCAAATTCGTAAATCTAATGGTCCACATCCAATGCACTGATGAAGTTATATCCGTACGCACTGACTTGAACATTTATATATATATATATATAGTCTTTCTACTGTCAGTTCGTCTTTCTACCGACTCAAAATGTATGCACTTGTCAAAACTTCTCCATAATATATGGTCTAAAGTATGTAAATCTAGGATTTTGATCCTCTACTGATCTGATATTTTTTCTAACCTTTTTAAAGCATGTGATTGGTGGATGATAAAGTGGTTGTGAAAACCAATCACATCTTAACCACTCATTCATTGCAATGCTTATGTGTCATGAGATTATGTGAGGTCAGGAAAATGATCAAATCAGTAGAGGATCCAAATTCGTAAATCTAATGGTCCACATCCAATGCACTGATGAAGTTATATCCGTAAGCACTGACTTGAACATTTCTATATATATATATATATAGTCTTTCTACTGTCAGTTCGTCTTTCTACCGACTCAAAATGTATGCACTTGTCAAAACTTCACCATAATCTATGGTCTAAAGTATGTAAATCTAGGATTTTGATCATCTACTGATCTGATATTTTTTCTAACCTTTTTAAAGCATGTGATTGGTGGATGATAAAGTGGTTGTGAAAACCAATCACATCTTAACCACTCATTCATTGCAATGCTTATGTGTCATGAGATTATCTGAGGTTAGGAAAAAGATCAAATCAGTAGAGGATCCAAATTCGTAAATCTAATGGTCCACATCCAATGCACTGATGAAGTTATATCCGTACGCACTGACTTGAACATTTCTATATATATATATATAGTCTTTCTACCGACTCAAAATGTATGCACTTGTCAAAACTTCACCATAATCTATGGTCTAAAGTATGTAAATCTAGGATTTTGATCATCTACTGATCTGATATTTTTTCTAACCTTTTTAAAGCATGTGATTGGTGGATGATAAAGTGGTTCTGAAAACCAATCACATCTTAACCACTCATTCATTGCAATGCTTATGTATCATGAGATTATGTGAGGTTAGGGAAAAGATCAAATCAGTAGAGGATCCAAATTCGTAAATCTAATGGTCCACATCCAATGCACTGATGAAGTTATATCCGTAAGCACTGACGTGAACATTTATATATATATATATAGTCTTTCTACTGTCAGTTCATCTTTCTACCGACTCAAAATGTATGCACTTGTCAAAACTTCACCATAATCTATGGTCTAAAGTATGTAAATCTAGAATTTTGATCCTCTACTGATCTGATATTTTTTCTAACCTTTTTAAAGCATGTGATTGGTGGATGATAAAGTGGTTCTGAAAACCAATCACGTCTTAACCACTCATTCATTGCAATGCTTATGTATTATGAGATTATGTGAGGTTAGGGAAAAGATCAAATCAGTAGAGGATCCAAATTTGTAAATCTAATGGTCCACATCCAATGCACTGATGAAGTTATATCCGTACGCACTGACTTGAACATTTATATATATATATATATAGTCTTTCTACTGTCAGTTCGTCTTTCTACCGACTCAAAATGTATGCACTTGTCAAAACTTCTCCATAATATATGGTCTAAAGTATGTAAATCTAGGATTTTGATCCTCTACTGATCTGATATTTTTTCTAACCTTTTTAAAGCATGTGATTGGTGGATGATAAAGTGGTTGTGAAAACCAATCACATCTTAACCACTCATTCATTGCAATGCTTATGTGTCATGAGATTATGTGAGGTCAGGAAAATGATCAAATCAGTAGAGGATCCAAATTCGTAAATCTAATGATCCACATCCAATGCACTGATGAAGTTATATCCGTACACACTGACTTGAACATTTCTATATATATATATATAGTCTTTCTACTGTCAGTTCTTCTTTCTACCGACTCAAAATGTATGCACTTGTCAAAACTTCACCATAATCTATGGTCTAAAGTATGTAAATCTAGGATTTTGATCCTCTACTGATCTGATATTTTTTCTAACCTTTTTAAAGCATGTGATTGGTGGATGATAAAGTGGTTGTGAAAACCAATCACATCTTAACCACTCATTCATTGCAATGCTTATGTATCATGAGATTATGTGAGGTTAGGAAAAAGATCAAATCAGTAGAGGATCCAAAATCGTAAATCTAATGGTCCACATCCAATGCGCTGATGAAGTTATATCCGTACGCACTGACTTAAACATTTATATATATATATATATATATAGTCTTTCTACTGTCAGTTCGTCTTTCTACCGACTCAAAATGTATGCACTTGTCAAAACTTCACCATAATCTATGGTCTAAAGTATGTAAATCTAGGATTTTGATCCTCTACTGATCTGATATTTTTTCTAATCTTTTTAAAGCATGTGATTGGTGGATGATAAAGTGGTTGTGAAAACCAATCACATCATAACCACTCATTTATTGCAATGCTTATGTGTCATGAGATTATGTGAGGTTAGGAAAAAGATCAAATCAGTAGAGAATCGAAATTCGTAAATCTAATGGTCCACATCCAATGCACTGATGAAGTTATATCCGTACGCACTGACTTGAACATTTCTATATATATATATATAGTCTTTCTACTGTCATTTCGTCTTTCTACCGACTCAAAATGTATGCACTTGTCAAAACTTCACCATAATATATGGTCTAAAGTATGTAAATCTAGGATTTTGATCCTCTACTGATCTGATATTTTTTCTAATCTTTTTAAAGCATGTGATTGGTGGATGATAAAGTGGTTGTGAAAACCAATCACATCTTAACCACTCATTCATTGCAATGCTTATGTGTCATGAGATTATGTGAGGTTAGGAAAAAGATCAAATCAGTAGAGGATCCAAATTCATAAATCTAACGGTCCACATCCAATGCGCTGATGAAGTTATATTCGTAAGCACTGACTTGAACATTTCTATATATATATATAGTCTTTCTACTGTCAGTTCGTCTTTCTACCGACTCAAAATGTATGCACTTGTCAAAACTTCACCATAATCTATGGTCTAAAGTATGTAAATCTAGGATTTTGATCATCTACTGATCTGATATTTTTTCTAACCTTTTTAAAGCATGTGATTGGTGGATGATAAAGTGGTTGTGAAAACCAATCACATCTTAACCACTCATTCATTGCAATGCTTATGTGTCATGAGATTATCTGAGGTTAGGAAAAAGATCAAATCAGTAAAGGATCCAAATTCGTAAATCTAATGGTCCACATCCAATGCACTGATGAAGTTATATCCGTACGCACTGACTTGAACATTTATATATATATATATAGTCTTTCTACTGTCAGTTCGTCTTTCTACCGACTCAAAATGTATGCACTTGTCAAAACTTCACCATAATCTATGGTCTAAAGTATGTAAATCTAGGATTTTGATCCTCTACTGATCTGATATTTTTTCTAACCTTTTTAAAGCATGTGATTGGTGGATGATAAAATGGTTGTTAAAACCAATCACATCTTAACCACTCATTCATTGCAATGCTTATGTATCATGAGATTACGTGAGGTTAGGAAAAAGATCAAATCAGTAGAGGATCCAAATTCGTAAATCTAATGGTCCACATCCAATGCACTGATGAAGTTATATCTGTACGCACTGACGTGAACATTTATATATATATATATAGTCTTTCTACTGTCAGTTCGTCTTTCTACCGACTCAAAATGTATGCACTTGTCAAAACTTCACCATAATCTATGGTCTAAAGTATGTAAATCTAGGATTTTGATCCTCTACTGATCTGATATTTTTTCTAACCTTTTTAAAGCATGTGATTGGTGGATGATAAAGTGGTTCTGAAAACCAATCACATCTTAACCACTCATTCATTGCAATGCTTATGTATCATGAGATTATGTGAGGTTAGGAAAAAGATCAAATCAGTAGAGGATCCAAATTCGTAAATCTAATGGTCCACATCCAATGCACTGATGAAGTTATATCCGTACGCACTGACTTGAACATTTCTATATATATATATATAGTCTTTCTACCGACTCAAAATGTATGCACTTGTCAAAACTTCACCATAATCTATGGTCTAAAGTATGTAAATCTAGGATTTTGATCCTCTACTGATCTGATATTTTTTCTAACCTTTTTAAAGCATGTAATTGGTGGATGATAAAGTGGTTGTGAAAACCAATCACATCTTAACCACTCATTCATTGCAATGCTTATGTGTCATTAGATTATGTGAGGTTAGGAAAAAGATCAAATCAGTAGAGGATCCAAATTCGTAAATCTAATGGTCCACATCCAATGCACTGATGAAATTATATCCGTACGCACTGACTTGAACATTTATATATATATATATATATATATATAGTCTTTCTACTATCAGTTCGTCTTTCTACCGACTCAAAATGTATGCATTTGTCAAAACTTCTCCATAATTTATGGTCTAAATTCTTCATCAGGACGAACTGACAATAGAAAAATTGTTATATATATATATAACAATTTTTATTTTTAACAATTTTTCTATTGTCAGTTCGAATTAATAAAAGATATATCAGTTCCTTGTCTGTTGACCATTAGATTTAAATACTTTGACTTGGCTGTATGCACTTGTCAAAGCATCTTTTAAATTCAATGGTCCACATGTAAGGAACTGATATATTTTATATTTGTTCGAACTGATAATAGAAAGGCTGATATATATAAGTAAATAAATAAATATATATATATATATATATACAGCCTTTCTATTGTCAGTTCGTCCTGACAATAAATATATCAGGACGAAGAATGTGGACCACAGATTATGGAGAAGTTTTGACAAGTGCATACATTTGGAGTCAAACTATGCAAAACTAGTAGTTCACATTCTTCGTCCTATCAGTCTTTCTATTGTCAGTTCATCCTGACAATAAATATATTAGGATGAAAAATATGGACCATAGATTATGGAGAAGTTTTGACAAGTGTATACACTTTGAGACAAAGTATGTAAATCTAGTGGTTCACATTTTTCGTCATGATATATTTATTGTCATGACGAACTAATAATAGAATATATATATATATATATATATATATATATATATATGGATAATGGTAAACATCCAATACTTTTGTTCATCCTTTGTATCCAACTTGACGTGGCAGTTGACATGGCACTTCATTGTCAGCTGCCACATCATCACACTGCCATATCATGACATCTCTTAATTTGTTCTAAACCCTAATTTTTAACTACATCCAACTTATAAATAATTTTATAGGAATAGATATTGACACCCATAAAACTTATTAGTACACCCATATTTTATTAAAAAATTTAATTACAAAAATATCCCAATAGAAATTTACCAATAAGGACAAATTACTTTAATCAAAAATAAATCAAATACTATATATACTCATTAATTATACTCATATCTTCAACTATATTTCTTTATTAAAAAATAAAACTTACCTTTCAAAAAAAAATAAAAAAACTTATGATAAACCCTAATTTTTATGATAACCCTAATTAAACTCTAATTTAATTTTAAGTTCAAACTTTCTCATTATCACATGATTATCATATTATTTTTGTTTTTGTTTTATGTATAGTTATGAACTCTACCAATAAACAAAATATTTTTTTTTTAACGATAGTTATAGATATCAACAATTTTTTTTTATTTTTTATTTTTTATTATTTTTTTTATTTTTAAGATAGCTGTAGATATTAGTAAGTTTTTATTTTTATTTTTTAGATAGCCATATAAATAAGAAAATTCCATATTAAAATCTCTTGACCCTATATATGGTTCCACATATTCCCTTTTATAAGGCTCCTACATTCAAGATATTTCCAAAAGTAAATTGGATCATCATTAAAAGATGATTTGATTCCAAAATTAATATGATTTTTTTTATAAATTGGGTGTCATAATAATTTAAGTGTGTTTATAAATAATATGTATTAAAATGAATATATTTATTTCAATGAGGGTACTATTGGCATTATGATGGGTGTTTATAATAATATTTATTTTTTAAATTTTAGACATGGGTGTACTTATCAAAATGGGTGTACTAATAAGTTTTATGGGTATCAATATCCGTACCCTAATTTTATATATAACAAAAAAAAAAAAAAAAAAAAACTTTTATTTTTCATCATATTGAACAACATAAACAAAAAATAATCTCGAATTGAAGAAATTTAGAAAAATTTCCAGATTTCTTCAAAAAATCTGGAAACATTTCCCTTTCTTCGTCCTCCCATCTCAATGACTCGATGTCAAAGGAAATTGTTAATTTAAATTTGGGATTCAGACATGACAAATGTACAATGGAAATTGAAAAAAAATCAAAATACTCGATTGCCTCAAAATTCATTCAAACCGGAAAAAATAAACATGAAGATCATCATCATTACAAAAATTATGTAGATCATCTTATCAAAGTATGCTCATTTGCTTGCTCTTAAATCTTCTTTTAAACATTCAACAAAAACCCAAAACCAAAAAAATAAAATAAAAAATGTCTCTCACTCCCACCCACCCACCATTCATTTACATATCACATCCATATCCAATCTTCAATGAAGACCTTTTGTCTTTTTTTCCCCCCAAATTGAAAAAAAGAAGTTATTATGGTGAGATTTGGGTGTATATAGGCCACAACATTACAACAACTATGCCTATCAACAATTGTTTACAGAGTTTGTATGTATGCTTGAGACGTTGTTCAATGGAAAAATATCATTAATTTACATTGGATTTTTGTTCAAACACAAATTAATTTGGTGAAATACCCATCACTCTGTTGATGCCACTGCCACCTGCCCACCACGACTTATAGATATCAAGTTACTCTTCCTTTATCCATCTCTATGTTTTCGTATTCGATATCTCTGCTTTTGCTTTCGTTTGTAGGGGTGATAGTTCAGAAAAATGCCAATCTAGAATTGATTGAAGCAACCACCATTCCGTCTCTTCCAGATCTATCATTATCGAAATTGACATCTGTTTGGTGGAGAATCAGATGAAGACGATGGTCACCTAAAGATGTGAGGATGAAGAGAGAGGGGATTTTTTCTTCAATTCCATCTCTTCAAGCTTTTTTTTCATTTTTTTTTTGTTTTTTTGTTTTTTTGTTTTTTTTTTTTGTTTTTTTTTTGTTTTTTTTTTTTTGTTGTCTATAAAACTATTTATAAATTGAATGGAATTAAAAATTAGGGTTTGGAAACAATTAGAAGATGTGATGATATGGCAGTGTTGTGATGTGACAGTTGACAAGGAAGTGACATGTCAACTGCCACATCAAGTTGGATACAAATTATGTACATAAATGTTGGATGTCTACAACTATCCATATATATTAGTTTGCAACCTGCACGATGTGTAGGTATTGTAAAATAAAACATAATAATAATTTAAATGGTCATTAGTTAATTTATAGGTCCAAAAAATATTGAATACATTGTAGATGAAGAATAGTTTTGTGGTATTTTTATATAGATTTACTTTACCATATCGAACATTTTATGTTAATTTCAATTCATCTGTTTGTTTCACATTCTAGAGGATCTTATATTTATATATATCATTACCTGCACTAATTTTTAAAATATAATAAGTGAAATTTAATACAACATTAACATATTTAGCAACCATACCACTTACCAAGATTTCATGGAACAAACAATGAATGTTTGTTTTTTTCACTTTCCAAAAGAAAAAACACTAACGTTAAATGAACAAAACAAATTTTTTTTTTTTAAAAAAAGGAAAAAAAAGAAGTCTTTCTTTGATTCAAGCGGATGATCAAATATAAATGATGTTAAAAAAATTATATATCAAATTATTTCTACATTGAATGGGCAATGATTAAAATGAATTTGTCTTACTCTTTGATTTTGTTTAAAAAAAAAAAGCAATCTTAATTTACATTCCAAGATGAATACAGTGTCAAGACTCAATAATACAAATGAAAATTTAATTAATTGTCAATTTACAGTAATTAATCATTATGTTCAAGTTGTTAGTTTACGAACACCATTGCCAAATCAATTCGATGTTCACTCCTCATTTGCAGACCCATTGGTCACCGCTCTAGTCGTAATGCTTCCTTTCATACCTATGGTTCCTCACTAAATTGGGATCCATCTGCATTATAAAAAAATAAAAAATAAAAAAAAAATTTCATACCTATAACAAAATCATTAACAAAAACTTAAAAACAGAACATATGAACCAACATATGATAATAAAGTATTTTCAAAAAATTTAAAAATTATTAAAAAAAAATCAAAAGAATATACCTTTCTATTTGTAGGAGATGCAGCAAACAATATTATAAAGTACGGTATTTATTCAAAAAATTAAACAACAATTATATAGGTATTAATATATATAAAAGATGACAAAAAAAAAAAAAAAACCAAAAGAATATACCTTTTGATGAAAGGTTTGAGAGAGTTATAGGATAGACATCAACCGATTGAATAGAATATATATATATATATATATATAAGTTGAAAGACAGGAATACAAAAAGGATTTTAAAAGGAAAATGGAAAATGGAAAATTTTAATATTTATTAATAATATCAATATTAATTGTTGGATAGGAAAGTTTTATTTATTTATTTATTTATTATTATTTTTTTTTAATTTCAAATTACCATTAATACTTAACCCATCACATGTGTAGCTTCTGTTATAAGAAATACTAAAAGAACCACGGTACATAATGTGTGTCATTAGTTGGATTGTTGGGCATCAGTTGATTTCTTTAAATGCTATATAAGCTTCACAATAATTAATAACTTTAAATACTTGGAATTTCAATCATATTCCTTATTTACTAAGTAGTTTCAATGCACATTTATTCAATACCATGCCAGCTACATAGTAACGAACTAACGGCCTCTCTAGTTCTCATTGTTTACAACTAATATTCTTAATGAAACTTTAATTTTGTTCATTTATTTTAACTGTTATTAAAAATTATTACAATTAATAACTTATCAAATATTATAATATATATTATATAGATAAATAATTAACAATATGTTTTTTTTAAAATATTACAACTAATTAACAAAAATAATTAATAATAATTTATGGCTTGTTTGCAAAAAATAATAATAATTATGGTTTGTCTTTTAAATTTAACAAATAATAATACTTTTAAAAAATAATAATTAAAAATTAAAAATCAATTATGAGATTGGTTTAAATAATTTATTAACTATCCCATCAACTATGTGGCTGCCTCTTGATTATCTATAATTATTAAAAAAATATTACAATTAATAACTACTTAGTAGCTTTGGCAAATATATATATATATATATTTCTTGTCTTTTAAACTTCCCAAATAATGTAATACCAATATCCCATTGATTATGGGATTGTCTTTTGATTACCTATTGATATGATATTTACGAAAAAAAATTGGCAAAAAAAAAAAAAAAAAATTATGGCTTGTCTTTTAAACTTACCAAATAATGTAACACTTCAAAAAAAAAAAAAAAAAAAAAAAATTGAAAATCAGTTATGAGATTGATTAAAATAATTTATTCACTATCCCAATAATTACTTGATTGCCTCTTGATTATCCTATAGATTTTGATGTAGAAAAAAAAAAAAAAATTATTAAAAATTATTACAATTTATAACTACTTAATAGCTTTGGCAAAAAAAATAAAAGTAAAATAAAAAACTAAAATAAAAGGATTTATGGCTTGTCTTTTAAACTTCCCAAATAATGTAATACTTCAAAAAAAAAAAAAAAAAAAATTTATTCACTATCTCATTGATTACGGGATTACCTTTTAATTACCTATTGATCTATTATTTGTTTAAAAATTGACAAAAAAAAATTATGCTTTGTCTTTTAAACTTACCAAATAATGTAATATTAAAAAAAAAAAAAACTTAATAATTAATACTCAATTATGATATTGGTTAACAAAATTTATTCACCAGCCCATTAATTACGGGATTGTCTCTTGATTACTTATAGATACATATTAGTGTATTTTATTAACTATTAATGGAGTGTCTTTTGCGTTTTGAAAAATAAAATAAAATTAATGTTGTGAATTTGGAATTTATCAAATTATTAATTAGTTAATTCAATATATATATATTTTAAAAAATAAAAAAAAAACTAATTAATGGCCAATATTTTTCACACTTGTGCCTCCATGATAGAAATATTATATAGAGAGCAAGAGAGAGAGCGAATTCTTTTATTAACCTTTTCAAACAAATAAAAAATCATCTAAAAGAAAATAAAAATGAGATAAGTGGAATAGGGATTGGTTAAGAGAATTTACTCATTATCCCAATAAATATGGGATTGCCTCTTGATTTGTGATTTAGCGGATCACCTCTTGGTTTGTGGTTTATGACAAAATCTTTCCCACCTAATACAAAATTTCAATTAATTATGAAAACTATTCCAATTAGTGATCTTAATATATGTAGAATTTGATTTGGCAATCGTTTTGTTCGGTTGAGGGGAGAACCATCCTTAGCTTGCCTCAGAGTGGCTTCAATTCTGATGACAGCTTATTATGGCACTTTCACAAGTCGGGGTCCTATACGGTGCGTATTGGTTATTGGACTGAACTCTCCTCTTTGTCAAATCCTAGTGGTTTTGGTCTCAGCGCTAATGAGTCGTGGTGGAAGTTTTTCTGGCATCTCCGCTTGCCTCCTAAGGTTTTAATGTTCATGTGGAAAGCTTGTAATAACTGGTTTAATACTCGAGTAAATCTTGCGAAGCATGGTACCCGGCTGAACACCGTGTGTCCTGTTTGTTTGAAGAAGGATGAAACATCCCTTCACGCCCTGTGGAGGTGTGACTTTCTACGGATGATTAGAGAGGAAAGCTAGCTCCGCTATGTAGGGGGTGGGGGAATTCTTGACAGGGGCTCTTTCCTCGATTTTGTCCAATATTGCAAGAACTGCGTAGGGTGTGTGGAGTTTGAGACTCTTTGTGTGATTTGGTGGCGCGTTTGGTTTGGGAGAAACCAGGTGGTTCATTCCAATGCTGATCCCAATTATGTTGATGTCGTGGAGTGGGCTCGGTCTTATCTGTCTGATTTTCGTGGTGCCTTGGCATCTGGTAGTCCAAATTTGTTAATGAAAGTATACAAACGGAGTTAAATAACTTAAAGCATACCTAAAGGGGGGGGGGGGGGTGAATAGGTTTTTACGCCTTTTTCAATCCATTGAACAGACTTTCGTTTGTCCCTCAAGGTAGCCTTACATACAACACATAAACCATAAATCCATACATAGACATGATAAGCATATGATCATATAAGCATAGTTTATGAATATCAATTAGTTGTATGAGGTAAAAGAACACATAAACACAACAACAAAGAATACTTGTATTCCAATAATTGTTCAATGTATTACAAGTATAATCAAATAATACTATACACAAGAAATACAATATACAAAAGAATTATATTTACAAGTAAGATCAAATGACTAAGATCACAAATCACACTTTACAAAATCTTGTTTCAATATACATCACAAGTGAATAATATGCAACAAGATAACAACATACACATATACAAATATAAGAGATAGAGATAGGAAGAATTAACACAAGAGATTTTTTAACGTGGTAAAACCTCCAAGGAGGAAACATCCACGGGTTGAACTACAACCATTGGGTACTTATATATATTGGAAGGTAAATTAGAAATTCCACAAAGTGACAAATCTTTAGCTCACCCAACCTAGTGGAGTCTATGTCTACCCAACCCTATTGGAAAGTACGAAATCCCTCAATGATGCGGAGCCACCATATATTGGACAACATACAAAACCAACATCGATGGAAGATTAGAAATTCCTCAAGAGTGCATACATATCCCATGTACCTTGCTCTTTTGGAGTCTATGTCTATCCATACGCCTAGGCCTACCAACATATAAGCCAACTCCCTATCCAAGGCACTCATGCCTCTAGGGAGCCTCCCATGCATGACTATCTGAGTCTTCCCGACTCTAGCCATGACTTCTTGCTTGCCTATCCGATTCCTCCTGACTCTAGACAAGTCTTCTTGCTTGGCTATCCGAGTCATACCAACTCTAACCAAGACTTCATGCCTTTTACAAGGACTTCCTAGTGTGATAATGTGAATGCAAATGATGCAAACAATCAATACAACATAGAACATGTGATCAATACATTCCATGATACAACTAGACCTAAACATGTGATAACACAAGTAATAAAAGTCTAGATGCAAAAACTAGGATAAACCTTAGAGCATGTGTAAACATCTAACACATAAAACTCATAGTCTCATTCACACATACAACACTTGAACAATACATATTCATGAAGCACAAGTTCAAGATGCTACAAACATACAATAAAATGCTAGAATCATGAAATCAAATCAATCAATATTCTAGCCGAAGATTTAGAGCAAGGATTAAAAGATAAATCAATTAAATCTTAGATAGCTCTAAAAACACATACAAATACAATAATCCTAGATTTCATCAATCAAAGGATCAAAACACATCTCAAGGTTATTTATCATAAAATTGATTCAATCAAGTCACAAACAACCTAAGATATCAACCTAATCACAATACAACTCACAATCATGTGAAAAACCTAGAATCAAAGAAACTAATTCACATATATCTCTAATTAGACTTTTGATTAGGATTGATTGTGAAGCTATCTTTCTCAGTAGCATTCACCAAACATACAAGTATATATAGAAGAAGAAACCCCAAGAAAATTGAAGGTTATAAAAGGAGAAATCTCAAAGATATGAACACTACCTTGGATTCACGAGCTAGTTCGGTTTTCTATGTGGAACCACCAGAAAAATCAATCAAATAGCTGCCAAACCACTTGGAAAAGGTAGATAACTTGATTAAGAACAATCTACAACTTGAATCACTCAATTCCGACTTCGTATGAGAAAGTTATGGTGTTTGGAAGGTGAGAAAAATTGGAGAAAAAATCTAGACGGGATTTTCAACTTTTCTTCTTGAAAATGAAATGGAGGGAAAATGGGGTATTTAAAAGAAAGGAAAGAGAGAGAAGATTTTGGCCAATCAAAAGGGGCCACATCAGCCTAGGCCCATGTGGGGCTCGTGGGCCACACGGGACCAGAGAGCTGGTCTGGCCGTGGGCCCCACGGCCTCCAAATGGGGTGGCCTAGCTTGGCCACTTGGCCTTGCTAGCTTCTCCCGTGCACCTCTCGCATTCTTCAGCCGTATTCGGGCATCCGAACTTCGAATTCAAATATGTTTTTGGATTACAAACCGTGACTCCCTCACACACAACGAAGACTACAAAACTTTGACAAAAGGTTGAGAATTCATCTCAGAAAACGATGACGAACACAACTCAACGAATGAGAACGAAAAGTAGCGTAGCTACATCGTTTGGACTCGAAACTAAGTGAATGAGTAACCGAAATGACCGAAACTTAATAAGGAATCATAATAGAACATGTTCAAGTCCAAATACAAAAATATGGAAACATACAAACACAAAGTCACACACATATGTTATTTCCTAGACATAATCCTAGAACATGCAAATAGCATAGATTGTCAAGTTAGAATAAATGCATGAGCATACATTATCAAGCGTGTGAAAGTGATATATAAATGATGTTTAACCATGAAGGAACACACAAGAATGCCATGTGTGTGTGTGCCTAGCCTTGTAAGAGAAATGAGGTCTTATATACCTTTGTAGACCAATGAAGCACATTTCTCCTTGAAGCCGGAATCTTGCATCAATTGTGGCCAAGACTTTCTTTGACGTCTTGAATCTTCAAAACTTAGACCACTAAACATTACAAGAGAACCACATTTTGATATGGAATATATGCCAAGACAAACCAAAAACCTAACAGTTAAAAATTAAGGAACCTCCTAAATGGAAGCTACTAGATAGGGGAACCTTCAAAATTAATACATATGTAGTTCTTGATGAGGATGGCTTCCAGTCCGGTATCGGGGTGGTAATTTGTGACTATCAAGGTAATGTTATGGCGTTATTATGTCAGAATATTAAGGCTAGCTTTCAACCTCCAATTATTGAAGCTATGGTTATTCTGAAGGGCATTTGGTTGGCTGCTAGTTCGGGACTCTTGCCAGTCTCTTTAGAATCTGATGCACTTTTGGTTGTGAACATGATCAACTCGAAGGAAGCCCCACTTGATGATATGGATGTGGTTATTAATGACATTCTCTGTCTGCTTCGGGAGGTGAATGTTTTGTCTATTTGTTTTGTTCCTAGATTAGCTAATAATGTTGCTCATGCTTTAGCAAAATTAGCTTTGGCCCTTGAGGGTGAGTTTGTTTGGATGAAGGACTGTCCTTTGAGTGTGGAGAGTCTGATCCTGGGTGATTACGCGGACTCTTTGTAGTTTGTTTTCCCTTCTTTTAATGAAGTTTCATTTTCAATATATATATATATATATATATATATATATGTAGAATTTGATTTTGAATTTATCAACTTATTAATTAATTAGTTAAATAATAATGAGTAGTGTTAACCTCTGAACTTAGGAAAGGAAACACTATATCTATCGTTTGATGAATATAATAATAAAATAAATATACCAAATATTTGATAGAATTTTGGGGTTGACTTTCGACATTATGGAATAACAACACAAAAAATAAAATAAAAACGATGGAGGATGCATCAAAATGCATTAAAAGGAACAGAGAAAAACTGATCTATTTTTTTTTTTTATATATATAAAATGGACTCCTTATCCTTTCACATTCACAGAAAACTCCAATGAACAAAACAACCATAACCAAACCCTTATTTACAATAAGCTGGATGCTAGAATTGGTAAATACTATAAATTCTTGCTTTTGTGAACCGAAGCGCATTCAGAGATCGAGGACCTTGTTTGGTTGTCTCAACTTGACCATAATTAATCCCCAAAGAGCCGAATCCTTGTAAAAACCATAATTTGCAAATCAACCCACGAAGACATAAGTTAATTTGCACAACATAATATAGCAAATTAGAAATGCAAATTTTGTAGAGAAAAAAAAAAAAAAAAACATAAAGGGAGAAAATGGTATCTGATAAAGTAAAAGAAAACAGAAGAAAAACATGGATTAAAACAATTTTCCTTGAATAGCCAGAGAGAGAAAGAGAAACGGGGATCTTAAGAGTTCGAAGAAGATATATGGGGTGGTGGCCTATATATGGAGAAATATTAGAGTGAAGGAGCCAAAGATTGTAATGAATTCTTTTAGAACTCTTCATATTACCGTATGTAAGTATATAACTAATTAACAATATATATTAAATAGGACAATTCATATTATGCAAGGGAGATGAACCAATAACGAAGAATTTAATGTCTTAAAATGAATATTAAAAAAAAAACCTATATATAATTTAAAGCCAATACTTCCAAATAAATACATTAATGCATTTAAATCTAAAGTTATAAAAAAAAAAAAAAGGAAAGAAAATAATAGAGAAAGAGGAAGAGATATCAATTAGTTATTATAATTAAGTAATAAATATCTTGAATTTAATGACAAAGCACTAAATAAAGAAAGAAGAGCAGAGCAAGTGAGGAGACGAAAAGGGGGAGGTGGGAAGAATATTGAATATCTATATCTATATAATATAGTAAAATGGAAATTCACCTTGACACGTGTCGTCGTATGGTGGCTTTATCATTAAATTTTTATTAATTATTAATTATTAATTATAATCTATTTAATAATATAATATATAGTATATAATATAGTAAAATGGAAACTTACCTTGACACGTGTCGTCGTATGGTGGCTTTATCATTAAATTTTTATTAATTATTAATTATTAATTATAATCTATTTAATAATATAATATATAGAATTAATTATATAATATATAAAAATTTTACAACCACTTTGAAGTCATTAAATGATAAGCTAAATTCTAGGGATGGATCCAATGTATGGTCATTGGAGTACTCTCTGATTTTTAATTTCAAGCTTTTGATTTAAATACATTAATTTCTATCTATATTAACAAATCAGGTCAATAGGCACTATGTATTAAATTATTAATACACAAGTTAAATAGGCACTCATGATTACAGTTAATAAATACAATAAATCAATTATTTAAACCGTTGGTATATCTCTCTCTCCATAAATCATTCATGCCCTCTCATATCCCTCAATTTTCTCTATAAATGTATGGTCATTGGAGTACTATGTGGTTTTTAATTTCAAGCTTTGTATTTAGGATTTTATGGAAAGTGGCTATCCATGCAGTGATATGGGGGGTGTGGACTGCCCGTAATCAGTGGATCTTTGAAGGGAAGTCAGTGGACTTTAGATCCGTCCTTTCTTTGGTTTGGCGTGCAGTTTCAGAGGCTAATCGCCTAGAGATTGGTTGTATGCGTAATTGTATGGACGACCTTTTGATTCTTCGTCGTTTTGGTCTTCAGGGTCGCCCTTCTAAAGCCCCAGTGATCAAGAGTGTGGTTTGGTCGCCTCCGGTCCCTGGTTGGATCAAAGTGAATACAGATGGCGCTTCCTTAGGCTCTCCGGGGGTTGGTGGTTGTGGTGGTATTTTTCGGAACTGTAGAGCCTTTGTGAAGGGTTGTTTTGCTATTCCTCTTGGTCAGGTTTTCGCGTTTGAGGCCGAGCTTCTAGCGGCCTCATTGGCCATTAATTTTGCTTGGAAGTATGGGTGGCATCGTATCTGGCTGGAGAGCGATTCTTCTTATGTGGTTCAGCTTCTTTCTTCTCGTTCTGAAATGGTTCCTTGGAGGGTTCGTCAGGCATGGCAGCGCTGCATCTTCCAGATCTCGCATATGGATTTTCAGGTTTCCCATATTTTCAGGGAGGGGAATCAGGTTGCAGATACGCTTTCTAAGCATGCTTTAGAGCTTCAGGCTGATTCTTGGTGGTTCTTTGCCCCGCCGTTCTGTTCTTCTTTAGTTGGCAATGACTGCATGGGCCGGGAGTCTTTTCGTTTTTCTTGATGTTTTCTTTTTCTTTTTTGGTGTGGCCTGCGTGCCTCTTTTTGTTTGGGGTTGTTTTCCCTTTGGGTCTTTGTGCTTTATTGCTTTTTGTCACTTTTTTCTTTTCTTTTATCTTTTGTATATATGGATACTGTCTAGGGGTTTTTCAGCATATGATCGTTTGTGATGCTTTTTCCCTTTAGATCAGTCCAATTTTTATTAAAAAAAATTTAAATATATTAATTTCTATCTATATTAACAAACCAGGTTAGTAGGCACTATGTATTAAATTATTAATACACAAGTTAAATAGGCACTCATGATTACAATTAATAAATACAATAAATCAATTATTTAAACCGTTGGTATATCTCTCTCTCCAAAAACCATTTATGCCCTCTCATATCCCTTAATTTTCACTATAAAAACCATCCAAAATCTCACATTTTTTTCTATCCCATTCGATTGACTTTCTTGGCAATCTCAAAACAGGCGGTGGAGAATTGGATGTTGTTGGGTGGTGATTGAAATTTCTATAGATTTTTTTTATTTTTAATATTTGGTTGAATAATTTTAATCCTTTAGTTTTTTTTTTATATTTTTTTTATCTTTTATTCTCACGTTTTCTCCATCTCATTCTATTGACTCTCCCTTACGAGCAAACTCAAAACAAGCGGTGACGAATTTGATGGCGTTGAGCTGTGAGAGTAATTTCTACAGATTTTGTTTTAATATTTGGTTGAATATATATATATTTTTTTTTGAGGAAATATTTTATTAGATAAAAAGGTAATTTTGGATTGATCATGGAATTTTAACTTTGGCGTTCTTGGATTTTCAATTAGTTATCCACTAAGGTGTTTGCTATGGAACCATCCGGTAAGGCTAGCATCCTGCTCATCACCACCAATGCAGAGAATCAATGAACCAGTTGAGACTTATGATGTACTTTGTACTTATGGACGATGGATTCGATAGACAGAATATTACTATAGATAAATATTAGGGTTAGAGTCTTGGTTCTAAGTGTAACGCTATATTGCCACTTAAAAAAATATTGTATCCACTCCGGTTTTTGGGTATCCAATACCCGATTTTTCCCCGGATTTTTTTAAAGGGAATTTACACTTTTTTTTTTGTGCAGTTTTTTTCTTTATTTTTTTAACATTTTTGTTCACTTTTCTTTTTGGTTTTTTAGAATGTATTAATTATGCATTGAATACAAAATTATTATTCCAAAAATAATTGTTTTTGAATTTTAATTATTCATATAAATGATAATAAATAAGTATTTTTCAAAACATCAATTGTAATACCAAATTAATGGTAATCCATTTTTTTTATATAGAATTAATGATAAATTCTAAAAACATATTAACTGTAATATATTAATGATATTATGATAACATAACAAAGAATTAAAATAATAGTTTTTGATCAATTATTAATGGCACACATTATAAACATCAGTTATTGCATTCAATTTAATAGATTCTTTTTCTAAATATATAAAATTCACTCATAATATTTTTTTATATATGGTAATAAATAATATTTTTTTTGTAAGATAGTAAAAAAATTCTACTACTATTTTTGCATTTGCATAATTAATTGATAATTAGTATTAGGTGGGAGAGTTTTGATCTTAAATCACAAATCAAAAGTCAATTAAGAGACAATCCCATAAATCACAAATTAAGAATGAATCATATAATTAAACCCTTCCGTGTTGGGAGCTTTAGTTTAAATGAATTAATTTTAGTCTATATTGACAAAACCGTTGATTATACACTCTGACCTAATTGACTCCTTAATTTAATATAAAATTAAATATATTTTTATTAATAAATGTTTTCTTTTGGTATTCTTCTGATTAAACATAGCTTTAGCCATTAATTGTTTTTTTTTTATTTTTTTTATTTTTAACTTAACCATTAATGAGTTGTTTTGGACTTTTGGCTTTTAATTAGTATTCTTATTCTTAACATTATATATAATGAATCTGGACATTTATATACTCCTTAATTTAATATAAAATTAAATATATTATTATTAATAAATGTTTTTTAATGGAATTTTTTTTTTTTTTTGGTATTCTTCCCAAATCAAGAGTTAATTGAGAGACAATCTCATAAATCACAAAGAAGAAGCAATCCCATAATTAATGGGATAATGGTTAAATTCTCTTAATCAATCTCATAAAAAAAATAAAAACTTTTCATGTTCTATTGTTCCTCACTTTTAATTTCTTTTAAATGGGATGTATTAATTATTATTTTTTTACATTAATAATTAAAAAAACATGACAATAATATTAATTGATTAATCAAATTAATTAATAATTTTGTAAATGCAAAATCAAATTATATATATATATATATATATATATTAAGATCTCCTCCATAATTAATTGAAAATTTATATTAGGTAGGAAAGTACGTTTTGATCATAAATCACAAATCAAAAGTCAATTAAGAGACAGTCTCATAAATCATAAAGTAAGAAGCAATCATGTAATTAAACCCTTACAGTGCCATGTGTCGGCGTTTAGGAAGCTTTAGTTTAAATGCATTAACTTCAGTCTATATTAACAAAACTAGATGAATATGCACTCTAGCCTAATTGACTCCTTAATTTAATATAAAATTAAATATATTATTATTAAGAAATGTTTTTTAATGGAATAATTGTTTTTCTTTTTGGTATTCTTCCCAAATCAAGAGTCAATTAAGAGACAATCTCATAAATGACAAATTAAGAAGCAATCCCATAATTATTGGAAATGATGGGTCATTGTAATTGTTTTATGTTTATTTGATTCATTGAGTTAGTTGTGTGTTGGTGGGATCTAGGATTTTGATTTGATAAACTAATGGGTTATTTTGATATTTTGTGATATTGAGATCTATTATTCGGAAGTAAACTGATAATGGATCATTGTTTTGTTTTTCCGTTTTCATTTTTGTTCAAATTTGGGAAGTTGTTGATTGAAAAATTGAGGTATATCACAATGCTATTGATGGGTTATTTTGATACATTATTTGTTCATATCTTTTTTTTTGTTTGGTGTTGTGATGACTTTATATATATGGAATAAGAAGTTACTATAGTTAAATCTAGGTGCAATTCAATCTTGAAACAAGCCTTATTTTTTAATTTTTTATTTTTAATTTTTATTTTATGGATTGCTTGATTTGTATTAAAATTTTCAAAAATGTTAAGAGAAAAAAAATATTACTATATGATATTATACAAACTTTTCTTCTTAATGATAATTTTGTCAAGATTACTTTATGAATTTTTTCTAGGTGACTATTAATTAATTAATTATATTTACTAATTAATTAATAGAAAATACGAAGAGGTTGGTAAATTTAAAAACCTTTTTTTTTTTTTACAGGACATCTCTATCATTTAATTAATTAATTTCCTTTATGATTTTTGAAAATATGATTAATTAATTAATTAATCATATTTTGTTAGTTTTGATATATAAGAGCATCACTTTTTCGCTCCCGGAGACACCAAGTTCATTCGATCATAAAAATATGAGTAATGTTACATTGCCCAATTTTGATGCCCAAATCTGGTGCCCAAATGACGTGGCAACATTCTAATTCATTCAATTAAATTATATTAAATTTGCATGATTTAAATGAATGGATTAGAGTGTTGTCACGTCATTTGGGCACCCGATTTTGGCACCAAATTTGGACAATGTAGCATTACTCTAAAAATATATCATAAAAGACATAGGGTTTATCATTTGATCTTCCAAGTATATCATCCCAAAAATGGATTCATCAGGTGAAATTTGTAATTAATTAACTTCAAATGTAAGATTTTATCTATTATATTATATCGATAATTTACTAAACAATTTACATCATAAATGAGTAATGAAATGATCAAAATTGTCACAAAAATGGGTTGAAAATGTTGATATAAGAGGCACTTGAAGAAACTAGAAATTGAAAACAAAAATAGGAAAATATTAATAAATCTTAAAACATAAATCCGATGGTGATTGCGTTATATTTTACCCTGCTCGCACATCGTGCGAGCTACAAACTAGTATATAACTATTATTCTGGTTTTGTTAATATTGATAGAATTTAAAGCATTTATTAGATAGGTGGTGAATTGTGATTTAATATGAAAGCTCTCTCACGACGCCACGTGGCATTGTGAGGTTCCATTTTACTATATATTTATATTGGGTGAAATTTAAAAGTAACCATAAAATTAGTGGATTTATTGTTTTTACCCAACATTAGTATTTTTATTGTTTCTACCAAAATATACACTATTAGGACAAAATTGTCCTTTAGTCAATATGAATTAAAAAAAAAAAAAAAGAAGAGATAATCAAAATGAATTAATAAACAAACCAAAAGAAAACGAAAGTTGAAAAGCAAAAGTAATACACAAAGCAAATGTTTCAGTGTTTGAAAAAACAAAGAGAGACTAGACGACCAAGATCTGACGACGACGACTGTGAAGACGGAAAGATGAGCAAGACCCGACCTCAACCCGAGAGATAATGGAGAGACGACTCCGACGTAGAGACGAGCGAGAGATAAACGAAATTGACCACCAGAGAGAGACAAGAGGCAACTGGCTTGGATTCAAATCACCGGTGTGAAACACGGTGGCGTGGAAGAAACGAAAAGGTTTGCAGTCACCATACATTTGTTTTTAGGGTTTATTTTTACTTTCGATTTCGATTTTAATTTTGATTTCCATTTTGAGTTGAGTTGATTTTTATTTTATTTTTATTTTCCCATTAACTCAATATATAATTTTTTTTTTTTTTTTAATAAAACTTGGACTGATCTAAAGGGAAAAAGCATCACAAACGATCATATGCTGAAAAACCCCTAAAAAGTATCCATATATATAAAAGATAAAAGAAAAGAAAAAAGTGACAAAAAGCAATAAAGCACAAAGACCCAAGGGGAAAACAACCCCAAACAAAAAGAGGCACGCATGGCACACCAAAAAAGAAAAAGAAAACATCAATAAAAACGAAAAGACTCCCGGCCCATGCAGTCATTGCCAACTAAAGAAGAACAGAACGGCGGGGCAGAGAATCACCAAGAATTAGCCTGAAGCTCCAAAGCATGCTTAGAAAGCGTATCTGCAACCTGATTCCCCTCTCTGAAAATATGGGAAACCTGAAAATCCATATGCGAGATTTGGAAGATGCAGCGCTGCCACGCCTGACGAACCCTCCAAGGAACCATTTCAGAACGAGAAGAAAGAAGCTGAACCACATAAGAAGAATCGCTCTCCAGCCAGATACGATGCCACCCATACTTCCAAGCAAAATTAATGGCCAATGAGGCCGCCAGAAGCTCGGCCTCAAATGCGAAAACTTGACCAAGAGGAATAGCAAAACAACCCTTCACAAAGGCTCTAAAGTTCCGAAAAATACCACCACAACCACCAACCCCCGGAGAGCCTAAGGCAGTGCCATCTGT
Source organism: Acer saccharum (assembly GCA_030490815.1). Taxonomy (NCBI): domain Eukaryota; kingdom Viridiplantae; phylum Streptophyta; class Magnoliopsida; order Sapindales; family Sapindaceae; genus Acer; species Acer saccharum. The sequence continues at coordinate 38,277,138 of CM059866.1, forward strand.
ATTCACTTTGATCCAACCAGGGGCCGAAGGCGACCAAACCACACTCTTGATCACTGGGGCTTTAGAAGGGCGACCTTGAAGACCAAAATGACGAAGAATCAAAAGGTCGTCCATACAATTATGCATACAACCAATCTCCAGGCGATTAGCCTCTGAAACTGCACGCCAAACCAAAGAAAGGACGGATCTAAAGTCCACTGACTTCCCTTCAAAGATCCACTGATTAGGGCAGTCCACACCCCCCATATCACTACATGGATAGCCGCTTTCCATAAAATCCTAACCTGCTCACTAAAGGAAACCGACATGGCCTGCAAGAAGAAGGATTGCCAAGTATTGGTAGAGACACGTCGTTGGAAAGTCGAGAAAACTGCCTCCCAAAGAGCAACCGCCAGGGGACAATGAAGAAAAAGATGATCTGCAGATTCATTACTAACCCCATAAATACTGCAACGAGAAGCCAACTGGAACCCGGACCTGCAAAGGCGATCCTCAGTAGGAAGCCTGTTCAACATCAGACGCCAGGTCAAAGCTGAACGAGAAGGAGGAATAAAACGGGACCAAACATCCCTCCACCAAACAACTTGAGGAATATCACGGAGAAACTGGGAATACGCAGCCTTGCAAGAAACATGACCATCCCGAGAATTAGCCCAAACAAGAGAATCCACAACAGGAGAAATTGCAATCCGATCAATCCGAAAACACAGATCCGGGAAGCGCACGCGAAAACAACCGTCCAGCACCCATCTACCCTCATGAATAAAATCTGAGACCTTCACCTGAAGCGGATTAGCTAAATAATCTGGAATCCCTAAAAGCTCCAAAATGGGAACCCCCAACCAATTATCCCGCCAAAAGTCCCTCTGAAAGTTCTCTCCAATCAGCCAAATACCTTCCTTAAGAAGGGAACTATAATTTGTCCGAAGAGAAGACCAAATCGAGGAGGTGACATACCCTCCACGAGGCTTCTGCAAATGTCTGAGATACCTTTCCCGAAGAAAAGTGAAAGCAAAACTATCAGAAGTCATAAACTTCCAAGTGAATTTCCGCAACAAAGAGTCATTTAGCAACCCAAGATCTTTCAGACCAAGACCACCCTGAGAGTAAGGCCTACAACAATGATACCAAGCGACCCGAACCAACTTAGTCTCCTCACAGGAACCAGTCCACAAAAAGTTTCTCAACTTGCGGTTAATTAGAGACAGTAAAGAAGAAGGCCACTTGTAAATCATGAAAGAGTGCACAAAGGAACCAGTGATGACCAACCTGATCAGAGTAGCACGACCAGCCAGAGAGAGGGACTTACCCTTCTAGTTAGCAAATTTAGACAAGATCTTATCCGCAATAGGTCGTAACATCGCTTTTCGAGGCTTATCTCGAAATAAAGGGACTCCCAAATAAGAAAACGGAAGCTGCCCAATCTGCATACCAACCAGAGAGTGCAAACTACCAATTCGAGAGGGGGAGATAGAAGATCCGAAATAAATTGAAGACTTACCCCAATTAACTAACTGACCTGAAATATCACCATAATCCCCAAAAGCACCCATGATATGCTTCAAATTCTTTTGAGTGCCTCTGCAAAAGATCAAAACATTATCTGCATAGAGCAAATGAGTTGGAGCCAAAAAAACCCTAGGGGAAAAAATCGGCAGAATCTGAGAAGAATCCACCAACCTCGTCAATAATCTACTAAGGAAGTCCTCTGCAATACCAAACAAAAGCGGAGAGAGTGGATCTCCCTGACGAACCCCTCTAGAGCAACAGAAATATCCCTCTAGGACCCCATTCAAAAGAACTGAAAGCCTAGAAGAACGAAGAATACCATCAATCCAATCCACAAAAACAGAAGAAAACCCAAAAGCCTGAAGCACTCTGCAAAGGAAAGACCAATCCAGGGTGTCAAAAGCCTTTCGGATATCAATCTTCATGGCCAAGTTACCCCCATAGCACTTCTTCTGCAACACATTCACACAGTCAGAAGCCAAAGCAATACAATCCTTGATATGCCGGTCTCGAATGAATCCGAACTGTTGAGGAGAAATAATCCTGGCGGCAACCCGAGCTAAACGATCAGCCAAAATTTTCGAAGAAATTTTAAATAGAAAGTTACTAAGAACAATCGGTCGAAACTGATCAACCGAAATCGATTCCCTCAGCTTCGAAAGAAGAACAATGAAGCTGGAATTGAGACTCGGGAAAATAACTCCAGTGATGAAAAAATCCTGAACAGTAAGGACCACGTCACTACCTACAACATCCCAACATCCCAACATCCCAACATCTTTGATAAAATCTACTAGAAAACCCATCTGGCCCAGGGGCAGAAGCAGCATCCATAGCAAAGACCGCATCTTGAATATCATCAGCAGATGGAATGCTAGTCAAGAAAGCGTTCTCTACGGCAGTTACCAAGGAAGGAACCACATCATCTACAATAGATAAATCTCTCCCAACTCGAGAAACATCAGAGCAAAAGAGGTCAGAATAATAACTAATGATATGAGTTGAGTTGATTTTGATATATATATATATATATATATATATATATACATATATATAGTTGAGTCGATTTTAATTTTGAATCCGTTGGAAAGAGTCTTTTATTGTTATTTAGATCTTCTCTTTAGTTTTAATAATCAAACCATCTTGATGCCAATAACATATATTTCTGTACTTCTTTCAAAAAAAAAAAAAAAAAACTGATATTGCTTGGAAATACATATAGTTCAATTTTTTGGCTATGAAAGTTTTTATTGGAACATGATTTGAAGATGTCAAACAAGTGGGATAAGGACAAAACGACTGCTCTGGGTTCTGTTTTTTATTGATTTAACTCTATAATCATACTCTGGCTACTTGAAAATTAATTGTCACTACCTAGCAAGTAGAAACCCTAAACTTCAGTTTTTGGTGCCTCTGGTTATAGGGTTTACAAGGTCTACATTTGCCTCTTATATGAAGGAATCTTATTATTGTAGCTTGGTTATGTTTTTTATTGATTTAACTTTGTAATCATACTCTGGCTGCTTGAAAATTAATTGTCACTACCTAGCAAGTAGAAACCCTAAACTTCAGTTTTTGGTGCCTCTGGTTATAGGTTTTACAAGGTCTACATTTGCCTCTTGTATGAAGGAGTCTTATTATTGTAGCTTCCTTGTAGACAGAGCTCTGTATGTATGTGTTGTTGCCCCTCTTAATGGAATGTGATATTGATGCCATATTCTTTATATCTATGGTTGATGAAATTCTTAGCTTCCTCCAGAATTGATTTGTATTAGTTGGTAGTTTCATCACGTTTAGAACTTCTTTTTCCTTTATATATATGAAAAATGGAAACCTTTAAATGATTGCTTTTATTAGTGATTGGCGGTGTATAAAGTGAATGTGGGAAAAACATATAGTTGTTTGAAAAAAAAAATAAAAAATCATCAAACTAGTTGGTGATTTTTTTTTTTTTTCCTGAGTGAGAAAATGAGATAAAATAACAAGCCTACAACTTCTTGTAGCTATTGCCTGGTGTGTTTAATTGATGTGAGCTGTTACCTATTTTGCATTAGTTCTTGGTACTTACATTTATGTCATTTCAGTTGTTGATTTTTTTTTTTTTCCTTTTTCTCAATCATGCAGATTTTAATGTTTACTTGGGATCTTTAAACTATATCAAAATTTTCTTGGTATTTTCTTCAACAAAACTGGGTCAAAGAGATATGTGAGTTTAGGATCTTCAAGTGATTGCATGTGTGGGTACATATGTGCTAGTTTTTGAAAACAACATTGTTGAGTTGTTCTTCTTGGTATTATGGTGGTGAGATTGAACAAGAACAATCTATTCATAAGGAAATTGATCTTTTGCAGCCTATTTCTTTTGACAAGGTGTTCCAATTTGAAAAGTTTAATTCACTCTGTAATAGGTTTGTTCAATTGGGTCGTTACTCGGATGTTTTGAATCAAATTAGAGTCGAAATTCCAACTGCATAGATTAATTTATTTTAAGACATTTTTTTGTGACCAACTGAAATGATGAATTTTAAATCATTTGTTGGATTGTTGGATGGGAAATGCAGATGTTATTAAACAAGTGTTATTGAAATGCAGGTGTTATTAATTTGTTGTTCAAATTGTGATATCTGATTGATACATAACAGGTGTTATTGATGAGTACAGAGTTTGGTGTTTTTAATTGTTTGGTTTGGTGTGTTTAATTGATCAATAACCGACGTGTTTAATATAAAACATATGTGTTTAATTGATGAGTCACGGTGTGTTTAATTATTGAGCACTTGTGTGTTTAATTGATCAATAACCGGTGTGTTTAATAAAAAAAACCGATGTATTTAATTGATGAGTAGCGGTGTGTTTAATTGTTGAGCACTGATGTGTTTAATTGATCAATAACCAGTGTGTTTAATACAAAACAGATGTGTTTAATTGATGAGTCAATGTGTGTTTAATTGTTCAGCACCGGTGTGTTTAATTGATCAATAACACTGGTGTGTTTAATTGATCCTTAACATAATTCCAAAACAATCCCAAAATAAAATTAGAAAAGTCCAAGGAATGTCACCAATCAAAACTCCAAGAAAAGTTCAACAACAAAAATAAATATAAAGTTGTAACCCTTGTTCGAAAGTACACGAAAAAACCCCGTTTCACCAATAAATAATCATCAACATTCCATTACAATTTCATTACAAGTGGTTTCAACAATTTAATGAAATAACCTGTTTCATCAATAAATATCAAAAGTGTTTTCAACAAAATGCAAAATCCTTACTAATAGTTCATGAAATGCAATTTCAACACAGTTCATGAAATACAACTAAATTCATAACATTTTCAACATAATCCTTAATAACACAGACAAGATTTTTCATTCATCATTTTCTGGGTCCATTTGCCACCATAAGTTCTCCACCCATTTGCCACCATAAGTGATTACCAATTTCGTTGGGTCCATTCCTGCATGTCAACCAATAAAAATCTCATATTTAGATTTCAATTTATTAAATTGGACACACATTAAACAAGGTGTAACCAAATTAAACACATCACTGCAACCCAATCAAGCACACCAGGGCAACCTAATCAAACACACTAGGGCAACCGAATAAACACACCAGTGCAAGCCAATTAAACACACTAAAGCAACCAATTAAACACATCAGGGCAACACCAGGTGTAAATCAATTAAACACATCATGGAAAATTATTTAAACACACCATGGCAACCCAATTAAACACACTAGGGCAACCCAAATTAAACACACCAGGTGTAACCCAATTAAATACACCGGGGCAAATCAATTAAACACACCAGAGTAACCCAATTAAACATAACAGAGCAACCCAATTAAACACACTAGGTGTAACCCAATTAAACACACCAAGACAAATCAATTAAACACACAACTACAAATCAATTAAACACACCAGAGCGAATCAATTAAGCACAGCAGTGCAAATGGGTGGCTGCAATGAAAAACATCATGTGGCACGAACAATTAAACACACCAGTTCAACCCAATTAAACACACATCTATTTCGAACTCAATTAAACACACCTATACTTCCCAATTAAACACACCACTATTTCCAATCCAATTAAACATACCAGTACTACCCAATTAAACACACACCTATTTCCAGCCCAATTAAACACACCTATCACAAAGCACTTTCATTATCTATATATACATCCACTCACTACAAGAAAAAATGTCATTTATGATGGTTTTTAACCATCATGAAAGGGTTTTGATGACAGTTTTATATGCGTTATTAAAGCCACTGTAATAAAAAGTTTATCACGGTTTTACTTTTTATTGCGGTTTTTAAAAACCGTCATGAATTTTTATCACGGTTTTTTAAAAACTCATCAATTTTTGACGGCTTTTAAACATTGTAATTAATTGATGATGGCTAAAAACCGTTATGAAGTTCTTCTTTAAAAAAAAAAAAAAATCATATACAGAATCTTTAACATTATATTGTTTTCCATATGTATATAAAATCTCTTGATGATGATATTGTTAAGATATACTATTTTATTTGTTTGCTAATTTATTTTTAATATTATAATATTTTCCATATATATATAATAAATATTAAAGATCTCTATTCATACTTTTAAAAAAAAAATAATCTATTAAAGATCACAATTCATTGAAGAAATTAAACTAAAATGTTACAAACATCTATCACCAAAATATACAAACATTTATTGGCAAAATCAATTCTAAAAGACAAACTATTATACACAAAAGCTATGTTTAAAATTTCTTTATTCATATACATCAAAAAAACAAAAAAAAACAAAAAAACAAAAAAAAACAAAAAAAACAAAAAAAAAAACTTTGTTCATCTTCCTTGAGGCTACATAGTAATGAGAAACGATAGGTGTAAGTTTGACGAATAATAAAATTGGCAAAAAAAACTAAAACTAAAACTAAAACTATACTACAACAACAAATCATAATAAAAACTTATTTTAACAATAAAAGAATGAGAAAACAAAAGGAGATCGAAACGAAAATTAACTAACCTCTTTTTAATATCAACATAAACTTTCTTTTAGACAACTTTGATGAAACGGTGCCCGATTGCATAGATAGAGGTGAGAGAGATCATGATCTTCTGTTTTGTATAAACGTTCATATTCAAAACAATATAAATGTGTTGAAGTAAGTCACTCGCTACCAGAGACCGTAAAAAGTTATACATAAACAAATTAACCAATAAAAATAAATAAATACATAGAAATAACATCGTAACGCTATATCTACCCTTTCGATTAATGGGGTTCTCTCGGAGGATCGGCTTACCATCAAGGATCATATCATTAGTTATTATTCTGACCTCTTTTGCTCTGATGTTTCTCGAGTTGGGAGAGATTTATCTATTGTAGATGATGTGGTTCCTTCCTTGGTAACTACCGTAGAGAATGCTTTCTTGACTAGCATTCCATCTGCTGAGGATATTCAAGATGCGGTCTTTGCTATGGATGCTGCTTCTGCCCCTGGGCCAGATGGGTTTTCTGGTAGATTTTATCAAAGATGTTGGGATGTTGTAGGTAGTGACGTGGTCCTTGCTGTTCAGGATTTTTTCATCACTGGAGTTATTTTCCCGGGTCTCAATTCCAGCTTCATTGTTCTTCTTCCGAAGCTGAGGGAATCGATTTCGGTTGATCAGTTTCGACCGATTGTTCTTAGTAACTTTCTGTTTAAAATTTCTTCAAAAATTTTGGCTGATCGTTTAGCTCGGGTTGCCGCCAGGATTATTTCTCCTCAACAGTTCGGATTCATTCGAGACCGACATATCGAGGATTGTATTGCTTTGGCTTCTGACTGTGTGAATGTGTTGCAGAAGAAGTGCTATGGGGGTAACGTGGCCATGAAGATTGATATCCGAAAGGCTTTTGACACCTTGGATTGGTCTTTCCTTTGCAGAGTGCTTCAGGCTTTTGGGTTTTCTTCTGTTTTTATGGATTGGATTGATGGTATTCTTCGTTCTTCTAGGCTTTCAGTTCTTTTGAATGGGGTCCCAGAAGGATATTTCTGTTGCTCTAGAGGGGTTCGTCAGGGAGATCCGCTCTCTCCTCTTTTGTTTGGTATTTCAGAGGACTTCCTTAGTAGATTATTGACGAGGTTGGTGGATTCTTCTCAGATTCTGCCGATTTCTTCCCCCAGGGGTTTTTTTAGCTCCAACTCATTTGCTCTATGCAGATGATGTTTTGATCTTTTGCAGAGGCACTCAAAAGAATTTGAAGCATATCATGGGTGCTTTTGGGGATTATGGTGATATTTCAGGTCAGTTAGTTAACTGGGGTAAGTCTTCAATTTTTTTCGGATCTTCTATCTCCCCCTCTCGGATTGGTAGTTTGCACTCTCTGGTTGGTATGCAGATTGGGCAGCTTCCGTTTTCTTATTTGGGAGTCCCTTTATTTCGGGGTAAGCCTCGAAAAGCTGTGTTACGACCTATTGCGGATAAGATCTTGTCTAAATTCGCTAAATGGAAGGGCAAGTCCCTCTCTCTGGCTGGTCGTGCTACTCTAATCAGGTCGGTCATCACTGGTTCCTTTGTGCACTCTTTCATGATTTACAAGTGGCCTTCTTCTTTACTGTCTCTGATTAACCGCAAGTTGAGAAACTTTTTGTGGACTGGTTCCTGTGAGGAGACTAAATTGGTTCGGGTCGCTTGGTATCGTTGTTGTAGGCCTTACTCTCAGGGTGGTCTTGGTCTGAAAGATCTTGGGTTGCTGAATGACTCTTTGTTGCGGAAATTCACTTGGAAGTTTATGACTTCTGATAGTTTTGCTTTCACTTTTCTTCGGGAGAGGTATCTCAGGCATTTGCAGAAGCCTCGTGGAGGGTATGTCACCTCCTCGATTTGGTCTTCTCTTCAGATGAATTATAGTTCCCTTCTTAAGGAAGGTATTTGGCTTATTGGAGAGAACTCTCAAAGGGACTTTTGGCTGGATATTTGGTTGGGGGTTCCCATTTTGGAGCTTTTAGGGATTCCAGATTATTTAGCTAATCCGCTCCGGGCGAAGGTCTCAGATTTTATTCATGAGGGTAAATGGGTGCTGGACGGTTGTTTCCGCGTGTGATTCCCGGATCTGTGTTTTCGGATTGATCGGATTGTAATTTCTCCTATTGTGGATTCTCTTGTTTGGGCTAATTCTCGGGATGGTCGTGTTTCTTGCAAGGCTACTTATTACCATTTTCTCCGTGATATTCCTCAGGTTGTTTGGTGGAGGGATGTTTGGTCCCGTTTTATTCCCCATTCTCGTTCAGCTTTAACCTGGTGTCTGATGTTGAATAGGTTTCCTACTGAGGATCGCCTTTGCAGGTCTGGGTTCCAGTTGGCTTCTCGTTGCAGTATTTGTGGGGTTAGTAGTGAATCTGCAGATCATCTTTTTCTTCATTGTCCCCTGGCGGTTGCTCTTTGGGAGGCAGTTTTCTCGACTTTCCAGCGACGTGTCTCTACCAATACTTGGTAATCCTTCTTCTTGCAGGCCATGTCGGTTTCCTTTAGTGAGCAGGTTAGGATTTTATGGAAAGCGGCTATCCATGTAGTGATATGGGGGGTGTGGACTGCCCGTAATCAGTGGATCTTTGAAGGGAAGTTAGTGGACTTTAGATCTGTCCTTTCTTTGGTTTGGCGTGCAGTTTCAGAGGCTAATCGCCTGGAGATTGGTTGTATGCATAATTGTATGGATGACCTTTTGATTCTTCGTCATTTTGGTCTTCAAGGTCGCCCTTCTAAAGCCCCAGTGATCAAGAGTGTGGTTTGGTCGGCTTCGGCCCCTGGTTGAATCAAAGTGAATACAGATGGCGCTGCCTTAGGCTCTTCGGGGGTTGGTGGTTGTGGTGGTATTTTTCGGAACTGTAGAGCCTTTGTGAAGGGTTGTTTTGCTATTCTTCTTGGTCAGGTTTTCGCGTTTGAGGCCGAGCTTCTGGCGGCCTCATTGGCCATTAATTTTGCTTGGAAGTATGGGTGGCATCGTATCTGGCTGGAGAGCGATTCTTCTTATGTGGTTCAGCTTCTTTCTTCTCGTTCTGAAATGGTTCCTTGGAGGGTTCGTCAAGCGTGGCAGCGCTGCATCTTCTAGATCTCGCATATGGATTTTCAGGTTTCCCATATTTTCAGAGAGGGGAATCAGGTTGCAGATACGCTTTCTAAGCATGCTTTGGAGCTTCAGGCTGATTCTTGGTGGTTCTTTGCCCCGCCGTTCTGTTCTTCTTTAGTTGGCAATGACTGCATGGGCCGGGAGTCTTTTCGTTTTTCTTAATGTTTTCTTTTTCTTTTTCTTTTTTGGTGTGGCATGCGTGCCTATTTTTGTTTGGGGTTGTTTTCCCTTTGGGTCTTTGTGTTTTATTGCTTTTTGTCACTTTTTTCTTTTCTTTTATCTTTTATATATATGGATACTGTCTAGGGGTTTTTCAGCATATGATCGTTTGTGATGCTTTTTCCCTTTAGATCAGTCCAATTTTTATTAAAAAAAATATAAAAGATTTATAATCCAAATCATGTATTGAGTTTATTTGAAGTTAAACACTCACCATGATTAGAGTTCTTTTATTTGTGAAGAGTTAAGATTGTGAGTGAGAGAATATTGAAAAAAAAAAAAAAAAAACAAGAAAAAAAGTAAGAGATGTGAGAGTGGCGGGTGGCTAGGGCCTAGGGTTAGAAAGTGGGGAAAGTTTGCTTTTAAAATAAATATAAATATATAGTAAAGATATGATGTGTACATACCTATGATATTAACTTGTGTCCATTTAATCATTTATTGACACATGTGCAATTAGACCAAATAGAGTAATTAATCACTTATTTAAACAATTAAAAACTAAAACAGTATAGCAATTATAATAATGATATGTTTAAATATATATATAAAAAAAAATTAACGTAAATTTATATATATTTTAACTTTTCTTAACTTTTTATATGTCAATATTTCACTACAAAAATAGAGCATATGATTGCTTGTACTTTGTTATTTTTTTGTTCATAAAGTGTTGTGACTAATAAATTTGAGAGATTAAAAATTAAATATTATAGTTTTAGTGTAATTCTGAAATTAAAAAAAAAAAAAAAAAAACATTTTTCTTTATCACGCTAACAAAATATTATGATAATTAGATTACACATAAAAACAAACACATGATAACTTTATCACGATTAATAAAAATTGTAATAACTTGATTACGGTTTGATAAACGTGTGATAACTTAATCACGGTTAATAAAAAATGTTATCCAATTATCACACATTTTAAAGGATCGTGATACTTTGATGTCAGTTTTAAATTGCATCATATACATACGACAAATTAAAAAGACTAGTATCACTTGATCACGGCTAAAAAAAACCATGATAAAATTGCGTGATAAAAACTTGTTTTTCTTGTAGTGACTACACAGTCATTTCATTTAGATGACTTGGCCACATCTAGAAAGTGATAAAATTGTACGATGCAACACACAACAAACATCTAAAAGAGAATTCTCAAAATTTTATCCACGACTATTAGTGTGAATAGACAATATATAATAGATTATTACAATGCATATTAACCTCTACCTTAACCAACATCCTTATGAAGAAACATGTTTCAAAAGTGGTATATGATAAGGAAAATTAAACATGAAAATGCATTCAAACCGTCATGAAAAATATAAAGCAGAATTGATCCATAAATTTTTCATATACTGAAACAAGCAAATAAATTTTCCTGAGGGCTATCTCATCTGTTTGCATAAGATATAGAAAGCATTATTATCTTCAAAAACCCCACAATAGTTCAGCGAAGCAAGAATACTAGCTTTAGCAAATCAAAACATGTCCATTTGACTTGAATATTATTCATTCAGCAACATACCAATTAATTTTTACAGATTACAATGAGCCAATTTTAAAAATCTTAAGTGATTCATAATCAATCGAGCAACTTAAAAAAAAAAAATTCCGATAACTTTAGACCATATATATATTCTACCAAAATTAATGTTTACTAAATTTGGCATTTATTTTGTCAAAATTATCCCATAATAATAATAATCAAGGAAATAACTACATGGGTAAAAACAAACACGAATAACAATGAGAGTGACATACCTTTCGACCAAGATTTCTGCTCATTTGCTTTTGGTATTTCCTTCTTGTTCTTCGGGTAATAATTCTCATATTCTAAATCAACCCATTAAATTTTTCTAGAAATAAATAAATAGAAATGATAAACATCATAAAAAAGAGCAAAGTTACACTTACTATTTTTCTTAGGTGCTTCGCTTGAGAAAAAGCGGCGAAGCCTAGGGTTTGCAAAAATTGAATTCAATTTCGACGATTTCGACAGGTTAGCATTCGAAACAAGTTGTTTGCCAGCTCCAGCAGACGCCAAATAACTTCTTACAACCTAACCCTCCTTCTACGCATGAAACACACGCGTTTCCGAGGGAAGTCGATGGGAAAATCGATTTGTTTGACAGCGCAGTCCTTGCATTATAATTGATAGACTGTACATTCAACAAGACAATAAACAAAATGCAATGCATAAACAACAAAATAAATGTATAAATTTGTCTTCAATTCGAATCAACAAAATCCATTTTGCCCAAAAATCCAAACCTAACCCTAACACTAGCCTATCTTCAGTCCAAAAGAGAGAAAAAGAGAGATTTTGTAACCAATTAAAGCATGCAAATGGATTGAAATATGATTACATACCTTTTGCAGCTAATTCTTGAAGATTTGCATGAGAATCAAGTTTTTGTTGTGAGAGAAACTGATTTGTTTCAGTTTTTGGCGTGAGATAAAGGAGCAAGAGAGAAGAGATTTAGAGAAAGAAGAGAGAGAAGAGAGAAACAATAGTGTTACTGACACGGGAGTGTCTATTTACATGACTCATGATCAAGATGCAAAAGGTTCCAAATTATTACTTTAATTTGTTGAGCAGCAGATCATGTCAGAAGGGCAGTTTTGTGACTTCATAACTTTTGAGTGTAGATGAATTAGCTGACGTACTTGATGTCATTGGAAAGATCAGCCTCTTAACTTCAATTTCATATTTTGAAGCAAGTCATTTGAAGGTCCCAAGAGAGAGCTATGACTGAATTCGTTTTGGTGCTCAGATTCAACTGATCTCGGGATTTGAAGAGTCCAGCTTTAATATCTTTAATTTCTTTGTTTAAAATGCTTTGAAATGTGTTGTTATCTGTTATTTTCGTTCCTTTCCTATGCATGGAGGGTTGTTCCATGATTAGGCTATATAATGAGCCTTTATCCTTGTAAAAAGCAAGTTAATGGATATTACATTTCAGAATATTATCTCTTTGAGATTTTATCTTTCAACTCTGTATCTCTTGGGTGGATTCCTTTAGAGTGGTGAGTTTATCATTGGTTCTGTATCCTTGGTTAGTTAAGAGAGTGGTGTTTCTGTATCCCTTTAGATTAATCTTGGTGGTGAGCCGTTTCTACTAGTTTACTAAGGGTGGTGATATCTGTATCCCTTGGAAAATTAGTTAATCTATTTTTATTTGTTCTTGTGTGTTTTATTTGTGCGAGGGCTGTCCGGTATCAGTTTGGTATCAAAGCTTTTGGTTGCTCTTCGTTTGCTTTGTAATATCAATGGCCGGTCATCGTCGCATGCCAACTATTGATGAAGAGACAGCTCCTCAAGTGGATCAACGAAGAAAAAAATGTTATTGATGATTTAAAACAAAAAATCCATCAACTCCAGCAGCGTTTGGATCAATTTGTGATTGATGAGTTAAAACAGCAAATCCAAAAACTCCAGCAGCGTTTGCAACTCATCGAGAATCAATCGAATCATTCGGTGGATCAAAAAGGTCTATTTCATGAAGGTATAGATTTCTATTGTATTACAACAGAAATTCCTACTTTTGATAATGATGGTTCTTATGGAGATTCATTTGGTGATTCCTTTAACAAACTCGAGCCTATTTGGGATGAATTCAAATATGGTGACTTGAGTGATTCTTTTGATGAAATTGAAAACATAAATGATTTTCAGCAAATTGGCAAATCACATCAGTTGGTTTATCATGATGAAATCAGAATTAATTCATCTCACGTAAATTTGGATAAACCACCAATCTTTGATGATGATGATGAGTTTGAAGGACCAAATCAAAAGGTTTCAAATTTTGAAGACTGTTTTTATGATTCTCATGTCTATTTTTCCAAGAGCATCTCTCCAACATTTCAATTCTTGCATAAATTGATTATCGGTTCATATATTTCATCTTATTGGTGTGATTGGATGGACATAATTACAAAGGTTGGAAAGTTTAGGGTGTATCGACTTCCTTTTCGAGTTCCATTGCAAGGGATGTTTTTTAATCGATATCAAAAAGATAAATACTTAGAAACTTGAGGACAAGTTGTTTTTCAACCAGGGGAGTTTGACACGGGAGTGTCTATTTACATGACTCATGATCAAGGTGCAAAAGGTTCCAAATTATTACTTTAATTTGTTGAGTAGCAGATCATGTCAGAAGGGCAGTTTTGTGACTTCATAACTTTTGAGTGTAGATGAATTAGCTGACGTACTTGATGTTATTGGAAAGGTCAGCCTCTTAACTTCAATTTCGTATTTTGAAGCAAGTCATTTGAAGGTCCCAAGAGAGAGTTATGACTGAATTCGTTTTGGTGCTTAGATTCAACTGATCTCGGGATTTGAAGAGTCCAGCTTTAATATCTTTAATTTCTTTGTTTAAAATGCTTTGAAATGTGTTGTTATCTGTTATTTTCATTCCTTTCCTATGCATGGAGGGTTGTTCCATGATTAGGCTATATAATGAGCCTTTATCCTTGTAAAAAGCAAGTTAATGGATATTACATTTCAGAATATTATCTCTTTGAGATTTTATCTTTCAACTCTATATCTCTTGGGTGGATTCCTTTAGAGTGGTGAGTTTATCATTGGTTCTGTATCCTTGGTTAGTTAAGAGGGTGGTGTTTCTGTATCCCTTTAGATTAATCTTGGTGGTGAGCCGTTTCTACTAGTTTACTAAGGGTGGTGATATCTGTATCCCTTGGAAAATTAGTTAATCTATTTTTATTTGTTCTTGTGTGTTTTATTTGTGCGAGGGCTGTTCGGTATCAGTTACGGTCTTTGGCATGAGATAAAGGAGAGGTAGAACTTAGAAGAGAGAATTTCAAAGAAATTGAGGAGAAGAAAATTTTTTAGAGAAAAAGAAATAGTAGAGCGTGAAGATAGAGAAAGAACAAAGAGAGAGAAAGAGTATGAGAGGTACAAATAGAGTCAATTACCTAACAAATAGAGACAGAAGAGAATTGTAAAGACTTCATATTTTGATTAGCTTATTTCGTTGACAAACCACACATGGGGATGATTTTGTAATGGGTAGCTTAGGTCCTTGTTGGCAAGCTTCCAAGCATCCCCGATGACTTCAAGAGCAAGAGCGAAAGGTAAATCACTTGACTTGCCTCTTAAAGAGATTAGTTGCACACACACACTTCTTCATGCATGTTTTATTCATCTTGCATTTGTACTTCAATTCTTATGTGTGCATTTCTCACACTTCACACTTGCACCTCTTTGTTGGATTTTGTTGTGTGATAGTGTCTAATAATTCGTTTCCGTTTGAGTGATTGGAAACGTCCGTGCTTGCACGATGGTGTGCATGTCTTAGCACGATGGTTAACCATTTAAGAAGGTCCTATTCTTCTCTTGGATAAGTGTTAGTTTTGGTTTGGTTGTTTAGAGTATAGTGTCTAGTTTCAAAAGATTGGATTTCAATGTTTTAAATGTTTTTCAAAATTGACCTTTGTATGGTCTTGTGATCATAACTTTTTATAAAAAGATTTAAATTGCCTTTTGTAAAATTCTAAACAAACTAGACACCCATACCTTTCCAACGGTATATTATTCATAATATTTCATGACCGTTTGGATTGGTTTTGAAATCTCCAAAGTAACCACCAAAACAGGGCAACTCTGTTGTTGTCAGTTTCTGACCTTTGAGCACTCTATTGACCATAAATTTTTCTACAGACATCGAAATTTCATTCCATAAAAAGGAGTAGAAAGTAGACATCCATACCTTTTCAACAATATATCATACAAAAGGTTTTGAAGTCGTTTGGTCATGTTTTGAGGCTCTCGAAGCTGAAACTGATGCACTGTTGCGCCCAAACTGCTGTTCACTTGCCCTACGTACAGCGGGCACCTAATTGGTTTTTAAAACTACCGGTAACTCACCCAAAATCCGTCGTACATACAACGGTTTGTGCAGAAATTTTTTGAAAAATTTCCAAAACGACATCGCTTCAATTGGACACACTATATATATGCCTCTTTGTTATTATGTCGTTCTTAAGAGTCCAAAAACAGATTTTTCACTTAGAATATTTTTCAAGTGAGAAAAATTCACAAAGAACTTTCCTTTAATCACTCAAAGTATTTTCCATGTGCATTCAAGTTCATCTAGCATCATCTATTACCATATAGGATGCATCCATGCATGGGTTTTCTACAACACACTTTGCTTGGTAAGTTGGTCACTAATATCTTAAATATTTTGTGTCTTACTTAAAAAGTAATCTCTTTTATTACTTGTATGTTCTTAGATCATATTCTATTATACAAGAAAGAGATTTGTGTGTTGCCTTGATTGAGTGTTGTATTGTGATAGCTATAGCTAGGATTGTTTAATCTAAGTTAGCTAAGCTTTATGCCATGTCATATAGCATTTGATATCTAGGATTGATTTAATTGTCATCTTATAATCCTAGATAAGAATTTAGTGTTCCCTAGCTCTATTTGCATTTTGGATATCATTTATATTCACATAGGCTATTTAATCTATTCATTAAGAAGTAAGTCTTATGGCTAAGGTTGCTTAGGCCACAAGCAAATTGAACTAAGTTCACTTTTAAAGGCCTACGGGTAGTAGTGGTGGTTATAGACCGTGAGAGGTTGTGGTCAACCTAGGTTATAAACACCATTGCAATTAGTGGATTCGAAGTTCGTGTGTGGCGCACATAACAGTCCATGGTCTTTCCTTGTTGAAGGTTTCCACGTAAAAATCGAGTATCTTTTAAATTCCGCATTATTACACTTGATTTTATTTTGTGACTAGTTTGGGGATTAAATTTGGAATATTGACTAATCAAGAATTTGGTAATATAATTTGATTAAAATCTATTCACCCCCCTCTAGATAATATTAGCACGCCATAATTAGTTTCAATTGGCGTGAGATAAAGGAGAGGTAGAACTTAGAAGAGAGAGTTTCAAAGAAATTTAAGAGAAGAAAATTTTTTAGAGAAAAAGAAATAGTAGAGCGTGAAGATAAAGAAAGAATAAAGAGAGAGAGAGAGAGTATGAGAGGTAGAAATAGAGTCAATTACCTAACAAATAGAGAGAGAAGAGAATCTTTTCAGACAAAAATAAAAAAATAAAACAAATAATGAAAAATGAAAAAATGTGGGGCATTTTAGTCTCCACAGTCAATTGTAAGGTAAAAACAATGAATTTACTAAATCTGGGTAAAAACAATAAACCCCTTAAATTTTTTACTAAAAAGGGGTATTTTCTCATATATATATATATATATATATATGGGGATTTAATGGGAAACAGTTAGATAATATTCTAGGTGCAAAAGTCGGTGAAGGTGTGAAAGCCATCAGCCAGGAGGGCATCTAGGCAATATCAGTAATCCCTTATCCCATGAGTCAAAACATAGGTAGAAACCTAACTATTAATGCTTAACCATGTCTTCTAGTTCTATATCCGGAGTAGAATATCATAGGACAATCTGTAGGTTCAAGAGATTTAAGAACAATAGGTTTCAAAAATTTTATTGTCTTATTAGGACCTTTTTGTATACACGAATATGAGGAAGATATTTGTTTTCATACCTTTGAAGAACACTCATTCATTTTCTTTTCGATCCTTCACCACTAAGCCTTTGAGCTATGTCCCGCGATCTAACAACTGATATGAATCTCACCAAGAGTAGTGAGACCCGGAACCAATATATGGTAACGAAGGATCGTTTTCTAATTCAAGTTTATAAAAAACAAAGAAAATAAAGGACCGTGACCCATTATCTATATGGAGATAAGAACCAACGGTATCAAGAAGGTTGTAGACGCCACACTCAAGAAAGAGAAAGGAGGTGAGTGATAAGTCAAGGTTTGAACGCCACAAGGTAGAACCTACTCAGCAAAATAATACATCAATGCGTCCTTTAAATACTAAGAAAATATCTAAACCCTAGACGACAAAAGAAAAGGAAATAAACTACTCAGCAATTAATTGCCTTACAATTAGGAAAGTAAAAGAATAAAAACTAGCAACTAGTTGACTTTGTTTGGGAAACAAATCAACTATTTATTTGGGAAATAATTAAAAATAGGAAATATGCTAAAATTCGGAATCCTCCAACCCTAGCTTGTATCTCATGCCCAAATAAGCTTTTTATTAGGAAATATGCTGAAATTCGGACTCCTCAGCTCATGTCTTCGCGCAACAAGATAGATGGCCGAATTTGGCCCTATTTTGATCGTTTATGGAAGCCGGAGTCTTCATAACATCTGTAGGGCTCGTCTTGGGCTTTCCGAAAACATATTATAGTGACAATCCAACTTCAAATGCTCTCTATAGAGGCCCACGAGTTCAGCCCGGATTTGGTCTTCATGTGGGCCAAACTTGGACTTCAGCAACTCAGAATCAGCCCCCATTAAATGCTTCTTTGATCTTCTTGGCCCTTTTAATTGGCCCAACTGGAATATGCAATGGACCCTTTGTTGATGCTTCTTGATCCTCATCATTCCCCCTCTCTTCAAAAGGATTCGTCCTTGAATCTTCACCGTAATGTTGTTGATAGCCTGCAGCACAAAGGATGGTTCCCCTCTTTCTTCTTTGTTTGATGAATCACCCTTGGAAGACATATTTTCTCTCTTCTTCTTCTTTCTTTCTTTTTTTTTTTTTTTTTTTTTTTTTTTTACAACAGATCCGATCAACTTTTTTTTTTTTTTTTTTAATAATCGGAATCTGATCAAATTTTTTTTTCTTTTTTCTTTTTGTTAATGGATCTGATCAACTTTTATTTTATTTTTATTTTTATTTTTTTTTAAGAACAAGGATAATTAAATCTGATTTTAGAGCTTGGGACAAATACCAAGTGATGCGAACCCCAAAGGACTTGCCTTGAAACCCAGCAACAATAATGATGCGAACCTCAAAGGACTTGCCTTGAAACCCAACAACAATAATTTGGGAAACTTGCCCTAGAAAGCCAAAATACAAATTTGTTGTGAAAGAAAAAAAAAGGATAGATAAAACCTGATTTAGAAGCCTAAGCTATGATACCAACTGATATGAACCTCACCAAGAGTAGTGAGACCCGGAACCAATATATGGTAACGAAGGATCGTTTTCTAATTCAAGTTTATAAGAAACAAAGAAAATAAAGGACCGTGACCCATTATCTATATGGAGATAAGAACCAACGGTATCAAGAAGGTTGTAGACGCCACACTCAAGAAAGAGAAAAGGGGTGAGTGATAAGTCAAGGTTTGAACGCCATAAGGTAGAACCTACTCAGCAAAATAATACATCAATGCGTCCTTTAAATACTAAGAAAATATCTAAACCCTAGACGACAAAAGAAAAGGAAATAAACTACTCAGCAATTAATTGCCTTACAATTAGGAAAGTAAAAGAATAAAAACTAGCAACTAGTTGACTTTGTTTGGGAAACAAATCAACTATTTATTTGGGAAATAATTAAAAATAAGAAATATGCTAAAATTCGGAATCCTCCAACCCTAGCTTGTATCTCACGCCCAAATCAGCTTTTTATCAGGAAATATGCTGAAATTCGGACTCCTCAGCTCAAGTCTTCGTATAACAAGATAGATGGCCGAATTTAGGCCTATTGTGATCGTTTATGGAAGCCGGAGTCTTCATAACATCTGTAGGGCTCGTCTTGGGCTTTTCGAAAACATATTATAATAGACAATCCAACTTCAGATGCTCTCTGTAGAGGTCCACGAAGTTCAGCCCGGATTTGGTCTTCATGTGGGCCAAACTTGGACTTCAGCAACTTAGAATCAGCCCTTATTAAATGCTTCTTTGATCTTCTTGGCCCTTTTAATTGGCCCAACTGGAACATGCAATGGACCCTTTGTTGATGCTTCTTGATCCTCATCAACAACTGTGTTTGTGGGCACGTCACAGATTTCGGGAGCAGTTAAATGGAGGCTTGAGAGAACCGGAACGCAACACCTTGTTTTCCCTTGTGATTTCGGCCAAGCTTCAAGGAAGAAGGAAACTTTTTCTTTTTCTTTTCAAAGTGGCCCACCCTCACTTTCTCTAGGGTTTCGATTGTTTAATTTTCCTTATAAGTATATCCTATATACTATGATCCTAGGGTTTAGTAATCCAAGTTAAAATAGGATTCTAAATCCTTTTTTTAATTCGGTCACCTCTAGGGTTTGAACCTTTGACCTATTTTAGAGTAAATAAAATAATCACTTATTATTTTATTCTTTTGCTCTTGTCAATGTTCGAACTTGAAACCTCCATATAACAATTAATAATTCTTAATAATTAATATGTCAATTAAATAATCATATTATTTAATAATATTTAATTCATCAATTAAATAATATATTAATTAAATAATCACATCATTTAATTAATTTCCAAAATATATTTAAGTTACTTTCGTAACACAATTAATTGGACCATCTAATTCTCCGTGAGCCTTGTTACTATCAATTGTAAAGGGCTAGTAAGGGGACCTAATGGACCCATAGTTTTGAGCATCAATAATTCTTAGAAATATTAATTAAACTCTTTAATTAACATTTCACAATTATTAACCCCGGAGTTATTCCACTAAAAACCCAAGGTTGTACTATCGTAACTGTAGATGTTTTACACAACCAAATTATCATTGTCCATCGATATAACTATTACATATGGTATGATCCTCCACGAGTAGTTCATAATTAGAGTTAGGTTTTTACACCTTTTTCAATCCCTTGAAACAAACTCATGTTTGTCCCTCAAGTTAGCTTTACATACAACACTTAAACCAAATATTCATACATAGACAAGATAAGCATATGATCATGAAAATATCTACAAGGTTATACTGAACAACCTAGAGAGGGGGGGGGGGGGGGGGGGTGGGTGGGTGTAAATAGGTTGACATTCTAATTTAAAAATTCTTTTGTGACTTATATCAAAATGTTAGGTTTATAGTTTGTGTTGGCATAAATTCCATATCAAAACGTATTTCTCTTGTAATGTTTAGTGGTTCATATATTGAAGATTTAAGAAGACGAAGAATGTCTCGACCACAATTCATGCAAGAAGCCGGCATTAAAGAGATATGTGCTTCATTGATCATCAAAGGTAATATAAGACCTCATATCTCTTACAAGGCTAGGCACACACACACACATGGCATCCTTGTGTGTTCCTTCATGGTTAAACATCATTGATATGTCACTTTCACACACTTGATAATATATGCTCATGCATTTATACTATCTTGACAAACTTTGCTTATTGCATGTTCTAGGACTATGTTTAGGAAATAGCATATGTGTGTGTCTTTGTGTTTGTATGTTTCCGTATTTTTGTATTTGGACTTGAATATGCTCTATTATGTCTCCTTATTGATTTTTGGTCGTTTCGGTTACTCATTCATTTAGTTTCGAGTCCAAACGATGTAGCTACGCTACTTTTCGTTCTCATTCGTTGAGTTGACTTCATCGTCGTTTTCCGAGATGATCTCTCAACCATTTTTTCAAAGTTGTGTAGTCTTCGTTGTGCGTAAGGGAGTCACGGTATGTAATCCGAAAACGGATTCAAAATTGGAGTTCGAATGCCCAAGATATGGCTGAAGAACGTGAGGGAGCGCGCGAGGGCGAAAGTGGCCAAGAGGCCACATGTGGCCCAAGCTGTGGGTGAGTCGTGGGCCCCACGGCCAGAGGGGCTCTCAGCCCCCGTGTGGCCCACGCGCCCCCCACAGGGCTGGGCTGGGCTGACGTGGCCCCTTGTGGTTGGCCAAAACTTGCCTTCTCTCTCCTCCTTCTTATTTCCCTCCATTCCCTCCATTTCATTTAAAGAAGAGAAATTGAACATTCCCGTCAGATTTTTCTCCCTTATTTTCTCATCTTCCAAACACCATAACTTCTTCATACGAAGTCGGATTTGAGTGATTTAAGTTGGAGAACATTCCTAATCGAGTCCTCTACCTTTTCCAAGTGGTTTGGTGGCTGTTTGACCGATTTTTCTGGTGGTTCCACGTAGAAATCCGAACCAGCTCGTGAATCCAAGGTATTGGTCTTATCTATGGGGTTTCTTTCTTTTTAACCTTCAATTTGCTTGGGGTTTCTTCTTCTATATGTATGTTTATGTTTGGTGAAAGCTATTGTGAAAGATAGCTTCATAATCATTCTAATCAAAATTCTATTTAGAGACAAATGTGGACTAGTTTCTATGATTCTAGGTTTTTCATATGTTTGTGAGTTGTATTGTGATTAGAATGGCATCTTAGGTTGTTTGTGACTTGATTGAATCAATTTTGTGATAAATGACTTTGAGATTTGATTTGATCCTTTGATTGGTGAAATCTAGGATTATTGTATTTGTATGTGTTTTAGAGCAATCTAGGATTTGATTGATTTATATCTTGAATCCTTGCTCTATATTTTTTGCTAGAATATTGATTGATTTAGATCTCATATATCTAGCATTTTATTGTATATTGATAGTATCTTGAACTTGTACTTCATGAATATATTTTTGTTCAAGTGTTGTATGTGTGAATGAGACTTTGAGCTTATGTGTTTGGTGTTTACATATGCTTTAGGTTTTATTCTTGTATTTTGCATCTAGACTTTTATTACTTGTGATGTCACATGTTTAGGTCTATTTGTACCATGGAATGTATTGATCACATGTTCTATGTTGAATTGATTGTTTGCATCATTTGCATTCACATGATTACACTTGGAAGTCCTTGTAAAAGGCATGAAGTCTTGGTTAGAGTCGGGATGACTCGGATAGCCAAGCAAGAAGACTTGCCTAGAGTCTGGATGACTCGGATAGGTAAGCAAGAAGTCATGGCTAGAGTCGGGAGGACTCGGATAGTCATGCATGGGAGGCTCCCTAGAGGCAAGAGTGCCTTGGATAGGGAGTTGGCTATTATATTGGTAGGCCTAGGCGTATGGTTAGACATAGACTCCAAAAGAGCGGGGTACACGGGAGGTGTATGCACTCTTCAGGAATTTCTAATCTTCCATCGATGTTGGTTTAGTGTGTTGTTCAATATATGGTGGTTTCACATCATTGAGGGATCTCATACTTTCCAATAGGGTTGGGTAGACTTAGACTCCACTAGGTTGGGTGAGCTAAAGATTGGTTACTTTGTGGATTCTCTATTTTTATCATCCAATATATATAGTACCCTAATGGTTGTATTTCAACCCGTGGATGTTTCCTCCTTGGAGGTTTTACTACGTTAAAAAATCTCTTGTGTTAACTCTTCCTATCTCCATCTTTTATATTTTATTTGTGTATGTTATTATCTTGTTTCATATTACTCACTTGTGATGTATAGTGAAGCAAGTATTTGTAAAGTGTGATTTGTGGATTCATTCTTTTGATCATTTTTGTATATATGATTCTTTTGTATATTGTAATTTTTGTATAGTGATATTTGATCACTCTTGTAACTCATTGAACAGCTATTGAAATACAAGTATTCTTTGTTGTTGTGTTTATTTGTTCTTATACCTCACACAACTAGATGATATACTTAGACCTTATTCTCATGATTATATTCTCATATTGTCTATGTATGTCTTTCTTGGTTTATTTTGTTGTGTGTAAGGCTACTTTAAGGGACAAACGAAAGTTTGTTTAAGGGATTGAAAAAAGGTGTAAAAACCTATTCACCCCCCTCCAGGTATGTCTTAAGCAATTTAACTACGTTTGTATACTTTCAATTGGTATTATAGCGGGTCATCAGACGGCACTCGACGAGATCCAGTTTATAATTACATGTGGATTGCTTAGGTTTTTCCTAGTATGGTTTTCCAAGATGATGTGATGACCGAAGAGGCTTCGAATTCTAGGCCTCCTCTTCTCAAGGGTCACAACTATGGGTTTTGGAATTTGAGGATAAAGGCTTACATTCGCTCTATTGATGAGAGAGCTTGGATGATCGTTGAAGAAGTTTACCTTGCTCCCACTAAGAGTGAAGAAGGAGTGATCGTTTCCAAGCCTAGGAGTGAGTGGTCTACTAATGAGTTTGAGTTAATAAAATGGCATCATCGGGCGGTGAATACTATTTTCGGAGGTGTTGATAGTAGGCAATTTTCCTACATTCAAAACCTAGAAACCACAAAAGAGGCATGGGAAGCTCTCCAAGTCACCAATGAGGGGACTAAAGCTGTGAAGAAGTCTCGTCTTCAATTGCTCACTTCCCAATTTGAGGTTTTGCAAATGGGTGAGGAAGACAAGTTTGTTGACTTCCAAGATAAGCTACTAGACATCGCCAACTAATGCCAAGCACTTGGTACTCCTATCTCCGGTGAGAGGCTAAATTGGAAGATTCTTAGATCACTTCCAAAGAGGTTCAAAGCCAAGGTTACCGCCATTGAAGAGAGCAAAGACGTTGACGTCATGAGCTTAGATGAGTTGCTAGGATCTCTTCAAACTTTTGAGGCGTGCATGAAACCAAGGCTAAGAACAGGGGTTTAGCTCTCAAGGTTGTCAAGGAAGCTAGTAGTAGCGATGATGATGAGGAGATGACTTTATTGGTTAGGAAGTTTAGGAAGTTCATGAGGAAAGGTGCCAAGCCAAGTGGCAAGTACTCAAGGGATAAGAAAGTCAAGAAGTCCTTTACTCCACCTCATGAGAGGAGTGGCCATGCTAAGAGCAATAGGAAGGTTCAATGCTTCAAGTGTAAGAAGTATGGACATTATGCTTCGGATTGTCCTAGTGGTGATTCTAAGAAGGACAAGAAAGGAAAAGCTATGGCGGCTACTTGGAGTGAAGATGATGACTCTAGTGTTGAGGAGAGCTCAAGTGATGAGTCTTCTAGTGAAGAAGAGCTAGTGAGTAACTTTGTTACATTCATGGCTTCTCACTCTACTCTAAAGGATGTGAATCAAGATTTGTTGGATAAGGAGATTGATCCAAGTCATCAAGAGTGTTTAAATAATAATCCAACCTACATTGATCTTTTGGCTAAGGTGAAGTTTCTTGAGGAGAAATTGAAGATAGCCTTAAGAGAGGTTGATGAGAAGGATGACTTGATCAAGATACAAGTGGATGAGTTTGTTGCTACAACTCGTAGGCTCTTGGGTGAAAAGAATGTTTTTGCCAAGAAGCTTTGTGAAGTTGAGGGTATTGTGCTTGAAAAAGATAGGATCATCTCTAATTTGTCCTTAGGAAGCTCAAGTGACGCGGTAGTTGATGAGAAGCTCATAGAAGCATCACTTCTTACAAGCGAAGTCATTGTTCAACCTAAGAAGAGACATTCCAAGAAGAAGAACAAGTTGAAGAATAAGGTACCCCTTGAAACTCCCATTTGTGCTTCTCCAACTCCGGAATGTAAAATCTCTCCTTTTGTTCCCATATGTCATTTTTGCAATACCTTAGGCCATATCAAGCCCAAGTGCTATAAATTCATTGAATATTGCAACATAGAAAATGCATCGAGGAATAGAGAGATTGGACCTCATTCTATGCATGCTAAAGCTTTTGAATATGGAAAGCATGATAACCTCTCAAAGCATGTTAAGAATGTCCGGAAGGTGAATGTAAGGTTCCCATTTGTTGATTGGCTCATTTCGTGGACAAACCACATGTTGGGGTTCTTTGTAAGGGTAGCTTAGGTGTTAGTATTATTGTTCGAAGCCCCTTGAAGACCTCGTGTTGATAAGCACCTTGTTGATTGGCTCATTTCGTGGACAAACCACATGTTGGGGTTCTTTGTAAGGGTAGCTTAGGTGTTAGTATTATTGTTCGAAGCCCCTTGAAGACCTCGTGTTGATAAGCACCGAAGGTAAATTTCTATGTGCTTACTTGTCTTAAAGAGATAGTTGCACACACTCACAACTTATGCATATGTTTAATCCTTGTATGTTGTGTGTCTTATTTGTGTGCTTTAATGTTCATTAACATCTCTTCTTGCATGTTAGTTTGATTGCATCTTGCATATCCAATTGCCTTGTCATGCTTAGACTTAGGATTGCAATTTTGCATTGGGCGCTCCCAAAAGCGCTATACAGAAGCGCTGTACAAACAGCCCCCTTCGAGCATTGTACAGACCTGATCAATTTAATTCGGTCACTATACGGGCGATGTACAGGCACTATACAAGGCGCTGTACGTACAGCGCCCCTCTGTTTTCCCGTGAGAACAAAGCAGGGGCGCTGTACAGGCGCTGTACAGAAGCGCCCTACGTACAGCGCCCAAGGCAAATATGAGGCAAACTTATCAAAACGACCACACTTTGGTTTGGCCTCCTATATATATGCCATTTTGACTTTAGGTCAATCAAGAGAGTTCATATTTAGATTTCATACTTAAGATATTTTTCAAAGAGAAGAAAAATTCCAAGAACTCATTTTTATTAACTCAAACACTTTTTCATGATCATCAATCATCATCTAGCATCATCTTTGATAATCTAGATGTCATCTTGCATGGATTCTTCATCATACTTTACTTGGTAAGCTTTTCACTAATATCTTACATATTTTGTGTTTTTCTTAACAAACAATCTCAATTAATTTTTTTTTTAATAAAAATTGGACTGATCTAAAGGGAAAAAGCATTAACAATCTCAATTAATTACTTGTATGTTATTATATATATTTTGGATACAAGTTTGAGATTAGTGTGATGTATGTTTGAGAAGTTGTATTGTGATAGCTAATTAGGTTTTGTGCTTAATCTTGATTAGCTAAACTATTTGACATGTCATTTAGTTTTTAATATCTAGGATTGTTCTAATTGCATATTAATCATCTTAGATAAGCATATAGGGTTTCCCTTGCTCTATGTTGCATTTGGATATTCATATATTCACTTAGGGTGTTATTCTCTTCATTGAGAAAGTAAGTCTTGTGTGTAGCTTCCGGGATTAGGTTGCTTAGATCGCAAGCAAATTGGACTAGGTTCACTCATACCGTGATTAGGTAGGTGTGTGATTACTTCCGGGATTAGATTGTAATCGTTTTACACATTTAGTGGATTCGAGGTTCGAGTGTGGCTTACTTACTAGCCCGTGGTTTTTTCCCGTGAGGGTTTCCACGTAAAAATCAAGTGTTATTTAATTTCCGCATTTTATACTTGATTTATTGCTTTATCTAGTTAGGGGTAATTTCGTAATTTTGTCTTAATACGAAAAATTGGGTAATAAGCTTAAAATCTATTCACCCCCCCTCTAGATAGTATTATACACACTGTGCTATAATTTGTTTCAATTGGTATCAGAGCGGGTTCCTAGACATACATAGGTGATCCTTGCTTATTTTGGTGTGTTCTGCATTTTGTGTGATTTTTGATCATTCATACATTTGCATTCATTTCATTCATTCATAAACACTATGAGTGGAAACGGTGGAAATGGTGGTGGCAACGAAGGTGCTTCTAGCACAAGGCCTCCACTTCTTACCGGATTGAACTATTCCCAATGGAAAGGGAAGATGGAATCCTACATATGCCAAATTCACGACCGTGCATGGATGGCAGTGGAAGACGGATATGATCTACCCATGATGACTCCCGGTGGTGGAGGAGAAGAAGTATTGAAGCCTAAGGCGCAATGGAACGCGCAAGAGTTTGAGGCTTCAAAGTGGAATAGGAAGGCGATGCATGCCATCTTATGTGCTATGGACGAAAATCAATACAAATTGATTTAAAATACTAGGATAGCTAAGGAGGCATGGGACATCCTAGAGATTGCACATGAGGGAATCGAAGTGGTGAAGGACTCTAAGCTTCAAGTCCTCCAAACTCAATTCGAGATGCTTAAGATGGAGGAGAATGAGTGCTTCAACGACTTCGAGATCAAGTTGATGGACATAGTCAACCAAAGTCATCAACTTGGTGATCCATATTCGGATAGGAGAATCAAGCAAAAGATTATGAGATCTCTCCCCGATAGGTTCGAATCGAAGGTGACGGCCTTAGAAGAAAATAGTGGTTATAAGGATATGAAGCTGAGTGAGGTGATTGAGAGACTTCTAGCTTATGAGTCTAGGAAGGGTCCTATCTCCACACCTCCTAAAAAGCAAAAAGGAATTGCTTTAAAAACCTCCAAGGATGAAAAGGAGGCAAAGAAGATTGACTCGGATGAAGACCTTGCCTTGTTTGTAAAAAAGTTCAACAAGGTTATGAAGTTTAGAAGAAAGGGCTTTGGATCAAAAGGTCAAGATTTGAAGAAAAAGGGCTCTTTCAAGAAGTTTGAACCTAGGCAAGAAAGGACCGAAAGGAAAGGGGTTCGATGTTTCGAGCGTGGTGGCATAGGTCACTTTGCCCCCGAATGTGCAAATCACAATGAGAAGAAAAAGGGAAAAGTGATGGCTGCCACTTGGAGTGGAAGTAGTGATGACTCCTATGAGAGAGATGAGTCTTCGGATGATGAAGAGCTCATGGCTAATCTCCTAGCTTTTGCCTCCTCCTATAAAAGCAAAAGTGCTAGTGAGAGAGAGGAAATGAGTCAAGAGGAAAATGACTCAAGTGAAGAAGAAAGTGATTCCTCTTCTAACTCCATAAATGGATTTGTGGAGAAAAAGGTGCTTGCTAAATATTATGCCGAGTTTAATGATTTAGCAATCAAGAGCACAAGAAAGATCAAGATGTTGAGAGAAGAAAATCTTGAGCTTGCATCTCATAATGACCACTTAAGTAAACAAGTGGAAAAATTCAAGAAGATGGAAGATAAGCTAAGAGAGGAGTTAGTCTTATTTAGGAGGAATGAAGATAGTCTAAAGAGGGAGCTTGAAGAAGTAAGAAAGTCTATGACTAGGATGGATTCTAGAACCAAGAAGCTTGACGATATGCTTGGTGTTGGAAAGAGTCCATGTGACAAGAGGGATCTTGGGTATGAAGATGGCAAGAAGATCTCTACCTCTAACAAGACCGTGTTTGTCAAGAGTTTGAGGAACGAAGAAACTTCATATGTGCAAATTCCTAGGAAGAAGTTAGAAGTAGGACAATGTTCAAATGCACAAGTGAAGATGGGGCCAAGAATGCAACCTCAAGCTTAACCCCCTAGGGTCCCTCAAGCCAACATTCCTCCACACTTGGCTCACAAAGGAAAGAGACCTATCATGCAACCTCAAGCTAGGAAGCAATCTAGACCAGTTCAATAACGAAGACTGATTGAACCCATTCATCCACAAAGACAAGGACAAGGTATGATTCCTTATTTTACTCCTATATGTCACTTTTGTGGATTTGATGGTCATATTAGACCACATTGCTTTCGATATATTAAAATGTGCAAAACTAGAAGCATGATAGAGAAGAAAAAGAAAAGAACCATGATGCATGTTCCTAGGAATGATAATATTATTATGCATGATCCTAGAACATCTAGAACCCATGTACCAAAGACCACTAAGAAAGCTAAGATTGTTTCTAGGTGGATTAGAAAGAATGAAAATGTGTGCCATGTTGCTCAAATAGCCTTGAAGGCAAATTCTTCTAATTTTTGGTATTTAGATAGTGGGTGCTCTAGGCATATGACGGGAAACAAGAGTTTCTTCGAGACTCTTGTTATGGAGGAAGGAGGATATGTCACTTTGGTGATGGATCCAAAAAGAAAGTTGTAGGGAAAGGAACCATTTCCGTTCCCGGATTACCCTCCTTATCCGATGCTTTATTTGTTGATGGCTTGAAAGCCAATTTAATAAGCATTTCACATCTAAGTGATGAAGGATATTCCGTCTTGTTTAGTAGAGATGATTGCTCTATCCTAAAGCCCGATGGACAAACCTTGTTAAAGGGTATGAGATCTAGTGACAATTGCTATTGTCTTGAAGCTAGAATAGTCTCAAACAATGTGTCCATGGATGAGCAAATAGAGTTGTGGCATGAAAGACTTGGCCACATGAACTTTAGGGATTTAAGAACCCTTGGAAAGTTCAATTGTGTGCGTGGCCTCCCTAAGCTTGGGAAGAAAGCCAATGGTATTTGTGGACCTTGCCAACAAGGAAAACAAACCAAAAGCATGCACAAAAAGGGCAAGTATCTCTCTACCAAGGAGCCCCTAGAGCTTCTCCACATGGATCTCATGGGTCCTATGCAAACCGAGAGTTTAGGTGGAAAGAGATACATTTTTGTTTGTGTTGATGATTTCTCTAGATTTACATGGACATATTTTCTTAGAGAAAAATCTGAAACTTTTGATAAGTTTAAAATGCTTTGTACTAAATTACAAAATGAAATGAATTCTAATATTAAAAGCATTAAACGGATTAGAAGTGGCCATGGGAGGGAGTTTGAGAATGCCTCTTTTGAAAGCTATTGTGATAGCTTAAGCATCTCCCATGAGTTTTCGGCTCCTAGGACACCTCAACAAAATGGAGTTGTTGAGAGGAAGAATAGGGTCCTTCAAGAGATGGCCCGAGTGATGTTGCTTAGCAACAATGTCCCTAGGAACCTATGGGCAGAAGCCGTCAATACGGCTTGTTATATAGGGAATCGTGTGTTCCTAAGGCCCGGATCTAGAAACACCTCCTATAAGTTATGGAAGGGTAGGAAGCCAAATGTTAGCTACTTCCACACATTTGGAAGCAAATGCTACATTTTTAATGACCGTGATCAAATTGGCAAGTTTGATGCTAAGAGTTGAAAGTTCTCAATGTGTGTTCAATATATTAATCTAGAGGGGGGGATGAATAGATTTTAGCTATTATTACCCAATTTTCGCATGCAAGTCAATTTTACGAAAATGCCCCTACTAGTCAAAAATACAAGCAAGTGTAATATAGTGCGGAATTTAAATAACACTTGATGTATACGTGGAAACCCAACCACTGGGAAAAAACCACGGGCTGTTTAGTGCGCCACACTCGAACCTCGAAATCCATTAATTGAAATGGAGTTTACAACCTATGTAGATCTCGTCTAACACTCCGGTCAATAACCCCCCACTTCTATCACGCGGGCCTTTAAAAGTGGCTCTAGTCCAATTGCTTGAGGCCTAAGCAATCTTAACCTCAAGACTTAATTCTCTAAGAAGAGATTATGCAACCTATGTGAATATGTATGAATATTCAAATAACAAATAAGGCTAGGGAACATTAGATGCTTATTTAGGAGGATGATATATTCAATTAAATCAATCCTAGATATCAAGAGCTAGATGACATGTCAAATAGCTTAGCTAATCAAGATTAATCAAAAACCTAATTAGCTATCACAATACAACACTCAATCAATTCATCACAATTAATTCTCTATTCTTGTATTTATCATATTATCAAAAACATACAAGTAAATTAAAAGAGAATAGCTTGATAGTAAAAAATACTAAAATAAGATAAACTTAATCAAAATCTTACCAAGCAAGTTGTGATGATGCAAACCCAATCATGGATGCATTCTATATAGTCATAGAAGATGCAATATGAAATTTGATGCAAAAAGGATTTGATTTGAGTGGTTAAAGGTGAGTTCTTTTGTATTTTTCTTTACTTGAAAAATGTTCTAAGTATGAAATCAGAAAATCAACTCACTTGAATGACCTAAAGTCAAAGTGGCATATATATAGGGTGTCAAACCAAAGTGTGGTCGTTTTGAAAAGTGACACCTATTTTTGCCTTGGGCGCTGTACGTAGAGCGCCTCTGTACAGCGCCCCCACTCTGTTCTCTCGGGAAAACAGAGGGGCGCTGTACGAACAGCGCTTTGTACAGCGCTCGTACAGCGCCTTCCAAAAT
Organism: Acer saccharum; assembly: GCA_030490815.1. Taxonomy (NCBI): domain Eukaryota; kingdom Viridiplantae; phylum Streptophyta; class Magnoliopsida; order Sapindales; family Sapindaceae; genus Acer; species Acer saccharum. Next base: position 38,308,626 of record CM059866.1, read on the forward strand.
TGCATCGGACCTGATGCATTTAAAAATGCATTTTCAACCAGGTCAGGATGGGCGCTGTACGAACAGCGCTTCCAACAGCGCCTGTCACTATGTATGAAATCTTAAGAACATGCATGGCATGGCATTGGTCATACAAGATGCAATCATGAAAAGCATGCAAGAAGAGATGTTAATGAGCATTAATGAGCACATAATAACAACACATACAAGAGAATGAATTATGCATGAGATGCGGGTGTGTGTGTGCAACTAATCTCTTCAAAGCAAATTAAGCACATAGAAGTTTACCTTTGGTGCTTATCAACCTTGAGGTCATGAGAGGGTCTTGAGCTTGAATATTAATCACTTAAGCTACCCTTACATACACTCCCCAACACGTGGTTTGTCTACGAAATAAGCCAATCAAGATATGGGAATCCTAACAAGAGTGATGAGGGTATCTTTATTGGCTATGCCTTGAATAGTAGAGCCTATAGAGTTTTCAACTTGAAGACTCAAACCGTCATGGAATCATCGAATGTTGTCATTGATGATACAAGGTTCAAGTCTAATGACCATGAGGAGGAGGAAGTTTTAGAGGATGACTCTCCTTTGGAGAGGGTTATGGTGACTCCCAATGTTGGGACGTCCAATGACAATAATGAAGTCACACAACCTATTACTAGAGTCCCTCTCTTGGACTCTAACGAACCCGCTCCATGGGTTAGAAGACTCCATAACAAAGAGGATGTTATTGGAGATGTAAATGAGGGTGTTAGGACTAGGTGTCAAATAGCTAATCTCATTAGCTTTATATGCTACACCTCTCAAATTGAACCCAAAAAGGTTGATGAAGCCTTGAATGATGAATTTTGGATTCTTGCCATGCAAGAAGAGCTAAACCAATTCGAAAGGAATGAGGTTTGGACTCTAGTTCCTAGGCCTAAAAGCTCACATGTGATAGGAACTAAGTGGATTTATAGGAATAAATCCGATGAGAATGGCAACATAGTGCGGAATAAGGCTAGACTTGTAGCACAAGGGTACTCTCAAATTGAGGGTATCGACTTTAAGGAGACTTTTGCTCCCGTTGCCCGTTTAGAGTCCATTAGGCTTTTCTTGTCCATCTCTTGTGTGCACAAGTTCAAATTGCACCAAATGGACGTCAAGAGTGCCTTCCTCAATGGCTTTTTGCAAGAGGAAGTGTTTGTTGAACAACCCAAGGGTTTGTGGATGCACACCACCCCAACCATGTCTATCGCCTCAAGAAGGCACTATATGGGTTGAAACAAGCACCGAGGGCTTGGTATGAGCACCTTACTTAATTTCTTGTTGACAATAACTACACAAGAGGTAGTGTTGACAAGACACTATTCATCAAGAGAGACAATGATGAGCTTTTCATAGCTCAAATATATGTTGATGACATAGTGTTTGGCTCCACCAACAATACCAAAGTCCAACAATTTGTTGATGTCATGTCTCATGAATTTGAGATGAGTCTTGTTGGTGAGCTAAGTTACTTCCTAGGTTTGCAAATTAGGCAATTAGATGATGGGATTTTCATAACCCAAGCCAAATATGCCAAAAACTTAGTGAAGAAGTTTGGCTTAGAAAATGCCAAACATTGTGATACACCCATGAGTACCACTTTGAAGCTAAGTAAGGATGCTAGTGGTAAAAGTGTGGAACAAACGTTATATCGTGGCATGATACGAAGCTTGCTTTATTTGACCGCAAGTAGGCCCGATATCTCCTTTAGTGTGGGTGTGTGTGCTAGGTACCAAGCGGATCCTAAGGAGTCCCATCTCTCTTTCATAAAGAGGATCATTTGCTATGTGAATGGGACATCCAACTATGGGATTTGGTACTCTTTTGACACTAATGCTAGTCTTGTAGGCTTTAGTGATACGGATTGGGCATGAAATTGTGATGATAGGAAGAGCACATCGGGTGGTTGCTTCTTTCTAGGCAACAACTTGGTGTCTTGGTTTTGCAAGAAGCAAAACTCAATTTCCTTGTCCACAGCCGAGGCCGAGTACATAGCCGCGAGGAGTGGATGCACACAACTCCTATGGATGAAGCAAATGCTAGTAGACTACGGATTCAACCAAGGTACTCTCACTCTCTTTTGTGATAACATGAGTGCCATTAATATTTCCAAGAATCCGGTCCAACATTCTAGAACTAAGCATATTGACATCCGCCATCACTTCATTAGAGAGCTTGTTGAAAATAAATACATAGTACTTGAACATGTAGGTACTAATGATCAACTTGCGGACCTATTTACTAAACCATTAGATGCTACTCGATTTAAAACACTTAGTAGATCTATTGGGATATGTCTTGTGGAATGATGTGATTTGTGATTGACCCCATATGGGGAACTCAAGCAAAGAGAGCTATTTTGCATTCTTGTCACTTGCAAAAAATTTGAAATTCTTATGCCTCTTCTTTTAATTGCTTGAGTAAGCTTGGTTGTACATATGTATATATGTTTTCAATTCAATAAGTGTGAACCTTGCTTGTTTACAATCCATGTCATATTTATGTTCAAACATGCATTTTTGGACTATGAGATGTACATAGGAATTATGATTTGAATGACCCATAGTTATCTCCATGACATGATGATTCTTTAATAACATACTAATGACAAATGAAAAAGCATGAATTGATGATTGCATATTCTTAAAATGCAAAACTTGTGTGAAAGCTTATGAGACTCAAAATGAATAAAGGATCTTGTATCCGTTCAAAGGAATTTTTATTCCAAATGTCTCTCTTTCTTTATTGGTTGAACATGGCTACTATCATACGGATATCTTATCCGGAAAAATTAAATAGGGTGCAAAGTCGCTCATGCCATGTTTCGCTTATAAAGTTGGATATAGTTGCTATTAAATTGAAAACAATAATCTCTATATCCTTGCTTTTCTCATGACATTGGTGAAATTAGTTTGAATTCTAATTAGAAACCTTTGTCATTTGCTTTGCCAAATTCCATTGTATTTTGGACTTGAATGCTATATGTCTTCTATGCAAAGCATGTTGGATTCACACATTTTCTCAAATAAATCTCCTTGTTTCTCTCCAATTAATTGAGATGCATAAAGTGACTTATATTGATTATGCAAATATCTCACATGCTACTATCTCTCGTTGCTATGAGTGACCCGGTTGGGGACTACTCCTTTGCCTATATCATGACAAAAAGGGGGAGTAGGAATGGTAAGGGGAGTTTCACAATTGTGCTTGTTGGGGAGAATATTCATTGAGGGGGAGTAACCCGTTGAGGGGGAGCATTGCATACACATACATTGCATAATGTTGTGCCTATTTTTTTTTAAATGCAAATGCTTGTTATTGTTCTCACTTGATTAATCTCACACTTTACTTGTATTGGAAATGTTAGAAACTTTAATTTCAGGGGTTGATTGTTCTACAAGAGATTGAAGACTTGAAGTTTTTATTTTCTTATCTCTCTGTATTGTAGAAAATCTTTGTAGTCCCGTAGTTTCTATTTCTTAGTGAGGAATCAATATGAGTGGTGGTTTTGTCACGAAATAGCCAAATGGGGAGATTGTAAGGTTCCCATTTGTTGATTGGCTCATTTCGTGGACAAACCACATGTTGGGGTTCTTTGTAAGGGTAGCTTAGGTGTTAGTATTATTGTTCGAAGCCCTTTGAAGATCTCGTGTTGATAAGCACCGAAGGTAAATTTCTATGTGCTTACTTGTCTTGAAGAGATAGTTGTACACACTCACAACTCATGCATATGTTTAATCCTTGTATGTTGTATGTCTTATTTGTGTGCTTTAATGTTCATTAACATCTCTTCTTGCATGTTAGTTTGATTGCATCTTGCATATCCAATTGCCTTGTCATGCTTAGACTTAGGATTGCAATTTTGCATTGGGCGCTCTCAAAAGCGCTCTACAGAAGCGTTGTACGAACAGCCCCCTTAGAGCGTTGTACAGACCTGATCGATTTAATTCGGTCGCTGTACAGGCGCTGTACGTACAGCGCCCCTCTGTTTTCCCGTGAGAACAGAGCAGGGGCGCTGTACAAGCGCTGTACAGAAGTGCCCTACGTACAGCGCACAAGGCAAATATGAGGCAAACTTATCAAAACGACCACACTTTGGTTTGGCCTCCTATATATATGCCACTTTGACTTTAGGTCAATCAAGAGAGTTCATATTCAGATTTCATACTTAGGATATTTTTCAAAGAGAAGAAAAATTCCAAGAACTCATTTTTATTAACTCAAACATTTTTTCATGATCATCAATCATCATCTAGCATCATCTTTGATCATCTAGATGTCATCTTGCATGGATTCTTCATCATACTTTGCTTGGTAAGCTTTTCACTAATATCTTACATATTTTGTGTTTTTCTTAACAAGCAATCTCAATTAATTACTTGTATGTTATTATATATATTTTGGATACAAGTTTGAGATTAGTGTGATGTATGTTTGAGAAGTTGTATTGTGATAGCTAATTAGGTTTTGTGCTTAATCTTGATTAGCTAAACTATTTGACATGTCATTTAGTTTTTAATATCTAGGATTGTTCTAATTGCATATTAATCATCTTAGATAAGCATATAGGGTTTCCCTTGCTCTATGTTGCATTTGGATATTCATATATTCACTTAGGGTGTTATTCTCTTCATTGAGAAAGTAAGTCTTGTGTGTAGCTTTCGGGATTAGGTTGCTTAGATCGCAAGCAAATTGGACTAGGTTCACTCATACCGGGATTAGGTAGGTGTGTGATTACTTTCGGGATTAGGTTGTAATCGTTTTAACACATTTAGTGGATTCGAGGTTCGTGTGTGGCTTACTTACTAGCCCGTGGTTTTTCCCGTGAGGTTTTCCACATAAAAATCAAGTGTTATTTAATTTCCGTATTTTATACTTGATTTATTGCTTTATCTAGTTAGGGGTAATTTCATAATTTTGTCTTAATACGAAAAATTGGGTAATAAGCTTAAAATCTATTCACCCCCCCCCCCCCCCCCCCCCTCCCCCTCTAGATAGTATTATACACACCGTGTTATAATTTGTTTAGTGAAGAATGCATATCCTTCAAATTTTGACTATGCATGTATTGCTAACAATGTTGAGAAAAAGAGTATTAATGATATTATTGTGAATCAAGTTGTAGTTTGGGTAATAAGCTTAAAATCTATTCACCCCCCCCCCCCCCCCCCCCCCCCCCCTCTAGATAGTATTATACACACCGTGTTATAATTTGTTTTAGTGAAGAATGCATATCCTTCAAATTTTGACTATGCATGTATTGCTAACAATGTTGAGAAAAAGAGTATTAATGATATTATTGTGAATCAAGTTGTAGTTTGGGTAATAAGCTTAAAATCTATTCACCCCCCCCCCCCCCCCCCCCCCCCCCCCCCCCCTCTAGATAGTATTATACACACCGTGTTATAATTTGTTTTAGTGAAGAATGCATATCCTTTAAATTTTGACTATGCATGTATTGCTAACAATGTTGAGAAAAAGAGTATTAATGATATTATTGTGAATCAAGTTGTAGAAGAACTTTACTCTAGGTTCAACATTGTGGTCAAAGAGAATCTTGATGATGTTCGTGTATGTCCACCCAAGACAAAATTTGTCAAGGGTGAGTGCTCTTACCATTAGTGTAAGTTGCACATGTGAGTTAGCTTTAAGACTAGTGTTGTTGTAAAGAAGCTTAGCTTGTTTGCTTTGTATCTTTACAACTTGACATGAACTTAGCTATCTCACATTGATTGTTATGATAGTCAAAATTTGTTGATTAACTTTTTAGAAGTTTTTTTTTTTTGGAATCTATATGGTGACATTAATGTTAAGGCTTTTAGAGAAAGTCATTTTTTTTGTTTGTTTGAGTTGGATTACATTGTCTTTAGTCTCTTGGAATCGACACACCTATAACTTGTAGTCATGAGGACTCACAAGCCAAGATGACTCATAAAAAGGGTGAAGGCATTGTATTTGATGAAAATAGCTTGCGAAGGTATCTCTATATCATATTGCTTGCTTATTTGATTTTTCATCTATCAACTCATTGTTTGTATCACATTCATGAAGCATGTCATAATTGAGAACTAGTATAGTGTTTATATGGTCCTCTTTGACATTTGCTAGTTTAAGATCTTTTGGTGATAAGTGTTCACATTGATCTTATTCATAATGTGTGTTGTTATTTGTATGATTGTTGAGTGGCTAGTTTTTGAATAATGTGAGCTTCATATTCTTTCATAGCTACTCTCTTGAGAAGTAGAGATCTTAAGTAAGTCTCTTTACTTGCTTCTTGATCATGTGCTTTTAAGCCTTAAATTTTGGTTTCAAAAATGCACTTTGCTTCTCTTGTATGTCTTGTTAAGTATGTTGAGCTTAATTGATGTTAGCTTTGGATACACCTTGAAGTCCTAAGGACTAGTACATTTAAAAATGACCAATGGTTGGTATCAATTTGCTTCGGCAACATAGAACTCAACGAGCACCCTCATGGAAAGGGCTACACACCTTAGTTGTGAAGCCGCCCAATGAAGGAAAGGGCTACGCCATTGTGATGAGTGAAAGCCGCCATGAAGAGTATATGTTTTTGTTAGAAAAATCAAAGAAATGTTGAATTAAATCATAAAAAAAAAATAAAAAAAATCTTTGATTCAAGCCTAAATAAAAAAAATAAAATAAAAAGGCTTATGGAGTATAGTTGAATAATCAAATGAGCTTGGGTTGACAAATAGAAATGGGTTGACGAGCCACATGCACACACACGCTCACATGTTGATATCTATTCTCTTTATAAGCAAAATTTCGGATGATAACCGGTTTGACCTTTTTATGGAAAGGCCTAAGATGAATAGATGTTGAAAGTGTTTGCATGCTTGATTATCAAACTACTTCTTTTCATATACTTGAAGCAAAATCTTCACATACTCACTTTTGCTTAATTAGTATTTTGATACTTTAGCAATTTTCGATGACATATGAGAGTGATTGAAAATCTTGATGTAACTCTCTTGGATATGTGAAGCTTATTTGCAAATCTAATAAAATTGCTTGTGATGTGATTGTGTGGTGATTTTTGTGAACATTTGTCAATCTTGATTTTAGATGAGGCACTTGTCAAGGGGGAGCATAATATGCTAAATTCTTGTTCTCTTTTATGACATGTTCACATGTTCTTCAAGGTTGTTGTTTGTTGGCATTATTCTTATTTTTGATAAATCATGGAGATGCTATGATAAATTCTTATATGCATGATGATTTGTTGAATATGATGTTTTGCCTTTGTATATGTTTATTGGTTACTAATTTGTTTCTATGTTTCCTCTCACTTTTTGTTTTTAGTATTTTTGTGTTACAAGATCATGGGTAAGGCGAAGAAGGTTGGTGGTAACGTTTCTTCTATTCCCATTGACAAGTCTAAACCTTCACTTTCTTCCAAGGTTTCTAAAGCCAACAATGTGAAGGATTTGGGAATATTTGGTTGCAAGAAGATCATTCAAGAAAGAGGTATAGATTTGAACTCTTGTGATGGTTCTTATGTTTATAAGGTGCTTATGGATAGAAATTAGGGTTCTTGGATTGACATGTTAGGAGTTTCTAATGAGATCATGGTTAGAGAATTTTATCATGTTTACAAAGAAAGGTCTACCGTGACTAGTGCCATTTTGGACATAAGAAAAGTTGTTTTTAGAGTTTGTGCTAGGAAGTTGAATGAATTTCTAGACTTACCCTATGATATTGAGTCGGATTTCCTTGATGTTGATGTCTTGGAAAACCTTGATTTAATGGGTAAAACTCTTTGTGATGATGTTAATTTTATGTGGGAGAAACGTGCTTTTATTAGACAAGGCGAGCTTACTAAAGTGAGTGCTTTTTGGCATTTATTTATTTGCTCCAATCTTGTTGTTTCTACTAATGCTTCCGAGCTTAATAGAGATAAAATCAAGATTGTGTATGCCTTGGTGACTAACAAACCTATAAATCTTGGTGAATTGCTTGTGGAACAAATTGAGATTGCGGCTTGCACAAGTCAATTGGATAAGAAATTAGCTTTTCCGGGATTTATTACTTCATTATGCTTAGCTAAAGGAGTGAAGTCTCTTGATGATGATGTGATACTTCCTCCCTTGGAAAAGTTAAGTGAGAAACGTGTGACAAGCATGTCATACAAGGAAAAAGGAAAGTCATGTGATACTTTTAGGCTATTTAGTGAATCTCTTGATTCTAGCCATATTCCTTGCTCACCTACACTTCCAAGTTGGGCTATGAAATTGAAGATTGAGGTTGAAGAGTCATGAAGATTGATTGAGGCGTCACAAAGGAAGATTGGAGATCTTAGTGCCAAAATTGTTGTACAAGATGTGAGGATCAAAGAATTGGAAGGAAAAGCAACTACAACAAAGCGCTATGAGAGATCATCAAACCGTAATACTTTCCTTGGTGGCACAAGTGGCTAAAGAGTTCCTTGAGGTATATTTTCTTACTCTTTCCCTTTGGCTTCATATCATGTCAAAAAGGGGGAGAAATATGAGAGATGTGGGAGATATCTAACATGCTTAGTCTCATTTTATTTCTTTTTATTTTAGTATATTTGGTATCAAGTTTGAACTTTAAGGCATGTAATATTTTTTTGTTGAATCTTGGCTAAGAATGCTTTGTTGGATAGTATGTATTAAGGGGGAGCATACATGATCCATTTGAATTTAAATGTTTTTATTTTCTTGCCTAAGATTGTATATTGCCATATGTGTTGTCTCTTGGATATTCTTGTGCTTTCAAGTTTATTTTAGGTGATATCAAGAGAAGACCAAGATGAAGTTCAAGACTTGTTGTTTTAATTTGTGTTTATATGTGTAACTCATTGTACTCATTGTGACCAAATTTTCTTTGTAATTGTTTTAGTATATGTTTAGGGGTTTTGACATGGAATTTGCCAAAGGGAGAGATTGTTAGGTTTATAGTTTGTGTTGGCATAAATTCCATATCAAAACGTGTTTCTCTTGTAATGTTTAGTGGTTCATATATTGAAGATTTAAGAAGACGAAGAATGTCTTGAACACAATTCATGCAAGAAGCCGGCATTAAAGAGATATGTGCTTCATTGATCATCAAAGGTAATATAAGACCTCATATCTCTTACAAGGCTAGGCACACACACACACATGACATCCTTGTGTGTTCCTTTATGGTTAAACATCATTGATATATCACTTTCACACACTTGATAATATATGCTCACGCATTTATACTATCTTGACAAACTTTGCTTATTGCATGTTCTAGGACTATGTCTAGGAAATAGCATATGTGTGTGTATTTGTGTTTGTATGTTTCCATATTTTTGTATTTGGACTTGAATATGCTCTATTATGTTTCCTTATTGAGTTCCGGTCGTTTCGGTTACTCATTCATTTAGTTTCGAGTTCAAACGATGTAGCTACGCTACTTTTCGTTCTTATTCGTTGAGTTGACTTCATTGTCGTTTTTCGAGATGATTTCTCAACCATTTTTTCAAATTTGTGTAGTCTTTGTCATGCGTAAGGGAGTCACGGTTTGTAATCCGAAAACGGATTCGAAATTCGAGTTCGAACGCCCAAGATATGGCTGAAGAACGTGAGGGAGTGCGTGAGGGCGAAAGTGGCCAAGAGGCCACGTGTGGACCAAGCCGTGGGCCCCACGACCAGAGGGGCTCTCTGCCCCCGTGTGGCCCACGCGCCCCCCACGGGGCTGGGCTAATGTGGCCCCTTGTGGTTGGCCAAAACTTGCCTTCTTTCTCCTTCTTTTTATTTCCCTCCATTCCTTCCATTTCATTTCAAGAAGAGAAATTGAAACATTCCCGTCAGATTTTACTCCCTTATTTTCTCATCTTCCAAACACCATAACTTCTTCATACGAAGTCGGATTTGAGTGATTCAAGTTGGAGAACGTTTGTAATCAAGTCCTCTACCTTTTCCAAGTGGTTTGGTGGCTGTTTGATAGAGTTCTCTAGTGGTTCCATTCAGAAATCCGGACCAGCTCGTGAATCCAAGGTATTGGTCTTATCTATGGGGTTTCTTTCTTTTAACCTTCAATTTGCTTGGGGTTTCTTCTTCTATATGTATGTTTATATTTGGTGAAAGCTATTGTGAAAGATAGCTTCATAATCATTCTAATCAAAATTCTATTTAGAGACAAATGTGGACTAGTTTCTATGATTCTAGGTTTTTCACATGTTTGTGAGTTGTATTGTGATTAGAATGGCATTTTAGGTTGTTTGTGACTTGATTGAATCAATTTTGTGATAAATGACTTTGAGATTTGATTTGATCCTTTGATTGGTGAAATCTAGGATTATTGTATTTGTATGTATTTTAGAGCAATCTAGGATTTGATTGATTTATATCTTGAATCCTTGCTCTATATTTTTTGCTAGAATATTGATTGATTTAAATCTCATATATCTAGCATTTTATTGTATATTGTATATTGATAACATCTTGAACTTGTACTTCATGAATATATTTTGTTCAAGTGTTGTATGTGTGAGTGAGACTTTGAGCTTATGTGTTTGGTGTTTACACATGCTTTAGGTTTTATTCTTGTATTTTGTATCTAGACTTTTATTACTTGTGATATAACATGTTTAGGTCTATTTGTACCATAGAATGTATTGATCACATGTTCTATGTTGAATTGATTGTTTGCATCATTTGCATTCACATGATCACACTAGGAAGTCCTTGTAAAAGGCATGAAGTCTTGGTTAGAGTCGGGATGACTCTGATAGCCAAGCAAGAAGACTTGCCTAGAGTCGGGATGACTCGGATAGGTAAGCAAGAAGTCATGGCTAGAGTCGGGAGGACTCGGATAGTCATGCATGGGAGGCTCCCTAGAGGCAAGAGTGCCTTGGATAGGGAGTTGGCTATTATATTAGTAGGCCTAAGCATATGGTTAGACATAGACTCCAAAAGAGCGGGGTACACGGGAGGTGTATGCACTCTTGAGGAATTTCTAATCTTCCATCGATGTTGGTTTTGTGTGTTGTTCAATATATGGTGGTTTCACATCATTGAGGGATCTCATACTTTCCAATAGGGTTGGGTAGACTTAGACTCCACTAGGTTAGGTGAGCTAAAGATTGGTCACTTTGTGGATTCTCTATTTTTATCATCCAATATATATAGTACCCTAATGGTTGTATTTCAACCCGTGGATGTTTCCTCCTTGGAGGTTTTACTACGTTAAAATATCTCTTGTGTTAATTCTTCCTATCTCTATCTTTTATATTTTATTTGTGTATGTTATTATCTTGTTTCATATTACTCACTTGTGATGTATAGTGAAGCAAGTATTTGTAAAGTGTGATTTGTGGATTCATTCTTTTGATCATTTTGTATATATGATTCTTTTGTATATTGTAATTTTTGTATAGTGATATTTGATCACTCTTGTAACTCATTGAACAGCTATTGAAATACAAATATTCTTTGTTGTTGTGTTTATTTGTTCTTATACCTCACACAACTAGATGATATACTTAGACCTTGTTCTTATGATTATATTCTCATATTGTCTATATATGTCTTTCTTGGTTTATTTTGTTGTGTGTAAGGCTACCTTAAGGGACAAACGAAAGTTTGTTTAAGGGATTGAAAAAAGGTGTAAAAACCTATTCACCCCCCCTAGGTGTGCCTTAAGCAATTTAACTACGTTTGTATACTTTCACAAAACCTTGGTGAGTATACAAATTAACCTTTAACATAATTGTTATGAGAAGACAGTTAACACATGTATGCTCAATTCACCACCCTTAGTCTACAAAACATATACCAAGAAACAATTTATCTCATATACAAGTATATTCAATGAAGAGCAAATTCCACAAGTTGTACTTTGAATATTACAATGTAAATTCACTAGGTAGAACTCTACAACTTGATATAGAATCACAACATACGATGTTCAAACACTTACAAAGATACAAAAAACAAATGTTGATTCAACAAACAATGTGTGCAACTCTTTCTTTACCAATAACTTGTTTATAAGGATGTGAGGAAATGAAAATCTTAAACAAGTTATATTGATCATACATACAAATATAAAGAGATAGAGATAGAGACATTTGACAAATTGATTTTTACATGGTAAACCTCCGAAGAGGAAACATCCACAGGTTGAATCCATCACCATCGACAAGCAATCCACTATGATGAAAAGGACTTACACACTCAAGGCTATCAACACATGATATCCACCCTAAGTTATCCACTCCTAGTCTACCCTCGGCCCTAGTGAATCACCTAGCCTACTTCCTATCTGAGATGTGTCCTACACCTCTAGGAAGCAACTTCCTATCCAAGACGCTCACGTCTTTAGGAAGATTTCCTTGCTTGTTTATCCAAATCCTCCCGATCCTAGTCAAGACTTCTTGCTTAGCCATCCGGATCACAAAGATCCTAGTTAATCTTCCTTATCTCAACCATCCAAAGTGTCACACTCATAGCTAAGACTTAATGCTCAAGTTGAAGCTTCACTCACTCCAAGATGATACTTCCACCTTTTACAAGGCAAATGATCTAAGTGATGCAAATAATGCAAACACATGCAACATAAAATATATGATCAATACATCCTGTTGAAACTAGAAATAATAAATGAGCACACAATGTATATTTTTCTAGTTTATGATCCAAAAACATGACACCACACAAAATGATGCATAAGCATATGAAATGTATGGATTAGGTACACTTAATGAAGATCTAGACATAGGCTACAAAGTTCACAAAACAAAGTTGTCTAGACCTTAAACATGAACAAAAATCTAGAGCATGCAAAACACCAAAAACATGTCAAATCCTAGATTCTATTCATGTTACTAAAGCTTGAAAACAAAGCATGATCATTAAGCATGTATTCAAGACTTTAGAACACAAACAACAAAAATGCCAGAATCATAAAATATGATCAATGAATATTCTAGCAAGTACTTAGAGCAAATATATACACAATAATCAATTAAATCCTAATTAGCTTTAAATACAAAATCAAATGTGCTAATCCTAGATTTGTTCAATTAAAGGATCCAAGCACAATACAACTCTCAATCATGTGAAAAACTAGAATAATAGAAAACTAGTTCACACTTGTCTCTAATTAGACTTGATTAGCTTTGATTATGAAGCTATATTTCTCAATAGCATTCACCATACATACACATACATATAAAAGAAGAAACCCCAAGCAAATTGAAGGTTATAAAAATAAGAAATCACAAAGATAAGTCAATACCTAGGAATCACGAGCTGGTTCGTTTTTTCGGGTAGATCCACTAGAAAACCCAATCAAACAGCTACAAGACCACTTAGAAAAGATAGAGGACTCGATTACGAAGAATCTCCAACTCGAATCACTCAATTCTGACTTTGTATGAGAAATTTATGGTGTTTGGATGGTGAGAAAAAGTTGAGAGAAAATTCTGCACTTAGGATTTCTAATTTTTCTTTCTTGAAATGAATGCGAGGGAAACAGAGATTTTAAAAGAGATGAAAAAGAGGGAGATAGGCAGCCAATCAACACATGCCACCTCAGCACCCAATGAGGGGTGCGTGAGGCTCACGGGGGCAGAGGGACTGCCTTGCCGTGAGGCTCATGGCCTCCCTCACATGCTCTCCTTGCTTGGCCGTTGGCCGAGCAAGCTTCCCTTGCGCTCCTCTAGCGTTCTTCGACCATATTCGAGCCTCTGAACTTCGATTTCGAATTCATCTTTGGATTACAAATTGTGAATCCCTCACGCACAACGAAGACTACGAAACTTTGACAAAAGGTTGAGAATCCTACTCGAAAAACGATGATGAAGACAACTCAACGAATGAGAACGCAAAGTAGCGTAGCAATATCGTTTGGACTCGAAACCTAATGGATGAGTAACCGAAATGACTGGGACTCAATAAGGAATCATATGAGATCATGTTCAAGTCCAAAACAATAACACATAATCAAATAAACACAAGATCACACAAGTATGCCATTTCCTAGACATAGTCTTAAAACATGCAATTCTACAATGTATGTCAATATGAGTTCAATGCATAAGCATACTAAAACATGTGAATGTGTTATATAAATAATGTACAACGATGCAAGGACACTTATTAATGAATTGTGTGTGTGTGCCTATGACTTGTAAGAGAAATGAGGTCTAATATACCTTTATTGTGCAATGTAACACATTCCTCTTTGAAGATACCATCTTGCAAGAATTGTGGCCGAGTCTTTCTTTGAAGCTTTGAATCATCATTTCTAAGACCACTAATCAATACAAGAAAAAACATCGTTTTGATATGGAATACATGTCAAGACAAACCAAAAACCTAACAGATCATTTAAGCATTGTCTATATATATCAAAGAGTTACATGAGAAAGAATAACATAAAATCTCAATAACAAAGAATACTTGTATTTCAATATTGTTCAATGTATTACAAGTATAAACAAATATTACTATACAGAAAGGTAACAATATACAAAAGAATTATAATAACAATTATGATCAAAATGAATTTGCTTATAAATCACACTTTACAAAATCTTGTTCCAATATACATCACAAGTGAATAATATGCAACAAGATAAAAACATACACATAAACAAATAAGAAAGAAAGAGAGAGAAAGAATTGATACATGAGATTTTTTAACGTGGTAAAACCTCTAAGGAGGAAACATCCACAAGTTGAACTACAACCATTGGGTACTATATATATATATTGGATGATAGATTAGAAATTCCTTAAAAGTGACCAACCTTGATCTACTTCCTATTGGAGTCTATGTCTACCCAATCCCTTTTGGAAGATACAAAATCCCTCAATGATGCGAAGCCACCATATATTGGAGTCCATACCAACCAACATCGTTGGAAGATTAGAAATTCCACAAGATCCAATGCATATCCCATGCAACACTCTCTATTGGAGTTTATGTCTAACCAAACGTCCGGGCCTACCAATAATGTAGTCAACTCCTTATCCAAGACACTCATGCCTCTAGAGAGCCTACAATGCATAGCTATCCAGACCTTCCCGATCCTAGCCATGACTTCATGCTTGGTTATCCGGACCTCTTGTTCTAACCAAGTCTTCCTTGCTTGACTATCCGGACACCTTGTCCTAGTCAAGACTTCATGCCTTTTACAAGGACTTCCAAGTGTGATCAAATG
This sequence comes from Acer saccharum, assembly GCA_030490815.1. Taxonomy (NCBI): domain Eukaryota; kingdom Viridiplantae; phylum Streptophyta; class Magnoliopsida; order Sapindales; family Sapindaceae; genus Acer; species Acer saccharum. The sequence continues at coordinate 38,323,837 of CM059866.1, forward strand.
AATGCAAATGATGCAAACAAGCAATTCAACATAGAACATGTGATCAATACATTCCATGGAAATTAGACTTAAAACATGTGAAAACACAAGTCAAAATAGTCTAGATGCAAAATAAACCAATAACATGTGAAAACACCTAACACATATAACTTATAGTTTCATTCACACAAATAACACTTGAATAAATCATAGACATGAAGCACATATTCAAGATGTTACAAACATACACATAAATGCTAGAATCATAAAATGTGTTCAATGAATATTCTAGCCAACAATTAGAGCAAGGATATAATGAATAATCAATTAAATCATGTTAGGCTCTAAATACAAAAATACAAGTGCTAATCATAGATTTGTTCAATTAGAGGATCAAAGCATATGTTGAGGTTATTGATCATAAAATACATCAATCAATCCACAAATAACCCTAGATATCAAAATAATCACAATACAACACTCAATCATGTGAAAAACCTAGAATCCTAGAAAACTAGTTCACATATGTCTCTAATTAGAATTTGATTAGGTTTGATTATGAAGTTATCTTTATCAGTAGTATTCATCATACATACACATACATATAGAAGAAGAAACCCCAAACAAATTAAAGGTTATAAAATAAGAAATCACAAAGATAAGTCAAATACCTATGATTCATGAGCTGGTTCATTTTTCTAGGTAGAACCACTAGAAAACTCAATCAAACAGTTAGAAGACCAATTGAAAAAGGTAGAGGACTCGATTATGAAGAATCTCCAACTTGAATCACTCAATTCTGACTTAGTATGAGAAAGTTATGGTGTTTGGAAGTTGATAAAAAGTTGAGAGAAAAATTCTGCACATGAGATTTCTAATTTTTCTTTTTGAAATGAAATAGGAGGGAAAGGAAGAACTTAAAAGAAATGAAAGAGAGGGAAAAGGGAAGCCAATCAAGTGAGGCCACCTCACTGCCCCATGAGAGGCACGTGAGCCTCACGGCCTCCTCACGCGCCCACAAGTTTGGCCGTTGGCCAAAGCTTGCTTCCCTCGCGCTCCTCTCACGTTCTTCGACCGTATTCAGGCCTCCGAACTATAAATTCAAATCCGTCTTCTAATTATGAACTGTGACTCCCTCACATACAAGGAAGACTATGAAACTTTGACAAAAGGTTGAGAATTCAACTCGATACACGAAGACGAAGACAACTCAACGAATGAGAACGAAAAGTAGTATAGCTTCCTAGTTTGGACTCGAAACCTAATGAGTGAGTAACCGAAATGACCTGGACTTAATAAGGAATCATAAGAGATCATGATCAAGTCTAAAATCAATAAAATAGAAACAAATAAACACAAAGTCACACACGTATGCCGTTTCCTAGACATAGTCCTAGAACATGCAATTAACAATGTTTATCAAATTAAATCTAATGCATGAGCATACATTACAAAGAGTGTGAAAGTGTTATATAAATGGTGTACAACTATGCAGGGACACATATGAATGCCATGTGTGTGTGTGCCTATGCCTTGTAAAAGAAATGAGGTATAATATACCTTTATTGTGCAATGTAGCACATTCCTCTTTGAAGACACCATCTTGCAAGAATTGTGGCCGAGTCTTTCTTTGAAGTTTTGAATCATCATTTCTAAGACCACTAATCAATACAAGAAAAACAACGTTTTGATATATAATACATGCCAAGACAAACCAAAAACCTAACAATCTCCCCCTTTGGCAAATTCCATGTCAAAACCCCTATACATATACTAAAACAATTATAAAGAAAATTTTGTCACAATGAGTACAATGAGTTACACATTTCAAGACAAATTTCCAACAACAAGTCTTGAACTTCATCTTGGTCTTCTCTTGATATCACCTAAAAATAACTTGAAAGCACAAGAATATCCAAGAAACAACACATATGGCAATATACATTCTTTGGAAAGAAAATAAAACATTAAAGTTTAAATGGATCATGTATGCTCCCCCTTGATAACTCTTTTTTCTACACATTATGTAGCCCCTTACTTTTATCTTTTATGCTTGTTTTCCGGGTAAAACCGGGTATTTAACGTTTTAAATAAGAGTTTCAGGATATTTTTCATCACAGGGGCTAAAGTGCAAAAATAGAGAAATATTGGGGCAAAAGTGCAATTTTTGAAAGTTTATTTTGCGCCCTTGTTCTGCGTTAAGGGGCAGCAAAAATGGGCGCAGAAAGGGACCAGAAGACCCACTTTTTGTAATTCTGCGCCCTAGGGCGCAGAATAGGGCGCAAAACCAAGGCGAAATTTCGACGAAAGTTTCCTGCAGAATGCTCAACTTGCGGGGGCCATATCTCTCTCCTCCAATCGAACTGGGTTTCGTGCTATATATGGTTGGAAAGCTCCAGAAGTCTTCTTTCCAACGGTTCATCAAGAACGCGATTCCGATGTTTGTGGAGAAAGTTATGCCCGTTTCCGTAACGGTGCGCGCTGCTGGAAAGTCATCCGCAAGACCCCCCAAAAATCTGCCACTTAAGGGCATTTTTGTCTTTTCCCCTCAATTCTGACCTAAACCCTTCTCCCCACTATATATCCCCTCTTCTCTTCAGTTTACACAAAACCCCTTCACTCCCTCTCTCTCTCTTCCGCCCCACTCTCTCTCTCTACCATTTTCTTCACATTCTTCACCAAATAAGGAGGATCCAAGCTCCCATGGAGGTTTTTCCTCCATGGGAGCTCCCCACACACCTCCACCACCATTTTCACACTTCATCCATCCATCTTAGGGCAGTTTGCAAGGAATAGGAGTGGTCTCTTGACCAATTTCGAGCTAGGAAAGCTTGGAGCATCTTTGGAGGACTTGTCTTCAAAGGTTGTCTCTTATTTGCTCATTTCTTTGTATTTATTGCTTCTTTGATGTGTAACCCCGATTTGGGGAATATTGTAAACCCTACACTTGTGTAATATATGTTGTTTGTGCTTAAATTCTTGTGGGTTTTGTTTCACTCTTTGCCAATTACATGAATTTAGCTCTAATTGCAATATCCATGTGTGTGGAGGTACAAAATTGATATGTGTCCATGATTGGGATTAGGAGTAGAGTAATTTAATGTAGGAGTAGTGTAATTTAACTTCCCATGATTGTTGATTGATTGATGGATGACCAAAATGCCATGTTTAGAGTAATTGGAGTGTTAGAGATTTAGCTCCAAAGAGTGGGAAAGGTTTCAGTTCAGGCATTTAGTTGCTAAATTGGCCTGGGTTCCAATTCTTGTGCTTAATGGGTCTTGTTATCAAGGCACAATTGCTCATCCTTGGCCGGATTGGGTAATAAATTGATTTAGGGAAAATTCCCAAATCAAGAGAATGAACCCTTAACCCATATTGAATGGTCTTAATGTATAACAACCAACTTATTGCATATTGTTGTTTGGTAAACTTGTTTCCCATGTTTAGCCATCCTAGGGAGATTGATAAAACCGAATCCGTATCTAGAGTAAAGACAAACTGAATTCCTCTTGTGCTTGTGTAGTTATATGGTATTTCATTGCTTAATGCTTTCACTCGGTTAGCCACCTTGTGGATGATATTTAGGCTATGTGTTATATATTGCGTGGTTCACATTAACATGTCCAGCGTGATATCCTCTACATTTGACCAGACAGTGAGAGATACACTAGGCTGGCGTGTAGAGCTCGTGTGTGTGTCCCACGGTCCTTAATGAATCCAAGCATTTATGCATGGATGTAATCTCTAAGACATCGAGAGAGATTAGAGATTAATTAAGGGGACACGAGCATATAACATACGTGTTGTATGGGTATCTCGTATTCTTAATGCTTTCACTTGGTTGCCATCCCGTATTTGGTTAGCCATTGTGAATGAATTATTGGCTGTAGTATGGCCCACGCGGTTGTGCATTAAATGCCCAACGAAATAACCACTGTATATGACCAGACAGTGAGAGATACACTAGGCTGGCATACAGGGCTCTTGTGTGTGTGCCACGACACTTAATGAATCCATGCATTGTGTGGATATGATTTCTAAGACTCGAGAGATATTAGAGATCAATTAAGGGGACACGAGCCTATGATATACTTGCATATTGAGGGACTAAGTGAGTCTAGAGCTTAATTAGGAGGATTGTTACGGTTGAATCATTTCCCTAGTGTACACCACATTTCATGCATCTCTCCATTCCATTCTATCCATGTATATATTATTTTAGTTTATTTATTTATTTATAGCATTATTTCCACTTTTCCGCAAACGCAACACACGAGTTCTCTCGGAGTGTTGTAATAATAGCTAGAACCGGTGACGGTCGGCGGATCCCACCTCCCTGCGGAACGATACCCTCACTTGCCGCTGTGCTAGTCCCTGTGACTTGCGCGCTAGCGAGGTCGAACTTAAATGTTCAATCTTTTGACCGACATTGCAACGACGTGTCGTCACCCCTTAATACATGCTATCCAACATAATATTCTAGCCAAGATCAACAAAAAAAATATTACATGCCATAAAGTTCAAACTTGATCCAAAATACACCAAAAACTAAAAAACAAAATTAGACTAAGAAAACTAGAAACTATCATATATCTCCCCATATTTCTCCCCCTTTTTGACATGATATGAAGCCAAAAAGAAATAATAAGAAAATATACCTCAAGACCATTTCTAGCCACTTGAGCCACCAAGGAATGTTGTGCGATTTGATGATCTCACATAATGCTTTGTAGTAGTTGTCTTGCTTTCCAACTCTTTGATCTTCACATCTTGTAGCACTACCTTAGCATTGAGTTCCTCAATCTTCCTTTGTGACTCCTCAATCAACCTTCTTGACTCTTAAACCTCACTCTTCAATTGCATAGCCCAATTAGGAAGAATAGGTGTGTTAGATACATGACTTGAATCATGAGATTCACCAAAGAGCCTAAATGTATCATTAGATTTTCCATTTTCCTTTTATGACATGGTAGTCATACGTTTATCACTAAACTTCTCTAAGGGAGGTAGTAGCACATCATCATCTTGTTTCTTCAACCCTTTAGCCAAACACAAATGAGAGATAAACCCCAGAAATGCCAACTTTTTGTCCAAATGGGTTGCACAAGCCGCAATCTCAATATGTTCTATAAGCACTTCACCAAGATTTATGGGTTTGTTAGTCACTAGGCATATACAATCTTGATCTTCTCTTTGTTCAGTTCGGTAGCATTAGAAGACCCAACAAGATTGGCACATACAAATAAATGCCAAAAGACACTTACCTTAATCAACTCACTTTGCCTAATAAAGGCTCGCTTTCCCTACTCAAAATCAACATTGTCACTGTTAGGTTTATAGTTTGTGTTTGCATAAATTCCATATCAAAACGTGTTTCTCTTGTAATATTTAGTGGTTCATATATTGAAGATTTAAGAAGACGAAGAATGTCTCGACCACAATTCATGCAAGAAGCCGGCATTAAAGAGATATGTGCTTCATTGATCATCAAAGGTAATATAAGACCTCATATCTCTTACAAGGTTAGGCACACACATACACGTGGCATCCTTGTGTGTTCCTTCATGGTTAAACATCATTGATATATCACTTTCACACACTTGATAATATATGCTCATGCATTTATACTATCTTGACTAACTTTGCTTATTGCATGTTCTAGGACTATGTCTAGGAAATAGCATATGTGTGTGTATTTGTGTTTGTATGTTTCCATATTTTTGTATTTGGACTTGAATATGCTCTATTATGTTTCCTTATTGAGTTCCGGTCGTTTCGGTTACTCATTCATTTAGTTTCGAGTCCAAACGATGTAGCTACGCTACTTTTCATTCTCATTCGTTGAGTTGACTTCATCATCATTTTCCTAGATGATTTCTCAACTATTTTTTCAAAGTTGTGTAGTCATCATCGTGCGTGAGGGAGTCACAGTTTGTAATCCAAAAACGGATTCGAAATATGAGTTCGGATGCCCAAGATACAGCTGAAGAACGTGAGGGAGCGCGCGAGGGCGAAAGTGGCCAAGAGGCTACGAATGGCCCAGGCAGTGGGCCCTACGGCTAGAGGGGCTCTCTGCCCCCGTGTGGCCCACACGCCCCCCACGGGGCTGGGCTGGGCTGGGCTGACATGGCCCCTTGTGGTTGGCCAAAACTTGCCTTCTCTCTCCTCCTTTTTATTTCCCTCCATTCCCTCCATTTCATTTGAAGAAGAGAAATTGAAACATTCCCGTCAGATTTTTCTCCCATATTTTCTCATCTTCCAAACACCATAACTTCTTCATACAAAGTCGGATTTGAGTGATTTAAGTTGGAGAACGTTTGTAATCGAGTCCTCTACCTTTTCCAAGTGGTTTGGTGGCTGTTTGATCGAGTGTTCTGGTGGTTCCACACAGAAATCCGAACCAGCTCGTGAATCCAAGGTATTGGTCTTATCTATGGGGTTTCTTTCTTTTTAACCTTCAATTTGCTTGGGGTTTCTTCTTCTATATGTATGTTTATGTTTGGTGAAAGCTATTGTGAAAGATAGCTTCATAATCATTCTAATCAAAAGTCTATTTAGAGACAAATGTGGACTAGTTTCTATGATTCTAGGTTTTTCACATGTTTGTGAGTTGTATTGTGATTAGAATGGCATCTCAGGTTGTTTGTGACTTGATTGAATCAATTTTGTGATAAATGACCTTGAGATTTGATTTGATCCTTTGATTGATGAAATCTAGGATTATTGTATTTGTATGTGTTTTAGAGCAATCTAGGATTTAATTGATTTATATCTTGAATCCTTGCTCTATATTTTTGGCTAGAATATTGATTGATTAAATCTCATTTATCTAGCATTTTATTGTATGTTGATAGCATCTTGAACTTGTACTTCATGAATATATTTTGTTCAAGTGTTGTATGTGTGAATGAGACTTTGAGCTTATGTGTTTGGTGTTTACACATGCTTTAGGTTTTATTTTTGTATTTTGCATCTAGAATTTTATTACTTGTGATATCACATGTTTAGGTCTATTTGTACCATGGAATGTATTGATCACATGTTCTATGTTGATTTGGTGTTTTGCATCATTTGCATTCACATGATCACACTAGAAAGTCCTTGTAAAAGGCATGAAGTCTTGGTTAGAGTCGGGATGACTCGGATAGCCAAGCAAGAAGACTTGCCTAGAGTCGGGATGACTCGGATAGGTAAGTAAGAAGTCATGGCTAGAGTCAGGAGGACTCAGATAGTCATGCATGAGAGGCTCCCTAGAGGCAAAAGTGACTTGGATAAGGAGTTGGCTATTATATTGGAAGGCCTAGGCGTATGGTTAGACATAGACTCCAAAAGAGCAGGGTACATGGGAGGTGTATGCACTCTTGAGGAATTTCTAATCTTCCATCGATGTTGGTTTTGTGTGTTGTTCAATATATGGTGGTTTCACATCATTGAGGGATCTCATACTTTCCAATAGGGTTGGGTAGACTTAGACTCCACTAGGTTAGGTGAGCTAAAGATTGGTCACTTTGTGGATTCTCTATTTTTATCATCCAATATATATAGTACCCTAATGGTTGTATTTTAACCAGTGGATGTTTCCTCCTTGGAGGTTTTACCACGTTAAAAAATCTCTTGTGTTAATTCTTCCCATCTTTATCTTTTATATTTTATTTGTGTATGTTATTATCTTGTTTCATATTACTCACTTGTGATGTATAGTGAAGCAAGTATTTGTAAAGTGTGATTTGTGTATTCATTCTTTTGATCATTTTTGTATATATGATTCTTTTGTATATTGTAATTTTTGTATAGTGATATTTGATCACTCTTGTAACTCGTTGAACATCTATTGAAATACAAGCTTTATTTGTTATTGTGTTTATTTGTTTTTATACCTCACACAACTAGGTGATATACTTAGACCTTGTGCACATGATTATATTCTCATATTGTCTATGTATGTCTCTCTTGGTTTATTTTGTTGTGTGTAAGGCTACCTTAAGGGACAAACGAGAGTTTGTTTAAGGTATTGGAAAAAGGTGTAAAAACCTATTCACCCCCCTAGGTATGCCTTAAGCAATTTAACTACGTTTATATACTTTCAGTCACAAAGAGTTCTACCTATCAAATTAAGGTTCTCCAAGACATCAACATCAAGGAAATCTGACTCAATATCATCGGGCAACCCTAGAAATTCATTCAATTTCCAAGAGTTGACTCTAAAGACAATACCTCTCATATTCATAATGGCATCTTCAACGTTAGTACTTCCTTTGAACACATGATAGGATTCTCTAACCATGGTCTCATTCACTATTCCTAGCATATTAATCCAAGTACTCCAATTTCTTTCAACAATGACCTTATAAACATAAGAATCAATACAAGAATTCAAATCAATACCTTTCTCTTGCAAAATCTTTTTGCGCCCATAAACTCTCAAAAGTCCTCAACTTGTTGGCTTTGGTTGTCTTAGAAGAAGAAGTAGAATTAGAATTGTCAACGGGTTTTGTAGGATTACTAATCCCAACTTTCTTAGCTTTCCCCATGACCTTGTATCATAAAACACTAAAAACAAACGTGAATGGAAACACCAAAAGCAAGTTAGTGACCAATAAACATATACAAAGGCAAAAACATCATTTTTGAACAAATCAATATGCATATAAGAAATTATCATAGCATCTTTAAGATTTATCAAAAACAAGAATAATGTCAACACACAACAATCTTGAAGAATATGTGAACATATCATAAAAGAGAACAAAAATTTAGCATGTAATGCTCCCCCTTGATAAATGCCTTATCTAAAATCTAGATAGACAATTGTTCACACAAATAGCCACACAATCACATCACCAAGCAATTTTAATAGAATTTTCAAATAAGCTTCACATAGCAATGAGAGTTACACCTAGATTTTCAATCACTCTCATATATCTTAAAAAATTGCTAGAGTGTTAGGTTTTTGAGTTGTGTTGGCACTATTCTATATCAAAACGATATTTTCTTTGTATTGATTAGTTGATGAGGATCAAGAAGCATCAACAAAGGGTCCATTGCATGTTCCAGTTGGGCCAATTAAAAGGGCCAAGAAGATCAAAGAAGCATTTAATGGGGGCTGATTCTAAGTTGCTGAAGTCCAAGTTTCGCTCACATGAAGATCAAATTCGGACTGAACTTCATGGGCCTCTATAGAGAGCATCTGAAGTCGGATTGTCTATTATAATATGTTTTCAGAAAGCCCAAGACGATCTCTACAGATGTTATAAAGACTCCGGCATCCATAAACGATTACAATAGGCCCAAATTTAGCTATCTATCTTGTTGCGCGAATACATGAGCTGAGGAGTCCGAATTTCAGCATATTTCCTAATAAAAAGCTGATTTGGGCATGAGATACAAGCTAGGGTTGGAGGATTCCGAATTTTAGCATATTTCCTATTTTTAATTATTTCCCAAATAATAGTTGATTTGTTTCCCAAACAAAGTCAATTAGTTGCTAGTTTTTATTCTTTTACTTTCCTAATTGTAAGGCAATTAATTGCTGAGTAGTTTAATTCCTTTTCTTTTGTCGTCTAGGGTTTAGATATTTTCTTAGTATTTAAAGGACGCATTGATGTATTATTTTGACAGATTAGACTTTGAATAAAATATTATTTGAGAGAATTTTTTCTCTTGGTTCTTCATTGAACTATGAACTTATCAAGGTTCTACCTTGTGGCATTCAAACCTTGACTTATCACTCACCTCCTTTCTCTTTCTTGAGTGTGGCGTCTACAACCTTCTTGATACCGTTGGTTCTTATCTCCATATAGATAATGGGTCACGGTCCTTTATTTTCTTTGTTTTTTATAAACTTGAATTAGAAAACGATCCTTCGTTACCATATATTGGTTCCGGGTCTCACTACTCTTGGTGAGGTTCATATCAGTTGGTATCAGAGCTTAGGCTTCTAAATCAGGTTTGATCTATCCTTTTTTATTTTATTTTTATTTTCTATTTTTTTGGTATTTCTTTTATTTCGTTTGATCAAAAAAAAAAAAAAAAGTTGATTAGATCCATTACCAAAAAAAAAAAAAAAAAAAAAAAACTTGATTAGATTCCGATTAAAAAAAAAAAAAGTTGATTAGATCTGTTACTAAAAAAAAAAAAAATGTCTGATGATGTACTGGAAACGATTGATATCAATCTTTTTTTCACAAAGCCATGATACAAAAGTTTGATAAGTTATTATCAGAGATGTTGGATCAACGAATGAAGAGGAACAGTTCCACACGAGTTGGGCAACATTCGTGTTCTTCTTCATCATGGGAACCGAATTGGAACAAGAGAGATGACCAGCCTAGTTTCACGGCCAAGGCCGAACCTTCCGAAGATCACAAAGATGGAGAGCTTTTGGTCGCAAGAAGAGCTCTTAGTGCTTAAGCAAAGGAAGATGATGAGGTACAACGTGACAATGTCTTTCACACCCGATGCCATGTTAATGATAAGGTATGTAGCATGATAATTGATGGGGGGAGTTGTACTAGCACTATTTTGGTGGAAAAACTAAATTTGACCACTTTAAAACACCCAAAACCTTATAAGTTACAATGGTTAAATGATAGTGAAGAAATCAAGGTGACTAAACAGGTGTTGGTGTCTTTTTCCATTGGAAAGTACAAAGGTGAAGTCTTGTGTGATGTGGTACCAATGCATGCAAGCCATATCCTTTTGGGGCGACCATGGCAGTTTGATAGGCGTGTAACTCATGATGGTTATACAAATAGATACTATTTTGTACTCAATAAAAAACGAATCACTCTTGTACCCTTAACCCCAATACAAGTATATGAAGATCAAGTGAGGTTAAAAGAACAAAGAGATGTAAAAAAGGAGAGTGAGAGTTCAAAAGAAAAAGAAACAAGAATTTTTTTTGAGTGAGGAAAAAAAGAGTGAAAAAGAAACAGAAAATTATGCTATTGAGGAAAAAAAGAGCGAAAAAGAAACAAGAATTTTTGTGAGTGAGGAAAAAAAGAGTGAAAAAGAAATAGAATTTTTGCTCATGAGAAAAAAAAGAGTGAAAAGGAAACAGAAATTTTCGCTAGTGAGAAAAAAAAAAGAGAGATCAAAAAGGCATTGTTTTCAAATCAGCCAACTTCTTGGCCTAGTGTTCTTGTTTCTCTTTTGCAGTGTTTTGATGAAGTGTCGCAGGCTATCAACAATATTACGGTGAAGATTCGAGGACGAATCCTTTTAAAGAGGGGGAATGATGAGAATCAATAAGCATCACTAAAGGATCAATTGCATGTTCCGATTAGGCCAATTACAAGGGGCTAAGAGGATCAAAGAAGCATTTAATGATGGGCTGATTCTGAGTTGCTGAAGTTCAAGTTCGGCCCAAATCCGAGCTGAACTTCGTGGGCCTCTATAGAGAGCATCTGAAGTCGGATCGTCTATTATAATATGTTTTCGGAAAGCTCAGGACGAGCCCTACAGATGTTATGAAGACTCCAGCATCCGTAAAAGATCACAACAGGCCCAAAATCGGCCATCTATCTTGTTGCACGAAGACTTGAGCTGAGGAGTCCGAATTTTAGCATATTTCCTAATAAAGAGCTGATTTGGGCGTGAGATACAAGCTAGGGTTGGAGGATTCCGAATTTTAGCATATTTCCTATTTTTAATTATTTGCCAAATAAATAGTTGATTTGTTTCCAAACAAAGTCAACTAATTGCTAGTTTTTATTCTTTTACTTTCCTAATTGTAAGGCAATTAATTGCTGAGTAGTTTATTTCCTTTTCTTTTGTCGTCTAGGGTTTAGATCTTTTCTTAGTATTTAAAGGACGCATTGATGTATTATTTGAGAAGATTAGACTTTGAATAAAATATTATTTGAGAGAACTTTTTCTCTTGGTTCTTCATTGAACTATGAACTTATCAAGGTTCTACCTTGTGGCGTTCAAACCTTGACTTATCACTCACCTTCTTTCTCTTTCTTGAGTGTGGCGTCTACAACCTTCTTGATACCGTTGGTTCTTATCTCCATATAGATAATGGGTCACGGTCCTTTATTTTCTTTGTTTTTATAAACTTGAATTAGAAAACGATCCTTCGTTACCATATATTGGTTCCGGGTCTCACTACTCTTGGTAAGGTTCATATCAGTTGGTATCAGAGCTTAGGCTTCTAAATCAGGTTTTATCTATCCTTTTTTTTTTCTTTCACAACAAATTTGTATTTTGGCTTTCTAGGGCAAGTTTCCCAAATTATTGTTGTTGGGTTTCAAGGCAAGTCCTTTGAGGTTCGCATCATTATTGTTGCTGGGTTTCAAGGCAAGTCCTTTGGGGTTCGCATCACTTGGTATTTGTCCCAAGCTCTAAAATCAGATTTAATTATCCTTGTTCTTAAAAAAAAAATAAAAAAAAAAAAAAAAAAAAAACTTGATTAGATTTCAATTCAAAAAAAAAAAAAGGTTGATCAGATCAGATCTGTAAGGACTCCCATATCTTGATTGACTTATTTCGTGGACAAACCACATGTTGGGGTTTATTGTGTAAGGGTAGTTTAGGTGATTGAACTTCGTACTCGAAGGCCCTTTCAAGACCTCAAGGGACAAGCACGCCAAAGGTATAATTTCTAGTGCTTGGTTTTCTTTGAAGAGATTTAGTTAGCACACACACACTTAGCATACTTGTTCTTGTGTGCATACTCTTCACATCTCACTTTACACACTAGCACTTTGATTGATATCTTGTTGTGTGTATATGTGCTTAGTAATTCGTTTCCCGATATAATTCGGAAACGTCCGCGCTTGCACTAATGAGTTCTTGGTTTCGCGCGAAGACCGCCTACGGAGAATGCCCTTGGCTTCTCCTTAGTTTTCACCTCTAATGGTGATCGGCGGCTATGATCGGCGGCCTGGCCGCCGAACGAAACCACCGTTTGACCTGATTGATTTTTCTCTCGGGTTTGATTCGACGATTGGATCGGCGGTCACGAAACCCCCGAATAAAACCACCATTGTTCCCTTGGTCTTCTCGGGTTCAATTCGGCGGTTAAAAACGGCGGCCTGGCCGCTGTTTGAAACCTCCAATCCGTGCGTTTCAGGGGCAAACTTGTCTTTTCACATGCCCAATTCTTGATGTCTATAAATATCTTACTTTCTCATTATCTGAATAAGTTCTTTGACTCCTTAGAACCCTAAACTTAAAAGAGAGATTTTTGAGAAAAAATCAAATTAAGAACTCACCTTTAACCACTCAAATCAAATCCTTTTTGCATCAAATTTCATATTGCATCTTCTATGACTATATAGAATGCATCCATGATTGGGTTTGCATCATCACAACTTGTTTGGTAAGATTTTGATTAAGTTCATCTTATTTTAGTATTTTTACTATCAAGCTATTCTCTTTTAATTTACTTGTATGTTTTTGATCATTTGATAAATGCAAGAATAGAGAATTAATTGTGATGAATTGATTGAGTGTTGTTTTGTGATAGCTAATTAGGTTTTTGATTAATCTTGATTAGCTAAGCTATTTGACATGTCATTTAGCAATTGATATCTAGGGTTGATTTAATTGATTATATCATCATCCTAGATATGCATCTAAGGTTACCTAGCCTTGTTTGTTATTTGAATATTCATATATATTCACATAGGTTGTATAATCTCTTCATTGAGAATTAAGTCTTGAGGCTAAGATTGCTTAGGCCTCAAGCAATTGGACTAGAGCCACTTTTAAAGGCCCGCGTGGTAGAAGTGGGGGGTTATTGACCGGAGTGTTAGACGAGGTCTACATAGGTTGTAAACTCTATTTCAATTAGTGGATTTCGAGGTTCGAGTGTGGCGCACTAAACAGCCCCTGGTTTTTTCCCAGTGGTTAGGTTTCCACGTATACATCAAGTGTTATTTAAATTCCGCACTATATTACACTTGCTTGTATTTTTGACTAGTAGGGGCATTTTCGTAAAATTGACTTGCATGCGAAAATTGGGTAAAATCGTATAAAATCTATTCACCCCCCCCCCCCCCCCCCCCCCCCCCCTCCCCTCTAAACACACCGAGTATTTGTTTCATAGTATAAATTTTCAATTGGTATCAGAGCGGGTCACTTAAAGTAATTAGTGTGATTCGGGATCTATAAGGTTATTTACTATGATAACAATCTTTTGTCTACAATTGTTTGTAATGGTTGTCCTCCTTTGTTGATTGGGAAAATGTTTGTTTTTTATTGAAAATGCTCATGAAAGACTTCACTAAGTCTAGTGATGAGCAAGCTTCGTTGGATTGTCATGAAAGGTTTCTCTTCTCCGAATTTTATATTTGATGGAGTAGTTTCTCCAAACCAATATGTTTATAAAGTATGAATGAGGTTTATTTTTAAGAAGTTGAAACTTTTAGACCTTTTTGCCATTAATAGTGGTGTAAGTTTTTAAACACCTTGCTCATTATAAAGATTCAAATATGGTAAAAGAGGCATGGAATAGATTCCAAGCTATTTGTGAAAAGGTTCTTCTTGTTTTTCATTTCATTTGTCTACTAACAATTTTGTTGATAAGCTTGAAAAGAATGTTAGTGACAAAAGCAAAGAAGAAGAAGCTTTCCCGGAGGATAATCAAACTAGACTTGATCACTTGACTTTTCAACTCATGAAGAGGATTGCAAATCAAAGACCATCAACTTCAACTTGATGGCAAGAGCTCAATCTCTTGAGAAGGAAAGAGATAAAGCTTTCAATCTCTTGAGAAGGAAAGAGATAAAGCTTTGAAGGAAGTTAAAGTGAAGAATGGAGTGATCAAATGTCTAGAAAAGAAAACAGTTAAAGATGCTCTTGTGTTAGATAGTTTAATGAGTGTTTTTGCTAATAATTTGTTTTCTTTCTTGAAGGAAACTATCAAAGACAAGGAAGAGGAGTTGGCAATCATGAAGGCCAAAGAGCTTGGTGATCTTCATGAAGATTCAAGTGACTTAAGCTTTGTAGTTGAGCAAGTTGAGTCTCCTACAATTAAAGGCAAGTCACTAAGGAACAAAAGGATTTCAAAGGTCAATCTTCCAAGGTCAAGTGCAAAATCAAGAATAGTAAAGAGCTTTCACCATCGGTACATCCTCACCTAAATAGTATCATCTTTATATGTATTCCAGTTTGCCATTTTGAAATGTTGTAATGCATACTAAATCTAGATGCCATGAGTATATTAGACAATGCAAACTAGGGAATGAGATGCATGTTAGTGAGATGAGAAAATCTTCTATGAATGTTTCTTGCATGATAACTCTTTGAATTTTGTGCATGACAATGATAATCATGTGAGGAAAATTGTCAAGAAGATTTGGGTGAAAATAAGTGTTTCACATGATCATATGTATAGTTTTGATAATATCTTTGTTGATGGCAATAATGTTGTGTATAACATGAGAATATCTTTATAGAGAAGATAGTTGATGTTTATCTTCTAGATATAATATTGCCATGAGAAATGATCATGATGGTTTATGTGTTTGTGCACCCAAGACCAAATGGGTCAATGGTGAGTGCTCTTACCATTAGTGTAAGTTGCAAATGTGAGTTAGCTTTAAGATTAGTATCTAGTTTTGAGTAACTTAGCTAGCTAGCTTCGTTTCTCTATGACTTTGACATGAACTTAGCTATCTCACAAATATCACTATAATAGTCGAAATCCATTGATTAACTTTTGAGAAGTTGTCTTTAATGATATTTATATGGTGACAATCATGCTAAGACTTTTAGAGAAAGTCATTTTTGTATGTGTTTGAGTTGAAGTGTTAAGTCTTTATTCTCTTGAGATGACATACCAACAAATTGTTTGTCATGAGGACAAATAAGCCAAGAGAGCTCATAAAAAGATCGAAGGCTTTGCATTTGATGAAAAAAGTTCGCTTAGGTATTTCTATATCCTAATGCTTGCTTTCTAGCTTTACATCTTTCGACTCTATGTTTGCATTACATCATGTAGCATGTCATATTAGAGAAATAGTATAGCATTCATATGATTCTCATTGACATTTGCTCTCTAAAAATCTTTTAGTGATGTATTCACAATGATCTTATACATGATGCTTGAAATGCTTGTGTGATTGTTGAGTGGCTTGATGAGCAAAACTTAATTTGAATATCAATATATTTGAGAGCTACTCACTTGAGAAGTAATGATCTTAAACAAATAACTTGTATTGTTTCTAGATCATGCACTTGAGTTTGAAAATCTTATTTTTAAAAAGTTCACTAATGTTTATCTTATATGTTTTAGTTTTGAGTAATTGAGTTTGAAAATATGTAGTTTATGGATGCATCTAGAAGCCTATTTTTTAGTACATGATAAATGACCTATGGTATGTATCCATTTTGATTCGGTACTACATAGAACTCAACGAGCACCCTCATGGAAAGGGCTACACACCTTGGTTGTACAGCCGCCTAATGTAGGAAAGGGCTACGCCTTGGTGATAAGTGAAAGCCGCCATGAGGTGTATATGTTTATGTTATAAAAATCAAAGAAGTGTTGAAAGAATCATTAAAAAAAAAAAAAAAAAAAAAAAAAAAACTTTGATTCTAAGCCTAAAAAAAATGAAAAATAAAAGGCTTAATGGAGTATAGTTGAAAATTGTGAAAAACTCGGGTTGTCAAATAGAAATGGGTA
The DNA here is from genome assembly GCA_030490815.1 of Acer saccharum. Lineage (NCBI taxonomy): Eukaryota > Viridiplantae > Streptophyta > Magnoliopsida > Sapindales > Sapindaceae > Acer > Acer saccharum. The sequence continues at coordinate 38,340,449 of CM059866.1, forward strand.
AACGAGCCACATGCACACTCACATGTTAAAATATATTCTCTTTAAAGTAAAAAAAAAAAAAAAAAAAAAAAAAAAACCAGATGTATATCGGTTTGACCTAGATTGGAAATGCTTTAGTTGGATAGGTGTGAAAATAGTTTGCATGTTGATATCACAATTACTCCTTCTATATATGAGAAGCATTCACACACACATATTTTGCTTATGTGCTTGATTCATTAGCAATGTGAGAATATTTTTTAGAGATTAAAGAAAATCTATGATTCTCTCTTGGACTTTGAAAAGTGATAAAATATTTTTTCTAATTGCTTGAATATGTGATTGTGTGGATTTTATTATGAACAATATTTGATCGGACCAAATATGGTACAATTTTGTACCCTTATTTCCAATTCTTTGTGCTTAATTCTCGAGCATTTTCCCATGTTGTAAAATCAAGTGTTTCAGGTTTTATTAGGTCTTAAGGGAATTTGTGAAGAAGAGGAGGAACTTGGTGTAAAAATGAGCATAAAGACATGAAATAGGGCATTCTCGCCATTTGCTAAAGCTAGGTCGCCATGGTGACAGGGAAGAGCGTTACAAAAGACCAAATGTCGCCCCCTTGTCGCCATATGGTCACCATGGCGATAAAAGGTTTATTCCAAAGAGCAATGCATCAGGTGTTGTCGCCATTTGCATGTCGCCATGGCGACATTCAATGGCAAATGGCGACATCACCCAAAATTCCTCACTGTCGCCATTTGCACAAGGGAAAAAAAGATGATGTTCGTGGCGACAAGTGAATCTAAGAATGCGTAACTGTTTTACGCCACGAGGTAGCCATGGCAACAAAATGGCGACAATCCCGCCACATCAGCTTTCCAAGCGATTTTCAGCGTAAAATCAAGACCAGTATAAATATCCCTCTTCTCTGAGTTTGAAGAGACAAAAAATATATAGAGTTTCAAAAGCACACTTTTACTTAGCATTTTTAGACCTAGTTTCTCTTCCATAATTCCCACTTCCAAATTCCTCCATTTCTAACCTTGAACTACCTTTTCCATCAAACACTCAACATCAAATCTATGTTACCTCACAAAACCATTCCTCTCTTGCCATTTTCTTCACCATATTATCTTAGTCACTCAACATTTGACATTCACCACACTCTTGCACAAAGGAGCATCAAAGGAGAGAAAGGATTAAGTATTAAAGAAGGTGACCTAAGGGTGTTTTCCTTATTTATTACTCTCTTCTCCTATTTGTAACTATGTGTAGCTAAAACCCCCAATCTAGGGGGTTGGTGTTAGAAACATTTGGACTTGGGGTTTGCTTGACTATATTTTAATTGAATCTCTATATATTTTCTATTTATTCTATCATTAGATTCTTGTCATTATGTGATTGATTTGTATATCAACCTATTAATCATATTCTTGTTAGAATAATTTATTATACAATCACCTTTGGATTGATAACCTTGTGTGATTAAAGAATCCAATGAATATGATGGATTATTGTAGGGAATACCAACCATAATAAGTCCAAACCTTGTCTTGTAAACAACCAATCCCACATTGACCCCCTTTCCTTAATCGGTTAGACATTAAGGTGGGAAAGTGTTTATGGTTCATAGTTATGACCTAAACATACTAAAGAATACAAGAGGTTAACTTATAAGAGATTGGTTCTTTAAGATACTTTATTGCATTTAAGACTTGTTAATTAATTTAACTAATTACTCTAATTCCATGTGGAACGAATCCTTGCTTACCATTTTACTAAATCTTTACATCCTAAGTGGATTCCTAAGTGGTGAAACTTGGTTTTCAAGTAAACACATAAAAACATATTTTGTTGAGTACAAAATAACCTCATCATTATGACATTGGTAGGCCCAGGATATTGATTAGACATACAGTCCAATAGAGAGTGTTACATGGGATGTGTTTTCACTCTTGAGGAATTTCTAATCTATCAATGGTGTTGAGTATACATAGACTCCAATAGAGAGTGTTTTCACACTTTAGATGAATTTCTAATCTACCAATAGGGTTGATCATGAGTTGGTCAATTTTGAGGAATTTCTAATCTATCATCCAATTAATATAGTACCCAATGGTTGTAGTTTCAACCCGTAGATATTTCCTCTTCGGAGGTTTTACCACGTTAAAAAATCACTTGTGTTAATTCTTCCTATTTCTACCTTTTAGATTTGTATATGTGTATGGTTTAATCTTGTTTCATAATCTTAATTTCAAGATGTATTTGTAAATGAAACTAATAATGCACAGTGTATATAAAACTATCTAAAGAGGGATGAATAGATTTTAACCGATTTTACCCAATTTTCGTTATAAGTCAATTTTACGAAAATACCATAAACTAGTTAAAATAATAAATCAAGAGTAAATGTGCGGAAATTAAATGACACTTGCTTTTTATGTTGAAACCCTAATCCTAGGAAAAACCACGGGCTGTTATGTTCACCACACACGAACTTCGGATCCACTAATTGCGATAACGTTTACAACCTCGGTTGACCTCAACCTCTAACGGTCAATAACCCGCTACCACTACCCACAGACCTGTAAAAGTGGACCTAGTCCAATTGCTTATGGCTTAAGCAACCTTAACCACAAGACTTATTTCTCAATGAAGGGATAATAAAGCCTATGTGAATACAAATGATATTCAAAGTGCAAATAGAGCTAGAGAACCTTAAATGCTTGTCTAGGATTATAAGATAACAATTAAATCAATCCTAGATATCAAATGCTATATGACATGGCATAAAGCATTGCTAAACATAGATTAGGTAATCCTATGTAGCTATCACAATACAACTCTCATACAATAAATACACTAATCTCAATCTTGTATCTAGAATATATTCTAATAGCATACAAGTGATAAATGAGATTGCTTGTTAAAAAAAAAACACAAAATATGTAAGATATTAGTGAAAAACTTACCAAGCAAAGTGTGTTGAAAAACCCATGCAAAGATGACACCTAGATGATCAAGGATGATGCTAGATGATGATTGATGCACATGGATAAGTGTTTGAGTAATCAAAGATGATCAAAGATGAAATCTTAATAAAAATCTCTCTTTGAAAATGCTCTTAATTAAAAATATAAGTTTTTTTTAGTCATGTTTGACCTAAGAACAAAGAGGCATATTTATAGAAGGTCAAATTGAAGCTATGTCGTTTTGGACAAAAACAGTTGTTGTTAGATTTTTGGTTTGTCTTGACATGTATTCCATATCAAAATGATGTTGTCTTATAATTTTTAGTGGTCTAAAAATTGAAGATTCAAGTCGTCAAAGAAAGACTTGGCCACAACTCATGCAAGATGCCGGCTTCAAAGAGAAATGTGCTTCATCGGTCTACAAAGGTATATAATGTAGGGAAAAATACCATAATACACGCAGCGGAAGCGAGACTAAAAATAGATTTAGTATGTTTTAAAATTTTTCCTTTTTATGAACCTTAACCCTTTAATTAATTAACTATACATATCAAGTAAAAAAAGTAGAATACATTTTGTCGCGTTATCCGATTGACTTACGTCAATGGTAATCCGCAAGATCTTCAATCCTAGCACGAACGTGAATCACCTAGGAGCGTGGTCTCCCTTTTCTTTGAATTGCAAACCTGAGAATGGACAAACAAACTTTTCTTTTTCTTTTGTTAGTCACAAAACAATCAAAACAATACAAAGATTATTCTGGTCACTTTTGAGTTCTCAATCTAATGATCGAAACTCGCGTGAACCTAATTCGATGTTGTACACACAAGCTTATTGATGAACAAGCAATTAGTGTACCATCAAAAGAATAATCTCTTCTCTCTTTTATGTCTTGGTAGAATAATCAAATACTTGTCTATGAGTTTAGAAGAAGAAGAAAATTGAATCCATCAACCATTAGAGGTGGCCGAACCCTATCATATGAAATATATAGGGTGGCCGAATTTTGCTTCCTCTTTTATTTAGGGTTGCCGAAATCTTCCTATAATGTATTAGGGTTGCCGCAAATCCCATACAAAAAAAGGTTTGTGTTGCACCCTAATACACATCAACTTTTTAGACTTCTAACCCTAATCCAACTCATAAGTATTTTTATTCTTTTATTGACTAAATAAAAAGACTTCTTATTTGATTAAATAAATAAACTTAATTATTTATTTTCTTATCAAACAAGTCTTTTACTTTTAGTATATTACTACCAATAGTATAACTCTAGGAAATATATTTCCTGATCATAAAAAGATTTGTTTCTTAATTAAACAATTAATTAATTAATTAATTAATTCTTATTTAATTAAACAATGAAACAAAATAATATATTAGGTTAATATTTTAACCTTGCCGCCCCACATGTATAAAATGGGCCATATATTATTTTCTTATTTCATTTAATCCATTGGACTTTAAATAAAAAGCCCACATGTGAACCAGACCCATTCTTACTAAAAGAAACAAGCCCACATGCCTTTCATTAATATATTAATATAATTGAGCAGCCCATTAAATAAATAATGTGCAAATTATATTCTTAATATATTAAATGCAATTCTAGATGGACCCATAAATTGGTCCGGTAGAATATATCAAGTGATCCATGCAAGTCCGTGTGGATTGGGGACCTTGGCGGACTATCTAAATTTAAACTTCAATAGACATAACCTAATCACAATCAACAAATGATTCACTTATGTCCGATCCATTAATTTTAACTCATTCCACTAAAGAGCTAAAATTGAACTCTTAAATAAAGATAGAATAAGAAGATGTTCTTCATTCATACCCTAGACAATCATGTTGGAGATAGTGTATCCTCGTGATTAATATCAGTAATCGCCAAGAGTTCATAGACCGCCTATAACTCTCCAAGTTACCATATTTACTCATATGACCACGTTTTGAACTTGGATATTTTGACTTGTCCAGAAGCCATGTTTTCAATAGTCACTATCGAAAACTCAACGTTGAGATTTAATATCCAATTGCCTCAAAACATCCATATGATGATATTATACTCTCATTTAATAAATGGAGCCACGATGTCCATATCTATAAATGAAGTCCTCTATCGATTAACAAATGAATATAACCAAACTATCGAGGATAGACTATGCTATATAATCGTACTCATTGATAACTCAAATGATATCACTTGCAACAATAAGTCCATCATTTATCTCAGGATTAAGAAAGACTCTCCGATTGTCCTGATAATGAAAAGACTATTATCTATTGACGGTTCTAGATAAAGCTTTTCATTGTGATCCAGTTCAATGCACCCAGTGCACTAGATTCTTTTACTCGAAGACACTCCGATGATTTTAGACTCATCATATCTCATTTGATCCCACTCAAATGCTAGCAAAAGAATTCTACAACTTTAACAAGATAAAGGTGCCCAACCTTTAACTTAAGTTGTGAACATTATTCAAGACTAACTAAAGAATTGTGTCTACCTCATACATATCCAGATGTACGAACAATTCTTCTTTTCTCATAGTCTTTAGACCTTATGATTATTTACTTTGACAATTATAATATTAAACTATAAATGCTATAAAATTTGTTAAACCAGAAATCACTTTATTAATATGAAAAAGATTATCAATTACAACATTACACTCTTGCTATTAAGCATAATCCTAACATATAAGACCTCATTTCTCTTACAAGGCTAGGCACACACACATATGGCATTCATATGTGTCCCTTCATGATTGAACTTCTTTTAAATATCACTTTCACACACTTGGTAATGTATGCTCATGCATTAGCTTTAATTTGATAAACATTGTAATTTGCATGTTCTAGGACTATGTCTAGGAAAGGCATACGTGTGTGATTTTTGTGTTATTTGTTTCCATATTTTTTGTTTTGGACTTGAACATGATCTCTTATGATTCCTTATTGAGTACCGGTCACTTTGGTTACTCATTCATTAGGTTTCGAGTCTAAACGATGTAGCTACACTACTTTTCGTTCTCATTCGTTGAGTTGTTTTCATCGTCGTATTCCGAGATGATTTCTTAACCTTTTGTCAAAGTTTCATAGTCTTCATTGTGTGTGAGGGAGTCACGATTCATAATCCAAAGACAGATTCAAAATCAGAGTTCGGAGGCCAAGATACGGTCGAAGAACGTGAGCGGTGCGCGGGAGGAGCAAGCGAGGCCAACGGCCATGCTTGTTTGGCCACGTGTGGAGGCCGTGGGCCACACGGGACTCTCTGGTCCCGTGTGGCACACGTGCCCCACATGGCCAGGAGCTGATGTGGCAGCTTCTGGTTGGCCGAAATCCTCCTCTCTCTCTCTTCCTTTTAAATTTCCAAATTCCCTCCCATTCATTTTTGAAGAAGAAAAAGTTGAATCCCGCTAGATTTTTCTCTCCAATTTTTCTCATCTTCCAAACACCATAACTTTCTCATATGAACTCGAAATTGAGTGATTCAAGTTGGAGATTGTTTGTAATCGAGTCCTCTACCTTTTCAAAGTGATTTGGCAGCTTTTTGATGTACTTTTATTGTGGTTGCACATAGAAAACCGAACCATCTCGAGAATCCAAGGTAGTGTTCATATCTTTGGGATTTCTTCTTTTATAACCTTCAATTACCTTGGGGTTTCTTCTTCTATATGTATGTGTATGTATTATGAATACTATAGAGAAAGATAGCTTCATAATCAATCTTAATCAAAAGTCTAATTAGAGACATATGTGAACTAGTTTCTTAGATTCTAGGTTTTTCACATGTTTGAGAGTTGTATTGTGATTAGATTGATATCTAGGATTATTTGTGACTTGATTGAATCATTTTACGATTAATAATCCTTGAAATGTGTTTTGATCCTTGATTGATGTAATCTAGGATTAAGGCTCTTATATGTGTTTTTAGAGACATCTAGGATTCAATTGATTTATCAATATATCCATGCTCTAAATCTTTGGCTAGAATATTCATTGAACAAATTTTGTGATTCTAGCATTTTTGTGTATTTTATGACATCTTGAATATGTGCTTCATGTATATGTTTAGAGACATCTAGGATTCAATTGATTTATCAATATATCCATGCTCTAAATCTTTGGCTAGAATATTCATTGAATAAATTTTTTGATTCTAGCATTTTTGTGTATGTTTATGACATCTTGAATATGTGCTTCATGTATATGTTTTTATTCAAGTGTTATTTGTATGAATAGAACTATGAGCTTTTGTGTTAGATGCTTTTCACTTGCTCTAGGTTTAATTCATGTTTTTGGCATCTAGATTACTTTACTTGTGTTCTCACATGTTTAGGTCTAGTTGTTCCATGGAATGTATTGATCACATGTTCTATGTTGAATTGATTGTTTGCATCATTTGCATTCACATGATCACACTAGGAAGTCCTTGTAAAATGCATGAAGTCTTGACTAGGACAAGGAGTCCGGATAGCAAGCAAGGAAGTCTTGGTTAGGACGTGAAGTCCAGATAACTGAGCAAGAAGTCATGGCTAGAGTCGGGAAGACTTGGATAGTCATGCATGGGAGGCTCCCTAGAGGCATGAGTGTCTTGGATAGGGAGTTGGCTTGTATGTTGGTAAGCCTAGGTGTATGGATAGACATAGACTCCAAAATATCGGGGTACATGGGATGTGTATGCACTCTTGATGAATTTCTAATCTTCCATCGATGTTGGTTTTGTATGTTGTCCAATATATGGTGGCTTCGCATCATTGAGGGATTTCATACTTTCCAATAGGGTTGGGTAGACATAGACTCCATTAGGTAGGTGAGCTAAAGATTGGTCACTTTGTGAAATTTCTAATTTACCATCCAATATATATAGTACCTAATGGTTATAGTTTAACCCGTGGATGTTTCTTCCTTGGAGGTTTTACCACGTTAAAAAAATCACATGTGTCAATTCTTTCTATCCCTCTTTTATATATGTTTTATGTGTATGTTTTAATCTTGTGGTACAATATTCACTTGTGATATATTTGGAAACAAGATTGTGTAAAGTGTGATTTGTAATTAATATTCATTTTGATCATATTTGTATATACAATTTATTTGTGTAAATACTATTATCTTATTCTTTGATTCTTTTGTATAGTTGTATTTAGATTAATACATGTACATATTGGACATTATTATGAATACATGTATTCTTTGTTTTTGGTTTTAATATATTTCCTATATTAGCAAGTTGTAGTAGTTCTATTTAGTATACTTACATTGTAATATTCAAAGTAAAACTTGTTGAATTTGATCTTAATTGAATATCTTGTATATGAGATACATTGTTTGTTGGTATATATTTTGTAGACTAAGGGTGGTGAATTGAGCATACATGTGTTAATTGTTTTCTCATAACAATCATGTTTAAGGTTAATTTGTATGCTCACCAAGGTTTTGACATAAGTCACGAAAGAGTTTTAAAAACTAGTGTGTCAACCCATTCACCGCCCAACCACCCCCCCCCCCCCCCCCCCCCCCCCCCCCCCTCTTTAGGTTATATAGTATAACCTTGTAGGTATTTTCATTATCACCATTTATTATCACCATTTGTCAGGGCGACACAATATTTTCTTCTTTGTTGCCATTTGTCCTCAGGGCGACATCACGGCGACACTCATGGTGAAGCCTGACCTGATTGAATTTCAAGAAAGAACTTTTTGTCGCCATGGCGACACTCATGGCAAAGCTTTGCTTTGAATAGCATCTCACTGTCGCCATAGCGACAATGGCTATATCAAAAGGTGACAATGCCCTATTTTCCACTTTATGCACAATGTGCAAGTGTGCAAAGTGGAGAATACATCCTAATGCCTAAAATGACATGGCATTTATCAAACAAGATGCAATCAATTAAACATGCATGAAAAGATGTCAAGAATCATGAATGCACACATATAAATACACAACATACAAAGAAGTATAGATATGTATGTGTTGTGTGTGTGCAACTAAGTCTCTTCATTGCAAGTAAGCACAAGTAATTTTACCTTTGGTGTGCTTCTTCTCTTGAGGTCTTGAGATGGCCTTTGTTGTGCACAACACCAACAATCAAAGCCTAAGCTACCCTTACAACAAACCCCACATATGGTATGTCACCGAAATAAGCCAATCAATCTTTGAGGAACTTACAATCTCCCCCTTTGGTTTTTTCGAGACAAAACCACTGTAAGGATTCCCATTCATTGATTGGCTTATTTCATGGACAAACCACATGTTAGGGTTTGACACGGAAGTGTCTATTTACATGACTCATGATCAAGGTGCAAAAGGTTCCAAATTATTACTTTAATTTGTTGAGCAGCAGATCATGTCAGAATGGCAGTTTTGTAACTTCATAGCTTTTGATTCTAGATGAATTAGCTAACTTACTTGATGACATTGGAAAGATTAGCCTCTTAACTTCAATTTCGTATTTTGAAGCAAGTCATTTGAAGGTCCCAAGAGAGAGTTATGACTGAATTCGTTTCGGTGCTCAGATTCAACTGATCTTGGGATTTGAAGAGTCCAACTTTAATATCTTTAATTTCTTTGTTTAAAATGCTTTGAAATGTGTTGTTAGCTTTTATTTTCATTCCTTCCTATGCATGGAGGGTTGTTCCATGATTAGGCTATATAATGAGCCTTTATCCTTGTAAAAAGTAAGTTAATGAATATTGCATTTCAGAATATTATCTCTTTGAGATTTTATCTTTCAACTCTGTATCTCTTGGGTGGATTCCTTTAGAGTGGTGAGTTTATCATTGGTTCTGTATCCTTGGTTAGTTAAGAGGGTGGTGTTTCTGTATCCCTTTAGATTAATCTTGGTGGTGAGCCGTTTCTACTAGTTTACTAAGGGTGGTGATATCTGTATCCCTTGGAAAATGAGTTAATCTATTTTCATTTGTTCTTGTGTGTTTTATTTGTGTGAGGGCTGTCCGGTATCAGTTTGGTATCAGAGCTTTTGGTTGCTCTTCGTTTGCTTTGTAATATCAATGGCTGGTCGTCGTCGCATGCCAACTATTGATGAAGAGACAGCTCCTCAAGTGGATCAACGAAGAAAAAATGTTATTGATGATTTAAAACAACAAATCCATCAACTCCAGCAGCGTTTGGTTCAATTCGTGATTGATGAGTTAAAACAGCAAATCCAAAAACTCCAGCAGCGTTTGCAACTCATTGAAAATCAATCGAACCATTCGGTGGATCAAAAAGGTCTACTTCATGAAGGTATAGATTTCTATTGTATTACAACAAAAATTCCTACTTTTGATAATGATGGTTCTTATGGAGATTCATTTGGTGAATCCTTTGACAAACTCGAGCCTATTTGGTATGAATTCAAATATGGTGACTTGAGTGATTCTTTTGATGAAATTGAAAACATAAATGATTTTCAGCAAATTGGCAAATCACATCAGTTGGTTTATCATGATGAAATCAAAATTAGTTCATCTCATGTAAATTTGGATAAACCACAAATCTTTGATGATGATGTTGAGTTTGAAGGACCAAATCAAAAGGTTTCAAATTTTGAAGACTGTTTTTATGATTCTCATGTCTATTTTTCCAAGAGCATCTCTCCAACATTTCTGTTCTTGCATAAATTGATTATCAGTTCATATATTTCATCTTATTGGTGTGATTGGATGGACATAATTACAAAGGTTGGAAAGTTTAGGGTGCATCGACTTCCTTTTCGAGTTCCATTGCAAGGGATGTTTTTTAATCGATATCAAAAAGATAAATCCTTAGAAACTCGAGGACGAGTTGTTTTTCAACCAGGGGAGTTTGACACGGAAGTGTCTATTTACATGACTCATGATCAAGGTGCAAAAGGTTCCAAATCATTACTTTAATTTGTTGAGCAGCAGATCATGTCAGAATGGCAGTTTTGTGACTTCATAGCTTTTGATTCTAGATGAATTAGCTGACGTACTTGATGTCATTGGAAATATTAGCCTCTTAACTTCAATTTCATATTTTGAAGCAAGTCATTTGAAGGTCCCAAGAGAGAGTTATGACTGAATTCGTTTTAGTGCTCAGATTCAACTGATCTTGGGATTTGAAGAGTCCAGCTTTAATATCTTTAATTTCTTTGTTTAAAATGCTTTGAAATGTGTTGTTAGCTTTCATTTTCATTCCTTTCCTATGCATGGAGGGTTGTTCCATGATTAGGCTATATAATGAGCCTTTATCCTTGTAAAAAGTAAGTTAATGAATATTGCATTTCAGAATATTATCTCTTTGAAATTTTATCTTTCAACTCTGTATCTCTTAGGTGGATTCCTTTAGAGTGGTGAGTTTATCATTGGTTCTGTATCCTTGGTTAGTTAAGAGGGTGGTGTTTCTGTATCCCTTTAGATTAATCTTGGTGGTGAGCCGTTTCTACTAGTTTACTAAGGGTGGTGATATCTGTATCCCTTGGAAAATTAGTTAATCTATTTTCATTTGTTCTTGTGTGTTTTATTTGTATGAGGGCTGTCCGGTATCAGGGTTTGAATTGTAAGGGTAGTTCAGATGATTAAGGATTAAGCTCAAAGGCCCTTTGCAAGACCTCAAGGTGACAAGCACTCCAAAGGTATATCTCTAGTGCTTAGTTTTCTTTGAAGAGATTTAGATTGCACACACTCACTTAGCATATTTGCATTTGTGTGCATACTCTTCACATGTCACATTTCACACTAGCACTAAACCTGGCACGGTTCTGGTTTGAACCGGAGAACCGAAATGGAACCGGAACCGGAACCGGAACCGGAACCGGAACCGAAACCGAAACCGAAACCGAAACGGAAAAAATCGAAACCGGAATCGAAACCGAAAATCCGGTTCCGGTTCTAAGGTTTGAAGAATCGGGCGGTTCGAACCGGAATGGAACCAGCGGTTCCGGTTCCGGTTCCGGTTCAAACCGCCGGTTCGCACAATTTTTTTTTTTTTTTCCTTTTTTTTGGGTTACCGTTGGAGGCCCAACGGCTACCCCCCTTTTTTTTTTTTTTTTTTTTTTTTTTTCCTTTTCTTTTTTTTCTACCCCCCCCCCCCCCCCCCTTTCATTTTTCCTCACACCAATTTCTTCTCAATTCTCTCTATTCTCTCCAACACTCTCAAGTCTCTCAATCTCCAAGTCTCCAACTCTCCAAATTTCCAAGGTTATTAATATTTATTTCATTTTGTAATTGTTTTATTTGAAATTAATTTTATTTGCAATTTGCAATTTATTTTATTTCTAATTTATTTTATCTCCAATTTATTTTATTTCCAATATATTTTATTTTCAATTTATTTTATTTGCAATTTATTTTATTTCCAATATATTTTATTTTCAATTAATTTTATTTCCAATTAATCTTATTTCCAATTTATTTAATTTTCAATTAGTCAATAATCAATTACTAACTTTCCAATTTCATTTTCATTTATTTGCAATTACTAGTTTACTACTTTTGTACTTTACTACATAGTACCTACTATTCTACATTTCTACTAATAGTCTAATACCATTATTCTTCTAAGTTCTAAGTTCTAAGTTCTAAGTTTCCAATTTTCTCCCAAATTTATTTTTAAATGGCAAGTGGAAGTGGAAATGGAAGTGGAAGGGGTCACGGCCGTGAAGGTCCTAGGCGTTCGATTTCGATGAAAGGTAAGGGTCCTATGGTCGATAATCTCAGTCATAACGACTCCACCTATCACGAATATCTGCAACGCCGGGCCTATGCTGAAGACCTAGGCCTAAACTGCCGTACTCCCCCTCTAATAATTTCTGAATCCGATCCCAATGACACTACCTCCAATTTGACAAGGCAGTCAGAAAATATGCCTAATATGGATACACCTCCGGGTTTTGGTTATGATCCATCGGAAGTGGAACTACAAGAGGAGGAAGATCTGATACAAAAGCGGAACAAATCTGATCTCTTCGCCAAACATATGAAGAAAGTTAGGAAATAAGATGGAGACTTTATAGTGGCTTGCAATTACTGCACCAAAACATATAAGTGAAGCAAATCCGGAGGATATGGCACTTATTGGAAGCATATTGAAACCAAACATCCAGACGCAATTACCAGAACGAGGTCACAATCACAAATTCCCAGGTACGCTACTCCTAACCAACAGTTATTTCGTTATACTGATGAACAAAATAGAGAAGAATTAGCTAGGATGGTAGCAGTAGAACGCTTATCATTCAGTTTTGGTGAAATGGTTGGTTTTGTTAACTATTGTCGAAGAGCATTAAACCCTGCTGCATGCCATGTCCCTAGAGCCACGCTCACACAAACACTTGAAAAGATTTATTCGAGAGAGAAAAAAAAGTTAGAAAAATATTTTGAAAAATATAATGGTCGTGTTAGCGTATGTGCCGACATATGGACTGACCATTGGCAATCGCATTCATACTTGGATGTCACTTGCCATTATATGGATAATGCATAGACTATCCAAAAAAGAATTCTTACATTTAGAGTTTTTGATGATGCACACACTGCTCAGAATATTTATAGACAGCTTAGAATTATTTTTTCAAAGTATAATATTGAAAACAAAATTTTTGCAGTTGGTTTTGATAATGCTTCTGCCAATACCGCTGCTATTCCATCTTTAATTGATTTATGCAAACCCTTTCTTGGTGGTACATTTTTTCATCAAAGGTGTGCATGCCATGTTTTAAATATATGTGTTCAAAAAGGATTAGAAACACTTGGAGAATTTATTGTACCTATTAGAAAAGCCCTAATGTTCTTATGGAGACAGCCTTCTACAATGAAAGCATGGGCAAGATATTGTAAACAGAATGGTAGACGTGTCGTTAAATTTGCTTGTGATGTTCCAACACGTTGGAATTCTACTTATAAAATGCTTGCTTAAAGTTATGAGTATAGGGATTTATTAGTTTCTTTTATTCAATTTCATGTTCCTACCATTGAACTTTTTGAAACTCATTGGGATGCTTGTTACAATGTTTTCAATTTGTTAAAAAAATTTCATAATGCTACAAATAATTTATCTAGTATTTATTTTCCTACAACACATTTATTTATTATTGAGAGTATTAATATTTCTGGTGCATTTTTTTTATTGTGAATCTAACCGAGCAATAGCGGAAGCCGTTAGTGCTATGAAGGCAAAATGGTTAAATTATTATGAGGAGTTTCCAAATATTTATTTGATTGCTATAGTTTTTGATCCATGTTGTAAATTACAATCTTTGTCTTATTATCTAGATGGTTATTATAGCAAAAAAGGTTTAAATATGCAATATGATGTTGAAGCGTGTTGTGGTAGAGTTAAGAAATTATTGTATAGTTTATATGATGAATATGTTACATTGTATGGATCCTCACCGAACATAGATGTTATACGAACACAAACTGCATCTCAGCCTCCATCATCCTCCTCTGGATTTTTGAATTTAGGGTATAGTATGTTATTAAAAAAAACCAAAAAACCAAGATGTTCTTCATCAAGCTCCGGTTCGTATTCCGAGCTTGAATCTTATCTAGCTTCTTCTTGTCAGTTTACAGAAGCATTTGATCTTTTAAAATATTGGAATGAAGCTACAGAGTACTATCCAATCATGGCTATGATAGCCAAAAATATTTTTTCAACACCTGTTTCTACTGTGGCGGTGGAACAAGAGTTCAGCGCCGGGGGGAATATCTTAGATGAAAGACGTTCATGCTTGACACCGAAAGCACTTCAGATACAGGTTATGTTGATGATTGGACAAAGGCGGAAAACAGACAACAAGAAATCGATCAAGAGCTAACATACGATTTCTTTAAAGATGATGAACCTGAAGGCTCAGGAGCAGTGGAGCCGGAATAGCAAACCTGTAATAAAAATTAATCCACGACTCCACCGTCTCCACATCATCACCAAACCTGTAATAAAAGGTAAGAGAACTACGTGGCCTTTGATTCCTCTAAACCCCCCCAAGAGGATACGTAAGCAACTTAATTGTGGTAAAAACTATGTGCAAGGCTAATAAGTTTACATATTATTATTATTATTATTTTTTAATTTAATTTTGTAATTTGTCATTTATTTATTTTATGTTATTTTTAAATTTTGGGTGACTCAATTTCCAAATACCCAATGAAATGTAAATTGTAATTTGTCATTTTGTTTAGTTTTATTTTAATTTAATTTTGTAATTTGTCATTTGTTTATTTTATTCAAATAATAACCCAATGAATTTAACTTAATTTTGTAATTTGTCATTTATATACTTATAAGTTACAAGTTGTCAAGTTAGAACTTAGAAGTCTTTTTTTTTTTTGTTTGTTTAATAAATAAATAAATTAAAAAAAAAAAAAAAAAAACGGTTCAGAACCGCCGGTTCCATGGGAACCGGAACCGAAACCGAAACTGACGATTCTGGAACCGAAACCGAAACCGAAACCGAAACCGGCTAAAACCGGTTTCGGTTCCGGTTCCGGTTCCACCTAACCGTGGAATCGGAACCGAAACTAAACCGGAACCGTGCCAGGTCTAACTAGCACTTTGATTGATATATCTTGTTGTGTGTTTATGTGTCTTATAATTTGTTTTCCAACATTGTTCAGAAACGTCCACGCATGCACGAAAGTGTGCTTGGTTCAGCGTGAATATCGCCTTAGGAGAATGCCCTTGGCTTCTCCATTGGTTTCACCAACAATGGTGAAACGGCGGTTTTATCGGCAGCCATGACCGCCGAATGGAAACCGCCGTTTGATTCCAGAATATTCTAGAGTAGTTCTGCGGTTACGATCGACGGCCATGACCGCCGTTCAAAACCGTCAAATAGACCTGATTGAAAATAAATATCTCGATCTCTATTCGGCAGTCATGATCAACAGTCATAAAACCGCCGTTGATCCCCTGTTCTCTCGGGACTCAATTCGGTTGTTTAATCGGCGGTTAGTGGCTACCGAATGAAACTGCTGATCATGCGTTTCAAGGGCAATCTTGTCTTTTCACATGCCCTATTCTTGATGTCTATAAATATACCGCTTTCTCATTCTATACAAATAAGTTCTTTGACTCTAAGAACCCTAAACTTCAAAGAAAGACATTTGAGAGAAAATCAAATCAAGAACTCATTTTTAACACTCAAAAACCATTCTCATATGAATCAAAATATCATCTAGCATTTTCTAGCATAGTTAGGATGTTTGCTTACATGGGTTTTGGTCAACACACACTCTTTGGTAAGTTCTTCACTACTATCTTACATAATTAGTGTTTTATTTATCATTGACATCTCTTATATTATTTGTATGTTCTTAGAATATATTCTAGATACAAAATAGAGATTGTTGTGTTGACATGAATGAGTGTTGTATTTTGATAGCTTCATAGGATTGCTTAATCTATGATTAGCTAAGCTTTATGACATGTCATTTAGCTATTGATATCTAGGATTATATTAATTGTCATTTTATCATCCTAGATAAGCATCTAAGGTTCCCTAGCTTTATTTGCTCTTTGAATATTCATACATATTCACATAGGCTTTATTATCTCTTCATTGAGAATTAAGACTTGATGGCTAAGGTTGCTTAGGCCACAAGAAATTGAACTAGGTTCACTTTTACAAGCCTATGGGTAGTGGTAACGGGTTATTGATCAGGATTAGATCGTAAACCGGGATTAGGTTGTAATCGTTATCACAATTAGTGGATTCGAGGTTCGAGTGTGACGCACTTACCAGCCCGTGGTTTTTCCCTGTTAATGGTTTCCACGTAAAAATCAAGCGTCATTTAATTTCCGTAGTTATATGCTTGATTTGTTAATTTGACTAGTTTGGGGTATTTTCGTGAAAATTGACTAATCGCGAAAATTGAGTAATAATTGGATAAAATCTATTCACCCCCCCAGGACTTATATTGAACACACCTATAATTTGTTTCAACCACCACTCACATTGATCCTCACAACAAAATAGAAACTAAAGGTCAACAATGATTTTCTACAATACAAAGAGATATTTAAAAAGATAAAACTTCATATCTTCAATCTCTTGTAGAACACCAAACCTTCAAAACAGAGTTTCTATACTTTCCAATACAAGCACAATGTGAGATGATCAAGAGAAATTAAAACAAACATTTGCATTTAAAGAATTTAAGCACAACATCATGCAATGTATGTGTAATGCAATGCTCCCCCTCAACGGGTTACTCTCTCTCAATTAGTAAACTCTCCAATAAACGAAGTTGCTACTATAATTTCCTCTCTACATACTCCCTTTTTTTGTCATGATATAGGCAAAGGAGTATCCCCAACCGGGTCAAATTAGCAAAGAGAGATAGTAGCATACTTGACATTTGCATAATCATATAAGCCACTTTATGCTACTCATTTAATTGGAGAGAAACAAGGAGATTTATTTTATGAAAACTGTGATTAAGATGCTCTACATACAATACATATTGCATTCAAGTCCAAAAATCAATGGTATTTGGCAAAGCAAATGACAAAGGTTTCCTTTAGGAATTCAAACCAATTTCACCATTTGTCAAGAATAAAAGCAAAGATATAGAAAATACATTGAATTCAAATTTAGAGCAACTATATCCAACTTTATAAGCAAAACATGGCATGGGCGACTTTTTGCACCCTATTCAATTTTTTCGGATAAGATATCCGTATGATGGTAGCCATGTTCAACAAATAAAGAAAGGGAGACATTGGATTTTAAAATCCTTTGAACAGATACAAGATCATTTATTCATTTAAGTCTCATTAGCTGTTCACACATAATTTTGCATTTAAGAATATGCAATCATCAATTCATACTTTTACATTTGAGCATGTCATTTGAATTTCATGCTTTTCACATTTTAAGCATGCCATTTAATAATCATATCATGGAGATCATTATAGGTCATTCAAAGAGTACTTCATAAGTATATCTCCCAGTCCAAAAATGCATGTTTGAACATAAATATGACATTGATTGCAATACAAACATGGTTCACACTTATTGAAGTAAAAACATATAAGCATACGTGTATCCAAGCTACTCAAGCAATTAATAAATAAGTATAAAATATTTCAAATTTTTGCATGCAACAAGTATGCAATTGCTCTCTTTGCTAGAGTTCCCCATATGGGGTTAAATACCACACCTCTTCAGTGAAGGGCATGAGGTCCTAAAGACCTACCAAGTCCATTGGACTTAGTTAAACCAATGGGAGACATGTTAGTCTCGTAGCAAGCGGGTTCATCATTTCTAGTCCACTTAGGTGACATATTTTCAATCCTAGTGGTAAAAGGTTCAAGAGCTCTAGATGGTGAAGGATCATGCAAACGGGTTCTTTCCTTTCTAGGGACATGCATCTTAGCTCTAGCCTTTTTCTTTGCAATCATGCTTTCAATTCTACACATTTTGATATAATGAAAGCAACTTGGTCTAATATGACTATCAACACCACAAAAATGACAAGTGGGAATAAAGTTAGGAATCATACCATTCCCTTGAGCATGCATTGGTGCTTTCCCTTATTGTTGTGGTTGTCTTGGTTGTTGGATTAGATCTCTCTATCTTTGTTGATGACCAAGACAATGTTGCTTTCTCGGTTGAGCTTGCATGATCGAACTCTTCCCTTTATGGATCTTAGGTTGAGGGAAGTTAGCATGAGGAGCCCTTTGGGGTCGAGCTTGAGCTTGACCTTTTGGTGCCACCTTTACTTGGGCACTTCTTGAACACTCTCCTAGGTCAATCTTCTTCCTAGGGTGTTGAGGTGGAGGAGACATCTTAATGTTCATGCTCTTTACAAAGGTTATTTTGCTTGAGGAGGAAGCTTCCTTGTCATCAATGTAGCCAAGACCTCTTTTGTCACTTGGCCTTTTTCCGACTCTGAACATGTGGTCAAGCTTCTTGGTGCTTGAAGCCATCTTAGCCATTGCGGCTCTAGCTTCTTTAAGCTCTCTCTTCAACCCTTCTTCTCTCCTCATAGATAAAACTAACTCATAATTTAGCTTATCTACATCCACCATGGATCTCACCACTTCACCACTCAAGTGGTCAACTTGTGTTGAAAGATCAAGATTTTCCACCTTTAATCTTTGAATCTCCTTCTTTATCCTAGAGCTTTCAACTTTGACTTTGTAGTCATTAAGATCCATACTCTCCACATTTTCATTTGTGGAGTTAGATGACGAATTCTCAACATTTTAGTCATCTCTTATATCTTCCATCTCACCTGAAAATAAATATAAACGTGTCCTAAAGTAATCTAGAGGGGGGGTGAATAGATTATAAACATTTTTTTTTTTTTTACCCAATTTTTCGAGATTAGTCCAAATTATGAAAAAGCCCCAATCTAGTCAATACACAAAAACAAGCATACAAGTGCGGAAATTAAAGGACACACAATTTTTACGTGGAAACCCACACGGGGAAAAACCACGGGCTGTTATGTGCGCCACACGAGAACCTCGAATCCACTATTTGCAAATACGATTACAAATTAGGTTGACCACATCACACCTAAATTTACTAATCCGTCTTTGCTACCCGCGGGCCTTTAATAGTGACTCTAGTCCCTTGCTTGCAAACTACCTAAAAGGTAAATTCAAGACTTGTCTCTAAAGTGAAGAGATAGCACAACCTAAGGTGAATATGTGAAATACTCAAGATGCTAAAAATGCAAGGTTAGACATTTAAGCTTATCTAGGCATGGATGAACATGTTAGACATTCCTAGATATCATATTACTAGATGACATGCATATAACAACACTAAATAAGCAACCAAAATCCTATATGCATTATCTATCACAAAACAACTCACAAACCACAATAAAACAATCTTGAAGCTAAGTCAAGTCATAAAGATGCAATCTTGAATCAATTCAAGTGATAAAAAAGCTATCTTGTAAAGCAAGAACATATAGATATGAGAATGATGTTCTAGATACAAGTCATGTGAGCAAAACTAAAAACCCTAAATGAAATCAACCTAGAATCATGCTAGATGATGAATGAAAGATGCAAGATGAAGGGTGTTTGTGTTTTGGAACCTTAAAGATGAAGTCTTGATGCCTTGAAGTGGAAGATGCTCAAGATGCTCTCAAATGAGTAATTTTTGCTCTCTTGGACGAGCCAAGGCACACAAGACACATATATATATGATCCAAATGAAGTGATGTTGTTTTGAAAAGAAGATCAGAAAAACTCAGATCTGCGCCCTTGATTCTGCAGTCGGTGTCCGCATAACGAGGGCGCCGAATACCAACGGACGCGCGAGACTAGGGATTCTACGCCCTGTTTCTGCGCCCTTGGCCGCCGAACAAGGGCGCAGAAATGAGACCTGAAAAACTGAGTTTCTGGTCCCTTTCTGCGCCTTGTTTTGCGGCCCCTTAACGCCGAATCCAAGGGCGTCGAAAAATGGCGCCCTATTCTGCGGTCATTGACCGCCGAATAGGGGCGCAAAAAGCCCCTTGGCTTTTCAACCTAAAACTTAGCAAGATGCAATTATGTGCAAGTGTGAAGAGTGCAAGCTAAGTAGGAATCAACCAAGAAATGCACACAAGGAATTCAAATCAAGTAGATGAATGACATGTGAGTGTGTGCATTCTAAATCTCTTCAAAATAGAGTTAAGTCAAGAAATTTTACCTTCCTTGAAGCTCTTCATTCCACAATGAGGTTTTCTTCCATTCTAAGCTACCCTTACATATAGAACCCCATTGTGCTTTTGCCAACGAAATACGCCAATCAAAAGTGAGGCACTTACATCACCAATGGTGAAACAAATTGATATGAACCTCACCAAGAGCAGTGAAACCCGGAACCAATATATGGTAACGAAGGATCGTTTTCTAATTCAAGTTTATAACAAAGAACAATATAAGGACCGCGACCCGTTATCTATATGGAGATAAGAACCAACGGTATCAAGAAAGTTGTAGACGCCACACTCAAGAACGAGAGAGAATTGTGAGTGATAAGTCAGAGATCAAAGAACCAAAGAGAAAACGCTCTCAATATTAATTTTATCAAAAGTTTTTCAAATAATACATCCAAGCGGCTCTTAAATACTAAAAGAAATTTAAACCCTAGACAGAAAAGAAAGTCTAAAACTTTAAGGAAATAAACTAGTCGGCCATTTAATTGCCTTACAAATTTAGGAAATAATTAAAAAAACAGAAATATGTTGCAATTCGGATTCCTCCAACCCTAGCTTGTTCCACACGCCCAAGCCTCTTGTTCACATGCCCAAGTATCTTTATTCAGCCCAATTAGTTGTCTTGATAATGTTAACTAAGCCTTGGTCTTCATGTGGGCCCATCTTGGACTTAAATATTTCAGAATTAGTCCATGTTTCTTGAATCAAGCCATTGAGCGCTTCTTTGAATCTCTTAGCCATTGCCCTTGTTATTGGCCCAACTGGTATATGCAATGGATCTTTTGGTGCAGACCCTTTATTCTCATCATTCCCTCCATCTTGAAAAGGATTTGTCCTCAAATCGTCACCTACATCAAAAGGAGACAAATCAGAAACATTAAAGCTTGCACTAATATTGTACTCAGCTGGAAGGTCTAGCTTGTAGGCATTGTCATTGATCCTTGCAATCACTTGAAATGGACCATCTCCCCTTGGAAGTAGTTTAGAACGCCGCTGAACCGGAAACCGTTCCTTCCTCATATGCAACCACACCCAATCTCCAGGCTCGAACACAACTTTCTTGCGCCCCTTATTTGCTTGGTTGGCATATTGCTTAGTTCTTCTCTCGATATTTTGCCGAGTTTTCTCATGGATTTACTTAACAAAATCTGCCTTTTCCTTTCCATCCAAGTTAACATGCTCATTCATAGGTAAAGAAATTAAATCCAAAGGTGTTAATGGATTAAAACCATACACAATTTCAAAAGGCGAAAAATGAGTCGTAGAATGCATACTCCTATTATAAGCAAACTCTACATGCGGCAAACAATCTTCCCATGTTTTCAAGTTCTTTTGTATTATAGCACGCAACAAGGCAGACAAAGTCCTATTAACTACTTCAGTTTGACCATCAGTTTGTGGATGACAAGTAGTAGAAAATAAAAGTTTAGTTCCTAACTTACCCCACAATGTCTTCCAAAAGTATCTTAAGAACTTAGCATCTCTATCCGAAACAATTGTCTTAGGCATGCCATGCAATCTAACAATCTCTTTGAAAAACAATTCAGCAATATGTGATGCATCATCAGTTTTGTGACAAGGAATGAAATGTGCCATTTCAGAAAACCTATCAACAACCACATATATAGAATCCCTACCCCTTTTTGACCTAGGCAAACCCAACACAAAATCCATCGAAATATCAATCCATGGTCCACTAGGTATAGGCAAAGGAGTATACAAACCATGAGGCTTAATCTTAGACTTAGCTTGTCTACAAGTAATGCACTTCTCACAAATTCTTTCTACATCGCGTTTTATATGAGGCCAAAAGAAGTGTTCATGCAAAACATCTAATGTCTTAGCTATACCAAAATGCCCCATCAAACCTCCCCCATGAGCTTCTCTAACAAGTAATTCACGCAAAGAACTTTTAGGCACGCACAACTTAGTTTCTCTAAACAAAAATCCATCATGCCTATAAAACTTACCAAATGCTACTTTCTCACATGCATTGAATACATTACCAAAATCAAAATCTTCCATGTACAATTCTTTAATGTAGTCAAAACCAAACAATCTTGCATCTAAAGTAGAAAGTAAGACGTACCTTCTAGACAAAGCATCTGTTACAACATTTTCCTTACCTTTTTTGTACTTGATCACGTACGGAAACGTTTCTATGAACTCCACCCACTTGGCATGCCGCTTATTTAGCTTGTGTTGCCCCTTTAGATGCTTCAAGGATTCATGATCCGTGTGAATCACAAATTCTTTCGGCCAAAGGTAGTGTTGCCAAGTTTCCAATGCCCTAATCAGAGCATACATCTCCTTGTCATATGTAGGATAATTCAAGGCTGCTCCACTTATCTTCTCACTAAAATATGCAATGGGACATCCTTCTTGCAGTAGCACGGCTCCAATACCTAGTCCTGAAGCATCACACTCAATCTCAAAAGCTTTAGCAAAGTTAGGCAAAGCAAGCAAAGGTGCATTAGTTAGTTTTTCCTTAATCAAGTTAAATGCATTTTCTTGTTCATTACCCCACTTAAAACCTACATTCTTTTTGATAACTTCAGTTAAAGGTGCGGCTAGACTACTAAAATCTTTCACAAACCTCCTATAGAAACTAGCCAGCCCATGAAAACTTCTCACTTGTCCTACATTTGTAGGTTTCGACCACTCCTTAATTGCCTTAACCTTTTCTTCATCAACCCCAATCACCTCAGCACTAACAATAAAACCTAGAAAAACAAGTCTATCTGTGCAAAAGGTACACTTTTTGAGATTAGCAAACAACTTTTCCTTCCTTAAAACATCTAAAACAAGTTTTAAATGTTCAACATGCTCATCTAAGTTTTTGCTATAAATCATAATGTCATCAAAGTAAACAACCACAAATTTTCCAATAAAAGCACGTAAAATATGGTTCATTAATCTCATAAAAGTACTTGGTGCATCAGTTAATCCAAAAGGCATAACTAACCACTCATACAACCCATATTTTGTTTTAAAAGCAGTTTTCCATTCATCACCTTCTTTCATCCTAATTTGATGATATCCACTTTTAAGATCGATTTTAGTAAAAACACAAGAACCATGCAATTCATCAAGCATATCATCTAATCTAGGAATAGGATGTCGATACTTTACAGTGATATTGTTGATGGCTCGGCAATCAACACACATCCTCCATGTTCCATCCTTCTTTGGCACAAGCAATACGGGAACCGCACAAGGACTCATGCTCTCACGTACATACCCCTTTTCCATGAGCTCACTAACCTGCCTTTGAAGTTCCTTTGTCTCCTCGGGATTACTTCTGTATGCGGGTCTATTTGGGATGGGTGCTCCGGGTACAAAATCAATTTGGTGCTCTATTCCCCTTATTGGTTTACCACCAATAGGCATCTCCTCGGGAAACACTTCATCAAAGTCCTGCAAAAGAGAAACAACAACACTAGGCACAGAAGGGTTAATTTTGTTAGTACTAAAATAAGCCTCTTTGTACAAGAGTACAATCATTGGCTGATTTGAAAATAAAGCCTTTTTGATCTCACCCTCTCTTGCATAGAAGTTCACTTTTTTTCTCTCTCTTTTTTTATCATCAGCTGAGTTTTCTTTTTCTTTTTCTTTTTTTGCTGTTTCAATCTCTCTTTCATTTGTCTCTCTTTGTTTTGAACTGTCACTCTCTTTTTTTACTTCTCTCTTTTCTTTTAACCTCACTTGATCTTCATATACTTGTCTTGGGGTTAAAGGTACAAGAGTGATTGGCTTTTTATTGAGTACAAAGGAGTATCTATTGGTATATCCATCATGAGTCACATGCCTATCAAACTGCCATGGTCTTCCCAAAAGGATATGGCCCACATTCATTGGCACCACATCACAACAAACTTCATCTTTGTAGTTTCCAATTGAAAATGTAACCAACACCTGTTTAGTCACCTTGATTTCCCCACTATCATTCAACCATTGTAGCTTATAAGGTTTTGGGTGTTTCAAAGTAGCCAAATTAAGTTTTTCCACCAAAGTAGTGTTAGCCACATTAGTACAACTCCCCCCATCAATAATCATGCTACATACCTTATCATTAACATGGCATCGGGTATGAAAGATATTGTCACGTTGCACCTCATCGTCTTCCTTGGCTGGAGCACTAAGAGCTCTTCTTGCTACCAAAAGCTCTCCACCCACCGGATACTCAATGTCACTTGCATCCTCCAAAGGTGGCATGGACTCCTCATCAGATTCACCCTCGGATTCAATATCACCATCATCCTTCAAAATCATGACTCTCTTGTTTAGACATTGAGATGCAATATGACCTGCTCCCAAACACTTAAAGCATTTAATATCTCGATTTCTAGAAGGTTGGGAATCTGATTTACCTTGGTTTGATGTGCCTCCAGCCTTATGATCTTTGACAGGTTCGATCTTGGCCTTGAAACTAGGTTGATCGTCTCTCTTGTTCCAATTCGGTTTCCATGGAGAAGAACCCGAATGTTGCCCAACTCGTGTGGAACTCTTCCTCTTCAATTGTTGTTCCACTTTAACGGCCATGTGCACCATGTCATTCAGCTCAACGTAATGTTGCAACTCCACCACATTTGCAATGTCTTGGTTTAGTCCGTTTAGAAACCTAGACATAGTAGCCTTTCGATCCTCCTTGACATTGGCTCGAATCATGGCTTTCTCCATCTCTTTGTAATAGTCTTCAACACATTTGGTCCCTTGTGTAAGACTTTGCAATTTTTGAAACAAACCCCTATAGTAATGACTCGGAATGAATCGCTTCTTCATAACAGCCTTCATCTTCCCCCCATGTTTCAATAGACCTTTCTCCATTCCTTCTCCTACTCACAACCAGTTGATCCCACCAAACAATGGCATAATCGGTGAATTCTATGGCTGCCTACTTCACTTTCTTCAATTTGGAATACTCATGGCAATCAAACACCAATTCTACTCTTTTCTCCCACTCCAAATGAGCTTCAGGATCGGTTTTACCTTGGAAACTTGGAATCTTCACCTTGATGCTTCCCAAGTTGTTATCAACCCTCTCTCCATACCTATCTCCTCTACCTCCCATTCCACGCCTAAATCTCCCTGCACCCACATTGGACATGCGATCATCCTCCTCCATGTCGTTATCATCCCCGTAGTAATCATTAACTTCTTCTCTAACCGGAACTCTCTCTCTCCTACGTGCTTGTGGAATGGGTTGTGGCTGTTCCGCACATGCGTTTTCCACTTGATCTAAGCGCTCATGTAATTGATCCAATTCCCCCTTCATCATCCGTCTCATCTCCCCTACTAATGCCTCCTTCCAAAGCTTTAAATCCACTGGAATGGAAGACTCCTCAGTAGTGCCTTTATCTTTATTGTCGGACATGTTTTCCTGTAAGAAAAAGATTAGAAAAAAAAAAGACCTCACGGCACTCCCTCACGTGTTTTCGCTCGAATAATCAGTTCACTCAACACTCATGTTTTGCACACAATAAATTCGGCTTTTACCCTCAGATGAGCTCGCACTCTCTTGCCTTTTCCACTCTTCTTCGTTCACTCTTTTAGTTCTTTTTCAACACTCACAAGAAAGCTCAAGAAGTGAAGAATATGACCAGAATAACAATGACAATTTTCACTACCATATTTTTTTTTTCTTTCTCTTTTGATACTCAAAGCACGAAAACAAGAACAAGAGTTGATATAATTCAACTTTTCTTTCTCTTTTTGTTTTTTTTTTTATTATTATTATTATTTTTTTTAAACCCTACTTGATCAAATGGAATCAAGCAAAGATCAGAATTTTTTCTTCTTTTCTTTTTTTTTTTGGTAACAAATCTGATCGATATATATATATATATTTTTTTTGTTCGAACGGAATCAAAGAAATAAAATTAGAAAGAAGAACAAGGATAGATCAAACCTGATTTTAGAAGCCTATGCTCTGATACCAACTGATATGAACCTAACCAAGAGCAGTGAGACCCGAAACCAATATATGGTAACGAAGGATCGTATTCTAATTCAAGTTTATAACAAAGAACAATATAAGGACCGCGACCCGTTATCTATATGGAGATAAGAACCAATGGTATCAAGAAGTTGTAGACGCCACACTCAAGAACGAGAGAGAATTGTGAGTGATAAGTCAGAGATCAAAGAACCAAAGAGAAAACGCTCTCAATATTAATTTTATCAAAAGTTTTTCAAATAATACATCCAAGCGGCTTTTAAGTACTCAAAGAAATCTAAACCCTAGACGGAAAAGAAAGTCTGAAACTCTAAGGAAATAAACTAGTCGGCCATTTAATTGCCTTACAAATTTAGGAAATAATTAAAAAACTGAAATATGTTACAATTCGGATTCCTCTAACCCTAGCTTGTTCCACACGCCCAAGCCTCTTGTTCACATGCCCAAGTATCTTTATTCAGCCCAATTAGTTGTCTTGATAATGTTAACTAAGCCTTAGTCTTCATGTAGGCCCATCTTGGACTTGAATATTTCAAAATTAGTCCATGTTTCTTGAATCAAGCCATTGAGCGCTTCTTTGAATCTCTTAGCCCTTGCCCTTGTTATTGGCCCAACTGGTACATGCAATGGATCTTTTGGTGCAGCCCCTTTATTCTCATCACAAATTACGGTGTGTTCAATATTAATCTAGAGGGGGTGAATAGATTATAACCGATTTTACCCAATTTTTGAGTATGGTCAATATTACGAAAAATACCCCTAACTAGTCGATATAATATAGCAAGTGTAATATGTACGAAATATTAAATAACACTTGATATTTACTTGGAAACCCTCACGGGAAAAACCACGGGCTAATAAGTGCGCCACACTCGAACCTCGAATCCACTAAATGTGATCAAGATTACAACATAATCCCGGTATATAATCACACACCTACCTAATCCCGGTATGAGTGAACCTATTACTATTGCTTGTGATTTAAGCAACCTAATCCCGGAAGCAACACAAGACTAACTTCTCAATGAAGAGATAATATGGCATATGTGAATATGTATGAATATCCAAAATGCACAAAGAGCTGGGGAACCCTATATGTTTATCTAGGATGATAAGATGACAATATAATCAATCCTAGATATCAAATGCTAGATGACATGGCAAAAAGCATGGCTAAACATAGATTAGACAATCCTATGTAGCTACCACAATACAACACTCAATCAATATATCACAAACAATCTTTATCTTCTATCTAGAATATATTATAAAAGCATATGCACAAGTAATTAAAGAGATGACTTGACAAGAAAGACACTAAGATTAGATGAAATTAGTGAAAACCTTACAAAGCAAATTGTGATGTTACAAAACCATGCATGGATGCATCCTATATGGTCATAGATGATGCTTGATGAACTTTGATGCACAAAGGAATGATTTTGAGTGTTTAAAGGTGAGTTCTTGGGAATTTTTGGCTCTTAATATGTTCTAAGAGAAAAAAAATGTTTTTGGAACTCTTAGGGATGACCTAAAATGAAGTGGTGTATTTATAGGTGTCCAAACAAAACTGTAGCGTTTTGGGCGTTACGCGCACGATGGACCGCCGCAGTCCCGACTGTCGTGGTTTCCAACCGTGGCAGTTGCACCACAGCAGAGACAAAAAATCTCTGTCACCTGCATGTCGCGGTTGTCCCAACCGCGACAGTGCACTGCAGCAGAGAAGACACATCTCTGTCGCTTGACTACCGTGGTTGTCCAACCGCAGCAGCAAAACCACGGTAGAGAAGGGCAAGGCCTTCTCATGCTGCTTCTCACACAAAAACAATGTAATAAGTGCAAGTGTGTGAGTGAATACAATGCATCCTTATGCATAACATGTTATGGCATTTAACAAGTTAGATGCAATCAATAAAATAAGCAAGAAGAGATATTAAAAACATTGAATGTACATAATTAAAAACACACAACATACAAGAAAAAGAATTATGCATGAGTTGTGAGTGTGTGCAAATATATCTCTTCAAAGCAAGTAAGCACTTAGAAATTTACCTTTGAAGTGTTTGTTACCTTGAGGTCTTGAAAGGGTCTTTAAGCATGATCCTCAATAACCTAAACTACCTTTACAATTCAAACCCCAACATGTGCTTTGTCTACGAAATAAGCCAATCAATGAATATGAATCCTTACAATTTCCCTCTTTGGATATTTCGTGATAAAACCACCACTCACATTGATCCTCACAATTAAATTAAAGCTAACGGGATATCAATGATATTCTACATTACAAAGAGATATTAAGAAAATAAAAACTTCATGTCTTCAATCTCTTGTAGAACTATCAACCCTTCAAAACAAAAATTACACTTCCAAAACTAGTGCATGTGAGATGATCAAGTGAAAATAAAACAAGCATTTGCATTTAAGAATTTTAAGCACAACATCATGCAATGTATGTGCATGCAATGCTCCCCCTCAATGGGTTACTCCCCCTCAATGTATAGTCTCCCCAACATGCACAATTGCTACTACAATTTGTAACTCCCCTTACCACTTCTACTCCCCATTTTTGTCATGATATAGGCAAAGGAGTAGTCCTCAACCGGGTCATTTCTAACAAAGAGAGATAGTAGCATACAAGATATTTGCATAAACATATAAGTCACTTTATGCATCTCAATTAATTAGAGAGAACCGAGGAGATTTATTTAATGAAAATGTGTGAATCAAAAATGTTTTGCATACAAGACATGTAACATTCAAGTCCAAAATACAATGATATTTGGCAAAGCAAATGACAAAGGTTTCTAATAAGAATTCAAACCAATTTCACCATTGTCATGAGAGAAGTAAGGATATAGAGATTTCATTGATTTCAATTTAAGAGCAAATATATCCAACTTTATAAGCGAAACAAGGCATAAGCGACTTTTTGCACCCTATTTGATTTTTCTGGGTGAGATACCTGTATGATAGTAGCCATGTTCTACTAATAAAGAAAGAGAGACATTTGGATTGTAAAATCCATTGAACGGATACAAGATCCTTTATTCATTTGAGTCTCTTAAGCTTTTTCACACAAGTTTTGCATTTAAGAAATGCTTGCAATCATCAATTCATGCTTTTTCATTTGAGCATGTCATTTTAATTTCATGCTTATCATATTTCATTAGCATGTTATTAAAGAAACATCATGTCATGGAGATAACTATAGGTCATTCAAAATATACTTCCTATTAAGATCTCCTAGTCCAAAAATGCATGATTGAACATGAATATGACATGGATTGTAAACAAGCATGGTTCACACTTATTGAATAGAAAACATATATACATATATGCAACCAAGCTTACTCAAGCAATTAAAAAGGAAGCATAAGATATTTTAAATTTTTGCATGTGACAAGTATGCAAAACAGCTCTCTTTGCTTGAGTTCCCCATATGGGGTCAATCACCAAAAGACATCACTCCGTAAGACATATCCCAATAGATCTAGTAAGTGTTTTAAACCTAGTTGCATCTAAGGGTTTAGTAAATAAGTTCGCAAGTTGAACATTAGTACCTACATGTGCAAGTACTATGCATTTATTTTCAACAAACTCTCTAATGAAATGATGGTGAATGTCAATATGCTTAGTCCTAGAGTGTTGTACCGGATTCTTGGAAATATTAATAGCACTCATATTATCACAAAAAAGGGTTAGAGTACCTTGATTGAATCCGTAGTCGACTAGCATTTGCTTCATCCAAAGGAGTTGTGTGCATCCACTCCCCGCGGCTATGTACTCGGCCTAGGCCGTGGACAAGGAAATCGAGTTTTGCTTTTTGCAAAACCAAGACACCAAGTTGTTACCTAGGAAGCAGCAATCGCCCGATATGCTTTTCCTATCATCACAATTTCCTACCCAATCCGCTCACTACAGCCTACAAGACTAGCATTAGTGTCAAAAGAGTACCAAATCCCATAATTGGATGTCCCATTCACATAGCGAATGATTCTCTTAACTGAAGAGAGATGGGACTCCTTAGGATCTGATTGGTACGTAGCACACATACACACACACACACACACACACACACACACACACACACACACACACACACACTAAAAGAGATATTGGGCCTACTTGCGGTCAAATAAAACAAGCTACCAATCATGCCCCGATACAACGTTTGTTCCACACTTCTTCCACTAGCATCCTTGCTTAGCTTCAAAGTGGTATTCATGGGTGTATCACGATGTTTGGCATTTTCAAGACCAAACTTCTTTACTAGGTTTTTGGCATATTTGGCTTGGGTTATAAAGATCCCATCATTTAATTGCCTAATTTGTAAACCTATGAAGTAACTTAGCTCACCAACAAGACTCATCTCAAACTCATGAGACATAACATCAATAAATTGTTGGACTTTGGTGTTGTTGGTAGAGCCAAACATTATATCATCAACATATATTTGAGCTATAAAGAGCTCATCATTGTCTTTCTTGATGAATAGAGTCTTGTCAACATTACCCCTTGTGTAGTCATTGTCAACAAGAAATTGAGTGAGGCACTCATACCTAGCCCTCGGTGCTTATTTCAACCCATAAAGAGCCATATTGAGGCGATAGACATGGTTGGGGTGGTGAGCATCCACAAACCCCTTGGGTTGTTCAACAAACACTTCTTTTTACAATAAGCCATTGAGGAAGGCACTCTTAACGTCCATTTGGTGTAATTTGAACTTGTGCACACAAGAAATGGACAAGAGACTCTAAGCGGGCAACGGGAGCGAATGTCTATTTAAAGTCAATACCATCAATTTGAGAGTACCCTTGTGCAACAAGTTTAGCCTTGTTACGCACTATGTTGCCATCCTCATCGGATTTGTTCCTATATATCCATTTGGTGCCTATGACATTAGTGGTCTTAGGCCTAGGAACTAGACTCCAAACCTCATTCCTTTCAAATTCTTTTAGCTCTTCTTGCATGGCAAGAACCCAAAATTCATCATTTAAGGCTTCATCAACCTTTTTGGGTTCTATTTGAAAGGTGTAGCATGTGGAGCTAATGAGATTAGCTATTTGACGCCTAGTCCTAACACCCTCATTAATTTCTCCAATGATGTCATTCTTATCATGGAGTTGTCTAACCCATGGAGTGAGTTCTTTAGAGTTCAAGAGAGGAACTCTATCAATAGGTTGTGTGTCATCATCAATAACATTAGACGTGCCAACATTAGGAGTCACCATAACCTTCTCCAAAGGAGAGTCATCTACTCTAGTAATCTCCTCCTCATGGACACTAGACTTAAGCCTTTCATCATCAATGACAACATTTGATGATTCCATGACGTTTTTAGTCTTCAAATTGAAAACTCTATATGCTCTACTATCCAAGCCACAGCCAATAAAGATACCATCATCACTATTAGCATCAAATTTGCCAAGTTGATCACGGTAATTTAAAATGTAGCATTTGCTTCCAAATGAGTGGGAGTAGCTAACAATTAGCTTTCTACCTTTCCATAACTCATAGGAGGTATTCCTAGTTCCAGGCCTTAGGAAAACTCTATTTCCTATATAGAAAGCCGTATTAACAGCTTCGGCCTATAGGCTCATAGGGACATTGTTGCTAAGCAACATCACACGGGCCATCTCTTGAAGGACCCTATTTTTCCTCTCAATAACTCCATTTTGTTGAGGTGTCCTAGGAGCCGAAAACTCATGGAAGATGCCAACACTATTACAATAGGTTTCAAAGGTGACATTCTCAAATTCCCTCTCATGGTCACTTCTAATTCGTTTTATGCTTTTAATGTTTGAGTTCATTTCATTTTGAAGTTTATTACAAAGCATTTTAAACTTGTCAAAAGTTTCGGACTTTTCTTTAAGAAAATATGTTCATGTGAACCTAGAGAAATCATCTACACAAACAAAAATGTATCTCTTTCCACCAAAACTCTCGGTTTGCGTGGGACCCATAAGATCCATGTGGAGAAGCTCTAAGGGATTCTTGGTGGAGAGATACTTGTCATTTTTGTGCGTGCTTTTGGTTTGTTTTCCTTATTGGTAAGGTCCACAAACACCATTGGCTTTCTTCCCAAGGTTGGGAAGGCCACGCACACAATTGAACTTACCTAAGATTTGTAAATCCTGAAAGTTCATATGGCCAAGTCTTTCATGCCACAACTCAATTTGCTCATCCATGGACACATTGTTTAAGACTATTCTAGCTTCAAGACAATAGCAATTGTCGCTAGATCTCATACAAGGTTTGTCTATCGGGCTTTAGGATAGAGCAATCATTTTTGCTAAACAAGATGGAATATCCTTCATCACTAAGATGAGAAATGCTTATCAAATTGGCTTTCAAGCCATCAACAAATAAAGCATTGGATAAGGAGAGCAATCCGGGAACGGAAATAGTTCATTTCCCTATGACTCTCTTTTTGGATCCATCACCAAAGGTGACACATCCTCCTTCCTCCATGACAAAAGTCTCGAAGGAACTCTTGTTTCCTGTCATGTGCCTAGAGCACCCACTATCTAAATACCAAAAGTTAGAAGAATTTGCCTTTAAGGCAATTTGTGTAACATGGCAAACATTTTCATTCTTTCTAATCCACCTAGGTAAAACATTTTCTTTCCTAGTGGTCTTTGGTACATGGGCTCTAGATGTCCTAGGATCATGCAAATCAATCTTATCATTCCTAGGAACATGCATCATGGCTCTATTCTTTTTCTTCTTAATCATGCTTCTAGTTCTACATATTTTAATATAACGAAAGCATCTTGGTATAATATGACCATCAAAACCACAAAAATGACATGTAGGAATGAAATAAGGAATCATACTATGTCCTTGTGTGTACATATGAGCTTTCCCATGTCTTTATGGTTGAGAAGGTTCAATCCATCTTCGTTGTTGAACCGGTCTAGCTTGCTTCCGAGGTTTAGCTTGCACAACTGGTCCCTTTCCTTTGTGAGCCATATGTTGAGGAATGTTAGCTTGAAGAGCTCTTGTAAGTTAAGCTTGAGGTTGCCTTCTTGGCACCACCTTCACTTGTACACTATTTGAACATTGTCCTAGATCAATTTTCTTCCTAGGAGTTTGCACCAGTGAAGCTTCTTTGTTGCCCAAGCTCTTGACAAACACGATCTTGTTAGAGGTTGAGATCTCCTTACCATCTTCATACCCAAAACTCCTTTTCTCACACGGATTCTTTCCAACATTAAGCATACAATCAAGCTTTTGGGTGCTAGAGGCCATCCTAGTCATAGATCCTTTTGCTTCTTCAAGCTCCCTCTGTAGACCTTCTTCATTCCTCCTGGACAAAGCTAGCTCATCTCTTAGCTTGTCTTCAATCTTCTTGGATCTTTCCACTTGTTCACTTAAGTGGTCATTATGGGATGAAAGTTCAAGATTCTCTTCTCTCAATCTTTGAATCTTTCTCGTGCTTTTGATTGCTATGTCATTAAACTCAACGTGGTATTTAGCAAGCACCTTTTTCTCCACATATCCATTTATGGAGTTAGATGAGGAATCACTTTCTTCTTCACTAGAGTCATTTTCCTCTTGACTCTCTTCCTCTTTTTCACTAGCACTTTTGCTATTATAAGAGGAGGCAAAAGCTAGGAAGTTAGCCATGATATCTTCATCATCCAAAGACTCATCTCCCTCATTGGAGTCATCACTACTTCCACTCCAAGTGGCGGCCATCAGTTTTCCCTTCTTCTTGTCATTGTGATTAGCACATTCGAGGGCAAAGTGACCTATCCCACCACACTCAAAGCACCAGACCCCTTTCCTTTCGATCCTCTCTTACCTAGGCTCAAACTTCTTGAAAGGACCCTTTTTCTTCAAGTCTTAGCCTTTTGATCCAAAGCCCTTCTTCCCAAACTTCATAACCTTATTGAACCTTTTCACAAATAAGGCAAGTCTTCATCCGAGTAAATCTTATTTTCCTCCTTTTCTTCCTCAAAAGCTTTTAAAGCAATTCCCTTATACTTTTCCGGATGAGTAGAGCTAGGAGCCTTCCTAGACTCATAGGCGAGGAGTCTTCCAATTACCCCGTTTGGCTTCATGTCTTTATACCCACTGTTTTCTTCTAAAGCCGTAACCTTTGATTCAAACCTATCAGGTTGAGATCTCATGATTTTCTGCTTTACTCTCCTATCCGAATACGGGTCACCGAGTTGATGGCTTTGATTGACAATATCCATCAACTTGACTTCAAAGTCATTGAAGTATTCGTCCTCTCCCATCCTAAGCAACTCGAATTGCATTTGGAGAACTTGAAGCTTCGAATCCTTGACGACCTCGGTGCCTTCATGTGCGACTTCTAGGATATCCCATGCTTCCTTGGCAATCCTAGTATTCTGAATCAGTTTATATTGATTTTCGTCCATCACACATAGGATGGCGTGCATAGCCTTCCTATTCCATTTTGAAGCCTCAAACTCTTGCACGTTCCATTGCGGTTTAGGCTTCAATACTTCTTCTCCTCCACCCGTAGGAGTCATCATAGGTAGATCATATCCATTTTCAACCGTCATTCATGCACGGTCGTGAATTTGACATATGTAGGATTCCATCTTTCCTTTCCATGAGGAATAATTCAAGCCGGTGAGAAGAGGAGGTCGCGTGCTAGAAGCCCCCTCGTTGCTACCACCGTTTCCACTCATTGTATATAATGAATGAAATGAAATGAATGCAAGATGTATGAATGAACAAAAATCACACAAATGCAAAACACACCAAAATGAGCAAGGATCACCTAAGTATATCTAGGAACCCACTCTGATACCAATTGAAACAAATTGCGGTGTGTTCAATATTAATCTAGAGGGGGGGTAAATAGATTATAACTGATTTTACCCAATTTTCGAGTATGGTCAAGATTACGAAAAATACCCCTAACTAGTCAATATAATATAGCAAGTGTAATATGTGTGGAATATTAAATAACACTTGATATTTACGTGGAAACCCTCACGGCAAAAACCACGGGCTAGCAAGTGCGCCACACTCGAACCTCGAATCTACAAAATGTGATAAAGATTACAACCTAATCCCGGTATATAATCACACACCTACCTAATCCCGATATGAGTTAACCTAGTCCAATTGCTTGTGATTTAAGCAACCTAATCCCGAAAGCAACACAAGACTTAGAGGCTGTTTGTTTTTTTATCTAAAGTCTTATAAGACCTTAATTTGTTAGACATATGGATAAGTCTTATAAATTAAGATCCTATGATATGTTTGTTTTTTTCATTTTGGATGACTTATTACAAATATAAAATTGATTAGGTTGTATTAGGGTTTCTTCAAATTTGGGAATTTTTGGAAAATTAATTTTTAGGATTTTATTATGTGCGGATAAAATTATAAATGTATGAATTGTTATAGGACATTTGTGGAAATTTACTAAAAAAAAACTTTATTGTATCACTTTTTGAATAAGATAAAAGTAAAAAAAAATTCACTTTTTCTAAAAGACATATATATCTTAAAATAAGATATAAGTTGGAAAAACAAACAAACCGATTTATCTTAATTTAAGATATAAGAGGCAATAAGTCTTATAGTGAAAAAAACAAACAGCCCCTTACTTCTCAATGAAGAGATAATATGGCCTATGTGAATATGTATGAATATCCAAAATGCACAAAGAGCTAGGGAACCCTATATGCTTATCTATGATGATAAGATGACAATACAATCAATCTTAGATATCAAATGCTAGATGACATGGCAAAAAGCATGGCTAAACATAGATTAGACAATCCTATGTAGCTACCACAATACAACACTCAATCAATACCTCACAAACAATCTCTATCTTGTATCTAGAATATATTCTAAAAGCATACAAGTAATTAAAGAGATGACTTGACAAGAAAGACACTAAGATTAGATGAAATTAGTGAAAACCTTACCAAGCAAATTGTGATGTTGCAAAACCATGCATGGATGCATCCTAAATGGTCATAGATGATGCTTGATGAACTTTGATGCACAAAGGAATGACTTTGAGTGTTTAAAGGTGAGTTGTGAATTTTTGGCTCTTGAAATATGTTCTAAGAGAAAAATATGCTTTTGGAACTCTTAGGGACGACCTAAAATGAAATGGTGTATTTATAGGTGTCCAAACAAAACTGCAGCGTTTTAGACGTTACGCGCACGGCGGACTACCACGGTCCCAACTGTCGTAGTTTCCAACCACGGCAATTGCACCGCAACAGAGATAAAAAAATACCTGTCGCCTGTATGTCGCGGTTGTCCCAACCGCGGTAGTGCACCGTGGCAGAGAAGACACATCTCTGTCGCTTGACTACCGCGGTTGTCCAACCACGGCAGCACAACCACGACAGAGAAGGGTAAGGCCTTCTCATGCTACTTCTCACACAAAAACAATGCAATAAGTGCAAGTGTGTTAGTGAATACAACGCATCCTTATGCATAACATGTTATGGCATTTAACAAGCTAGATGCAATCAATAAAATAAGCAAGAAGAGATATTAAAAACATGAATGTACACAATTAAAAACACACAACATACAAGAAAAAGAATTATGCATGAGTTATGAGTGTGTGCAACTATATCTCTTCAAAGCAAGTAAGCACTTAGAAATTTACCTTTGAAGTGCTTGTCACCTTGAGGTCTTAAAAGGGTCTTTGAGCTTGATTCTCAGTCACCTAAACTACCCTTACAATTCAAACCCCAACATGTAGTTTATCCACGAAATAAGCCAATCAATGAATGGGAATCCTTACAAATAGAGTCATTTTTCTCATCAAGACCTTCACCTTGGTCACTTGATGTTATATGAGTCTTATCCCAATGAGTAGCTACACTTGCAACTTCTTTAGCTACTACTTCATCTATTTCTTCTTTGAGATCATTAGTCAAGGCATCCTTGCCATCTACTTCAACTTCTACACGTGTGACTCCAAATGTCGTGTAGTTAATGGCAAGCTCTTCATCACTTGAAGGATCTTCTTTACTCTCATCCTCACTCTATGAGGTGGCCATTGCCTTTCCTTTCAAGTTACCACACTCTGGGGAGATGTGCCCGAATCCTCCACATTCGTAGCATTTAATCACCTCTCTTGAAGACACCTTTTGGTTTGACTCGTCATTCTTGACCTTGGTCTTCTTCTTGAAGCCATCACCCTATGAGTCATAACCATTCTTTTGTAAAGTCAAGAACTTCTTGAATCTCTTGACAATAAGTGTCATGTCTTCATTCAAGTCACCCTCTTTCTTGTCATGCTTTGAAGTCTTCAAAGCAATATTCTTCTTCTTCATAA
The DNA here is from genome assembly GCA_030490815.1 of Acer saccharum. NCBI lineage: Eukaryota > Viridiplantae > Streptophyta > Magnoliopsida > Sapindales > Sapindaceae > Acer > Acer saccharum. The sequence goes on from CM059866.1 coordinate 38,378,303, forward strand.
GAGGGGTAATCTTTTTCTCCTCTTTCACCTTAGAGGTCATCTTTTTCTCCTCCTTCACTTCGGAGGTAATCTTTTTTTGAGATTTCACAAATCTCCTAAATCTCTCTATCATAAGAGTCATCTCCACATTCGAGTCAATTTCTTCTCTCTCAAATTCACTCATAGTGTTTGAGTCAAATAAATGCAAATAAGAAGAATGCAAAATGTATGAAAAAATCAAAAATCACATAAAATGCACAACACACCAAAATGAGCAAAGGATCACCTAAGTATATCTAGGAACCCACTCTGATACCAATTGAAACTAATAATACACAGTGTGTATAAAACTATCTAGAGAGGGGCGAATAGATTTTAACCGATTTTATCCAATTTTCGTTATAAGTCAATTTTACAAAAATACCCCAAACTAGTCAAAATAATAAATCAATAGTAAATGTGCGGAAATTAAATGACACTTGATTTTTATATGGAAACCCTAATCCTGGGAAAAACCACGGGCTGTTATGTGCGCCACACACGAACCTCAAACCCACTAATTGCGATAACATTTACAAACCTCGGTTGACCTCAACCTCTAACGGTCAATAACCCGCTACCACTACCCGCAGGCCTGTAAAAATGGATCTAGTCCAATTGCTTATGGCCTAAGCAACCTTAGCCATAAGACTTACTTCTCAATGAAGAGATAATAAAGCCTATGTGAATACAAATGATATCCAAAGTGCAAATATAGCTAGGGAACCCTAAATGCTTATCTAGGATTATAAGATGACAATTAAATCAATCCTAGATATCAAATGCTATATAACGTGGCATAAAGCATCGCTAAACATAGATTAGGCAATCCTATGTAGCTATCACAATACAACTCTCATACAATCAATACACTAATCTCAATCTTGTATCTAGAATATATATTCTTCTTCTTCATAAGAGGGGTAATCTTTTTCTCCTCTTTCACCTTAGAGGTCATCTTTTTCTCCTCCTTCACTTCGGAGGTCATCTTTTTTTGAGATTTCACAAATCTCTTAAATCTCTCTATCATAAGAGTCATCTCCACATTCGAGTCAATTTCTTCTCTCTCAAATTCACTCATAGTGTTTGAGTCAAATAAATGCAAATAAGAAGAATGCAAAATGTATGAAAAAATCAAAAATCACATAAAATGCACAACACACCAAAATGAGCAAAGGATCACCTAAGTATATCTAGGAACCCACTCTGATACCAATTGAAACTAATAATGCACGGTGTGTATAAAACTATCTAGAGAGGGGGGAATAGATTTTAACCGATTTTATCCAATTTTCGTTATAAGTCAATTTTACAAAAATACCCCAAACTAGTCAAAATAATAAATCAATAGTAAATGTGTGGAAATTAAATGACACTTGATTTTTATATGGAAACCCTAATCCTGGGAAAAACCACGGGCTGTTATGTGCGCCACACACGAACCTCAAATCCACTAATTGCGATAACATTTACAAACCTCGGTTGACCTCAACCTCTAACGGTCAATAACCCGCTACCACTACCCGCAGGCCTGTAAAAATGGATCTAGTCCAATTGCTTATGGCCTAAGCAACCTTAGCCATAAGACTTACTTCTCAATGAAGAGATAATAAAGCCTATGTGAATACAAATGATATCCAAAGTGCAAATATAGCTAGGGAACCCTAAATGCTTATCTAGGATTATAAGATGACAATTAAATCAATCCTAGATATCAAATGCTATATAACGTGGCATAAAGCATCGCTAAACATAGATTAGGCAATCCTATGTAGCTATCACAATACAACTCTCATACAATCAATACACTAATCTCAATCTTGTATCTAGAATATATTCTAATAGCATACAAGTGATAAATGGGATTACTTGTTAAAAAAGACACAAAATATGTAAGATATTAGTGAAAAACTTACCAAGCAAAGTGTGTTGAAAAACCCAGGCAAAGATGACACCTAGATGATCAAGGATGATGCTAGATGATGATTGATGCACATGGATAAGTGTTTGAGTAATCAAAGATGATCAAAGATGAAATCTTGAATAAAAATCTCTCTTTAAAAATACTCTCAATTAAAAATATGATATTTTTTTAGTCGTGTTTGACCTAAAAACGAAGAGGCATATTTATAGGAGGTCAAATTAAAGCTATGTCGTTTTGGACAAAAATAGTTGTAGCCATTTGTCAAGGCGACACTTCATGGCGACACCATATTTTCTTCTTTGTCGCCATTTGTCCTCAGGGCGACATCATGGCAAAGCCTGACCTGATTGAATTTCAGGAAAATACTTTTTGTCGTCATGGTGACACTCGTGGCGATGCTTTGCTTTGAATAGCATCTCACTGTCGCCATAGCGACAATGGCTATATCAAAAGGCAACAATGCCCTATTTTCCACTTTGTGCACAATGTGGTGGTGTGCAAAGTGGAGAATACATCTTAATGCCTAAAATGACATGGCATTTATCAAACAAGGTGCAATCAATTAAACATGCATGAAGAGATGTCAAGAATCATGAATGCACACATATAAAATACACAACATACAAAGAACTATAGATATGTATGCATTATGTGTGTGCAACTAAGTCTCTTCATTGCAAGTAAGCACAAGTAATTTTACCTATGGTGTGCTTCTTCTCTTGAGGTCTTGAGAAGGCCTTTGTTGTACATAGCACCAACAATCAAAGCCTAAACTACTCTTACAACAAACCCCACATGTGGTATGTCACCGAAATAAGCCAATCAATCTTTGAGGAACTTACAGTACACAAGATTATGTAAAGTGTGGGATGCAAGCACATCATTTGATCAAAGTTGTAAATATCATTCTTTTGTATATTGACTTATTTGTATATAATCATATCTTGATTAAGTAATTGTACATATTGAACAAATTGTGAATATAATTATTCTTTGGTTTTAGATTTATTATATTTCTTTCACTTGCAACTTGTGGTCTTAATAGACAATGATTTATTGAAAATGCTTTTTTATTGTCTATACATGCATGTTTTATTGTTTAAGTGTTGTGATTCAAGCTATCTAGAGGGACAAACTCTTGTTTGTTTTAAGGGATTGAAAAAGGTATAAAAACATATTCACCCCCCTCTAAGTATGCTTTAGGCAATTTAACCGCATTTGTATATTTCACGTAGTAGCAGCGAAAATACTATAGTGACGAAATTACTGTAGAGGCACTATAGCAACAACGAAATTACTGTTGTGGCACTGTAGCAGTGACATAATTAATGTAGCGGCATTGTAGCATCGACATAATTACTGTAGCAACGACCCTACAATGTGAATTATATATACATAAATATCAAAATTATAGGTAATGATGTTGTGCAGTTCATATATCTCAAAAAAAAAAAAAAAAAAAAATGTTGTCCACTTTGTGCATAGTGATTGTGCACTTCTCACTTCAATGATAGAGGTTTGAGTATCACATTTGTCAATTAAATCGTAAAGTGTGTGGAAACCCCTCCCCAATAGTGAGAGTTGCATTATGGGTTGTGTTTGTTGCGGTTGATATTACTAAGTCCCGATAGAGCTCTACTCAGATTTGGGGTGGATTAAAAAAAAAAAAAAAATTTACCCAATTATCTAGTGGTGTAAATTTTTTTCTTGCATTTTAATTTATTTATTTTCAATGAAAACAAATAAATGTCTTATACGTAAAAAAACTTAACATGTTTTTAGGTAATAGCATCCACTCATCAACGTATAAAGTAGAATTGTAAGTTGATATTGTATATAAATTAATGATAAAATCATGGCAATGCATCAATAGACAAAGTAGATATGTCAAAAAAAAAAAAAGAAAAGAAAAAAAAAGTAGATAAATAACAATGGAGCCCACTTTGCTAGAGCTTTCAAAATGTTATAAATATATATGTATAGTGAATAGTGGTCGCTGCTACAGTAATTCCGTTGTCGCTACAATATTTCTGTCACTGCTACAGTGCCCGCTACAGTTCCGTCAATGCTACAGTGTTTCTGTCAATGCTACAGTGCCCTAATACAGTGTTCCGCTGCTGCTACAGTGTGTTCCGCTACAGTCTTGTTCACTGCTACAGTATTCTTCTACAATGTTCTATCGCCGCTACAGTGTTTCTGTTGCTGCTACAGTGTTCTGCCGCTGCTATAGTGTTCCGCCACCGCTACAGTTCGCTACAGTCCTTACAGTGATTTTGCTACAGGATCCCGCTACAGTGATTTGCTACAGTAACTTCCGCTACAGTTTATCGAGCTCTATGGATCATATGTGCATGGAGGCCGCTTTGTCTCTTTCATCTACGGTGGCAGTGTCTTCCACCTTGCATAGTCAAATTGGTCTGAGTACGGTGAATGGATTGAATTCATTTTCTCGGGTTGTTCCTCTCGCATCTGGTGGGATGTGTTCTTTGGTTGGTGGCCCGATTCTTCCTCAGCCTGAGGGGGGTGTTTCGGTGATTATTTCTGATTCGGTTACAGGTCTCATTCAGAGTTCAACACCTATGGTCTAGGGTGGTAAGTCTTTTGCGGGTCTCTTCAAATCTTCTCCTGTTAAGACTTTATCGGTGCCATCAGTTCCCTCTAAGAAGGGGGGTATGTTTCTGTTCGGGTGGATCTGATTGCTTATCAGGCACGTCTTGAGTTGTGCAGGAATGCTCTTATTGGTCGTGTGGTGCTTTCTAGTGGTGAGCGGCCTTGGAAGCTTGTGGATCTTAAGGTAAGACTTAGCAAACATTGGATGCTAAATTCTGATTGGCGACTTATATCTTTGGGGAGAGGCTATTATCAGATTCTTTTGAAAGTCTCCTACTAATAAGACTCATGTCTGGGGGTTAGGTTCAGTTCATCTAAAGCCAGGTATTCTTTGCCTACAGCCTTGGGTCCCGGATTTTAACCCATCGCTACAGAAGTCCACCAATGCTCAGGTTTGGGTTAGGCTCTTTGATCTATCGTGGGAATACTGGCATCCAAAAATTATTTCTGACTTGGCTAGAGGGATTGGGGTTCCATTACGGTTGGACAAGGCTACTAGTGATAGGGATTTTGGTCATTATGCTAGAGTTCTAGTTAATGTGGATGTGTCATCAGTGCTGCCTACTTTAGTGTTGCTGGAGAGGGATGAATTTCATAGTTCTTTTATAGGTGTTGAGTATGAGAATCTCCTGGCTTTTTGCTCCACTTGTTCTTCTATAGGTCATTTGCCTAGTTCTTGTCGTTGGAACAAGTCTTCTAAGGTTCCTCTGACTAGTTCTGCAAATCAACCCAGGATATAACTGGGGATTCTAGTGTTTTTGGGGTTGATGGTTTTTAGCCTGTTCGGACCCGTTCTTCTAAATCAGTTTATCGCTCTATTAGTACACTTCAGGAGGAGGTCCCGTTATCCAATGTTTTTTCAGCTATTCACCAGGACATAGGTGGTCAAGATTCAGTGGTTGTCCATACTTCAGTAGGGCCTAATTTGATCTCAGGATCCACTTCGTCCACTAGTTTGGTTCACTCTTCGGATCCGTCTTCGTCTACTATCTCAGCTATTTCGGAAGTGGTTTCAAGTTCGGTTCCTCCAATGATTTCCCGGGCATTGCAGAATAGCAAGGGTTCAGGATTTGATGATGGGGTCACTAATTCAGTTCTGGTTTCTAGTTCTTCGGTTGTTAATCCTTCTATTAGTTCTGTTAGTTCTGTTAGTTCGGTTGTAGGGGTGGTGCATGATTCGAGGACTGTTGTTTAGGGTTCTTTGGTGGTCAATCAGGTTCGCCCTATAGTCTCAACCATTTTATCTAGGTCATCTTCTCGTCCGGGTCAGACGGCTCGTCGGCAAGTTAGGGTTCATGAGGTTTCAGACAATCAACCATCTGAGGAGGCAATTGTGTCTTCAACTCCGAATGTCATTGTGGATCAGAGTTGTTTACAGCATGGATCTGATTTTTCTTGTTCTTTGATTGTGGATCCTAGGGTGCAGATTCAGAACTCATGTCCGTTATCAGAATCTCAGGCTGAGCTTCGTCTCATTGTAGATTCTTCATGGGCTTCCCAGATGGAGGAGAGTGAGTTAGCCGATACTGAGGTTGCTCAAAAAGCTTTGAGGGTTGAGCGTAGGCTGGCTTCTTTAAAGTCCGGATACTGGGCTCCTCCGATGATTTCTGATGATTAATGTTCTCTTTTGGAATTATCGTGGGATCCGCGGTGAGTCCACGAGGCGGGTTCTCAGAGAGTTGTGTCGTTTACATAGACCTGCTTTGGTTTGTATTGCAGAGCCTATGGTTGATTTTTCCTCTATCTCTTCAGGTTTCTGGTCTTCGCTCGGTCTTCGTCTGGTGGGAATGAAAGATAGGGGTGGGTTGATTCCGACTATTTGGGTTTTTGCTTGTGCTTCGTTTCCTAAGGCTCAGATGGTTCACTGTCATGATCAACAACTTACTGTTTCGCTCTCAATTGGTTCTCGAGTCCACTGGTACACTTTTGTTTATGCGAGCACTTCTACAGTGGTTCGTAGGTCTCTTTGGCAGTCTCTTCGAGATATGGTTAGTTTGGTTTCTTCTTCCTGGTTGGTTGTTGGGGATTTTAATGCGGTTCTGGGTGCTCATGAGGCTTTGGGTTCTCGTTCTCCTATCCGTGGTTCTTGTGAGGATTTCAAGTCAATGATTGAGGATTGTGATTTGGTTGGCATTCGTTCTTAGGGCACTCGATTCACTTGGGTTCAAGGTCGCAGTAACCGCACTAGAGTTGAGAGACAATTAGATAGAGTTTTGGTTTCAGATGGTTGCATTTCCTGTTGGCAGGAAATTTCATGTGTGGCTCTTCCCCGTATATATTCAGATCACCGTCTGTTATTGGTTCGGTTGTCAGATTTTGAGGTTTCTAGTCAGATTTTGAGGTTTCTAGTCAAAGGCCATTTCGGTTTCAGAGCATGTGGTTAGAGCATCCTGATTTTATAGCTATTGTTTGCAGGATTTGGAGCTCTCCTGTTATGGGTAGGCCTCCTCAAGTTGTTATCTACAAGCTGAGAAGATTGAAGAAGGCTCTCAAGTCTTGGAATTGGGAGGTTTTTTGGGGATCTTAACTCTGCCATTGCTGGGAAGTGTGCGGAGCTTCATTCTATTCAGGAGGATTTGTCTAACCGGGGTTTTTCAGATGATCTTTTTATGGCCGAGGCGAGTGTTCATTCTGAGCTAGATGTGTTGTTAAACAGACATGACTGCTTTCTTCGAGATCGGTCTAAAGTTAGGTGGCTTCGTGATGGGGATCGTAACACATCTTTCTTTCATGCCTCTATCAAACGTAGGCAATATCGTAACGCTATATCAACCCTTTCGATTAATGGGGTTCTCTCGGAGGATCGGCCTACCATCCAGAATCATATCATTAGTTATTATTCTGACCTCTTTTGCTCTGATGTTTCTCGAGTTGGGAGAGATTTATCTATTGTAGATGATGTGGTTCCTTCCTCGGTAACTACCGTAGAGAACGCTTTCTTGACTAGCATTCCATCTGCTGATGATATTCAAGATGCGGTCTTTGCTATGGATGCTGCTTCTGCCGTTGGACCAAATGGGTTTTCTGGTAGATTTTATCAAAGATGTTGGGATGTTGTAGGTAGTGACGTGGTCCTTGCTGTTCAGGATTTTTTCATCACTGGAGTTATTTTCCCGGGTCTCAATTCCAGCTTTATTGTTCTTCTTCCGAAGCTAAGGGAATCGATTTCGGTTGATCAATTTCGACAGATTGTTCTTAGTAACTTTCTATTTAAAATTTCTTTGAAAATTTTGGCTGATCGTTTAGCTCGAGTTGTCGCCAGGATTATTTCTCCTCAACAGTTCGAATTCATTCGAGACCGGCATATCGAGGATTGTATTGCTTTGGCTTCTGACTGTGTGAATGTGTTGCAGAAGAAGTGTTATGGGGGTAACTTGGCCATGAAGATTGATATTTGAAAGGCTTTTGACACCCTGGATTGGTCTTTCCTTTGCAGAGTGCTTCAGGCTTTTGGGTTTTCTTCTGTTTTTGTGGATTGGATTGATGGTATTCTTCGTTCTTCTAGGCTTTCAGTTCTTTTGAATGGGGTCCCAGAGAGATATTTCTGTTGCTCTAGAGGGGTTCGTCAGGGAGATCCGCTCTCTCCGCTTTTGTTTGGTATTGCAGAGGACTTCCTTAGTAGATTATTGACGAGGTTGGTGGATTCTTCTCAGATTTTGCCGATTTCTTCCCCTAGGGGTTTTTTGGCTTCAACTCATTTGCTCTATATAGATGATGTTTTGATCTTTTACAGAGGCACTCAAAAGAATTTGAAGCATATCATGGGTGCTTTTTGGGATTATGGTGATATTTCAAGTCAGTTAGTTAACTGGGGTAAGTCTTCAATTTATTTCGGATCTTCTATCTCCCCCTCTCGGATTGGTAGTTTGCACTCTCTGGTTGGTATGCAAATTGGGCAGCTTCCATTTTCTTATTTGGGAGTCCCTTTATTTCGAGGTAAGCCTCGAAAAGCGATGTTACGACCTATTGCAGATAAGATCTTGTCTAAATTCGCTAAATGGAAGGGCAAGTCCGTCTCTCTGGCTGGTCGTGCTACTCTGATCAGGTCGGTCATCACTGGTTCTTTTGTGCACTCTTTCATGATTTACAAGTGGCCTTCTTCTTTACTGTCTCAAATTAACCGCAAGTTGAGAAACTTTTTGTGGATTGGTTCCTGTGAGGAGACTAAGTTGGTTCAGGTCGCTTGGTATCGTTGTTGTAGTCCTTACTCTCAGGGTGGTCTTGGTCTGAAAGATCTTGGGTTGCTGAATGACTCTTTGTTGCGGAAATTCACTTGGAAGTTTATGACTTCTGATAGTTTTGCTTTCACTTTTCTTCGAGAGAGGTATCTCAGGCATTTGCAGAAGCCTCGTGGAGGGTATGTCACCTCCTCGATTTGGTCTTCTCTTCGGACGAATTATAGTTCCCTTCTTGATACGAACCTCGTCGATTGTATCAAGATTGATGCCTAGGATCGTTCTAAAAAAAAAATTGAACTTTTTATTTTTTTTTTTACCTTGATCAACAAGTAAGACCTTTGGTAATTGTTTTTTTTTTTTTTTTTTTTTTTTTGTACTGGACTTGATGAACGGAATCAAGTTTTTTTTTTTTTTTTTCAACGAAATCAAAGAAGAAGAAGAACTAAGATAGATAAAACCTAATGTTAGAAACCGAAGCTCTGATATCAAATATTGGTTCCGAGTCTCATTACTCTTGGTGAGGTTCATATCAGTTGGTATCAGAGCTTAGGCTTCTAAATCAGGTTTTATCTATCCTTTTCTTTTTTTTTTTCTTTCACAACAAATTTGTATTTTGGCTTTCTAGGGCAAGTTTCCCAAATTATTGTTGTTGGGTTTCAAGGCAAGTCCTTTGAGGTTCGCATCATTATTGTTGCTGGGTTTCAAGGCAAGTCCTTTGGGGTTCGCATCACTTGGTATTTGTCCCTAGCTCTAAAATCAGATTTAATTATCCTTGTTCTTATTTTCTTGTTTTTTATTTTATTTTATTTTATTTTATTTTTATTTCGTTTGCCTTATTCCTCCTTGGCCGAATTTTGCTCCCCCAACTTTTGCTTAATTTCGTCTAGTACAAAAAAAAAAAAAAAAAAAGATTAGACTTTGAATAAAATATTATTTGAGAGAACTTTTTCTCTTGGTTCTTCATTGAACTATGAACTTATCAAGGTTCTACCTTGTGGCGTTCAAACCTTGACTTATCACTCACCTTCTTTCTCTTTCTTGAGTATGGCGTCTACAACCTTCTTGATACCGTTGGTTCTTATCTCCATATAGATAATGGGTCACGGTCCTTTATTTTCTTTGTTTTTATAAACTTGAATTAGAAAACGATCCTTCGTTACCATATATTGGTTCCGGGTCTCACTACTCTTGGTGAGGTTCATATCACTTCTTAAGGAAGGTATTTGGCTGATTGGAGAGAACTCTCAGAGGGACTTTTGGCGGGATAATTGGTTGGGGGTTCCCATTTTGGAGCTTTTAGGGATTCCAGATTATTTAGCTAATCTGCTTCGGGCGAAGGTCTCAGATTTTATTCATGAGGGTAGATGGGTGCTGGACGGTTGTTTCCGCGTGCGCTTCCCGGATCTGTATTTTCGGATTGATCGGATTGCAATTTCTCCTATTGTGGATTCTCTTGTTTGGGCTAATTCTCGGGATGGTCATGTTTCTTGCAAGGCTGCTTATTCCCAGTTTCTCCGTGATATTCCTCAGGTTGTTTGGTGGAGGGATGTTTGGTCCCGTTTTATTCCCCCTTCTCGTTCAGCTTTGACCTGGTGTCTGATGTTGAACAGGCTTCCTACTGAGGATCGCCTTTGCAGGTCCAGGTTCCAGTTGGCTTCTCGTTGCAGTATTTGTGGGGTTAGTAGTGAATCTGCAGATCATCTTTTTCTTCATTGTCCCCTGGCCGTTTTTTTTTTTTTTTTGGTAAATAAATAGTATCATAGAAAGAGGAAAGAATGTACAAATACAAGGGGCATACCCCAGGAAACAATGAAACCAGAGCACTAAGGCCCGAAACAAGCTCAACAAAAAGCACAAAAACAACAAGCTCATAAACAAGAGCTAAACAAAAGCTTTAACAAAGCAAAAAAAAAAAAAAAAACACTAAAGAAAGCAAACAAACAGCCAACAACACAAGTATCATCTAGAGGTTACATTCCAATTCATAGCAATCAGAGGCCAATCCTTCAAATTGATAGAACAAAGCCGGCTACGAATAGTGTCAATAATGGTCCAGGTAACCTCTGCATTAGGCCTTCTAGAGCTCTTAAAAATACGACAATTTCGCTCTCTCCAAATAAAGTAGACAGCCACTGCAAGACAAAGCTTTTTAGTCACAATGGAAGGAGAGTTCCCTTTCCAATGAATGGAAATCCAATCAATTAAATCATTCCAACTGAGACCAATCCAAGTACAACCACACTTGTTCAAGAGATGAGTCCAAATGGCTTTGCTATACAAACACTCAAAGAAAAGGTGGGCATGAGTTTCGTTTTGAGAATTGCAAAGGACACATGTAGCAATAACTTGAGGATCGTAACGCTGAACATGGTCCAAGGTAGAAAGCCTACCTTTAATAGCCAACCAAAGGATGAAACCCATCCTCGGAATATTCTAAGGGAACCACACAATATTAAACCAAGGAACAAGAGAGTGATGGGTTCTAAAAGACTCCATAGTAGAAGCAGCAAAATAAATACCATTTGGAGAGGGGAGCCACCGAATAATATCATCTAAAATGGAGTTTGGATTGTAAGAAGGCATACAACTCTTGATTTCAGCAAGATCAATTGACATAGCAACAAGCCATCTCCAATTATCACCACGGACAATGGCATTAACCTTTGCATTTATAGGGAGACCAGATCGTAGATAACACGGGAACTCCATTTCGAACGAATAAGGCCATGAGGGTGCCAATTATCAAACCATAAGGAAGTGTTCAAGCCACTACCAATAATGTGCTGAAATAAAGGACGAGCTAAAGGCCTAAGATGAAGTAGCTTTCTCCAATTCCAAGAACAGGTATGAGGAGCTTTCACCTCCCACAAACTTGAACCTTTGAGGTGGTAGGCATTAATCCAAGAAGTCCAAAGATTATTAGTGCCATAAACCAGATTCCAAATGTGCCTAATCATTAGCGCCTTATTCCACAAAGAGAGGTCCTTGATTCCAAGACCACCCTCTTTTTTAGGAATACAAATATCAGACCAAGCAATTTTAGAACCCTTGCTACTACCCTCAACCCCATTCCATAAAAAGCTACGAAATTTCTACTAAATAACCTTTAAGACCTTTTTAGGAAGACAAAGATGACTAGCCCAAAACACTTGACTACTGGTTAAGACCGAGATAATAAGTTGAAGACGACCAGCATAAGAAAGGCACCTATTCAACCAAGAAGAAAGTCTACTCGAAACTTTATCAACAAGGGGAGAGCAATCACGCAAATTCAATTTAGAAGAGATAATAGGAATCCCCAAATAACGAATAGGAAGGGAACCAACCGTGTAACCAAAAAGGTTGATGAGCTGCTGACTAATTGCATTGGGCACTCCAGAAATGAAGGTGTTGCTCTTAGCATGATTAACACCAAGACCCGACAACAAGGAGAACTCATCGAGGGCTGATTTGAGAACAAGAGCTGAATGATAGGAACCATGGCAAAGCATAATAAGATCATCAACAAAGCAAAGGTGAGAAAGCTTAATCTTGTCGCACTTCCAATGATATTTGAAGTTAGGAGAGTCCGCAATATGATTGGCTAAAAGTTTCGAGAGGACCTCCATAGCCATAACAAAGAGATATGGAGACATAGGGTCCCTTTGTCGAAGACCCCTCTTTCCGGAGAAGAAACCAGCAAGCTCACCATTAATAGAGATAGAGAACTTAGTAGTAGTAAGGCAAGCTCTAATCCAATTTATGACTTTCAAAGGAAACTGAAATGTAGCAAGAGTGTCAAGTAAGAAGCCCCAATCAACCCTTTCCCCTGGCGGTTACTCTTTGGGAGGCAGTTTTCTCGACTTTCCAGCGACGTGTCTCTACCAATACTTGGCATTCCTTCTTCTTGCAGGCCATGTCGGTTTCCTTTAGTGAGCAGGTTAGGATTTTATGGAAAGCGGCTATCCATGCAGTGATATGGGGGGTGTGGACTGCCCGTAATTAGTAGTCAGTGGACTTTAGATCCATCCTTTCTTTGGTTTGGCGTGCGGTTTCAGAGGCTAATCGCATGGAGATTGGTTGTATGCGTAATTGTATGGACGACCTTTTGATTCTTCGTCGTTTTGGTCTTTAGGGTCGCCCTTCTAAAGCCCCAGTGATCAAGAGTGTGGTTTGGTCGCCTCCGGCCCCTGGTTGGATCAAAGTGAATACAGATGGTGGTGCCTTAAGCTCTCCGGGGGTTGGTGGTTGTGGTGGTATTTTTCGGAACTATAGAGCCTTTGTGAAGGGCTGTTTTGCTATTCCTCTTGGTCAGGTTTTCGCGTTTGAGGCCGAGCTTCTGGCGGCCTCATTGGCCATTAATTTTGCTTGGAAGTATGGGTGGCATCGTATCTGGCTGGAGAGCGATTCTTCTTATGTGGTTCAGCTTCTTTCTTCTCGTTCTGAAATGGTTCCTTGGAGGGTTCGTTAGGCGTGGCAGTGCTGCATCTTCCAGATCTCGCATATGGATTTTCAGGTTTCCCATATTTTTAGAGAGGGGAATCAAGTTGCAGATACGCTTTCTAAGCATGCTTTGGAGCTTCAGGCTGATTCTTGGTGGTTCTCTGCCCCGCCGTTTTGTTCTTCTTTAGTTGGCAATGACTGCTTGGGCTGGGAGTCTTTTCGTTTTTCTTGATGTTTTCTTTTTCTTTTTTGGTGTGGCCTGCGTGCCTCTTTTTGTTTGGGGTTGTTTTCCCCTTGGGTCTTTGTGCTTTATTGCTTTTTGTCACTTTTTTCTTTTATTTTATCTTTTATATATATGGATACTGTCTAGGGGTTTTTCAGCATATGATCGTTTGTGATGCTTTTTCCCTTTAGATCAGTCCAATTTTTATTAATATATATATATATATATATATATGTGTGTGTGTGTGTGTGTGTGTGTGTGTGTGTGTGTGTGGAAATTGCTACTATGCAGTGAAAAACGATAGCTGCATGATGCGGTGATTTTTTTGGAAAATTTTGAGCCATTGGATGAACCATAATTCATATCTGATGGTTGAGATTAAATAGGGAGCAAATAAACAATTTGTAAATTAAAAAGAAAAAGAAACCTGTAACAGATTATAGCCAGTTTCACTGAAAAAAAAACAAGGGTCGCTCCTCATCTCTCTCCACCACCCCAAATCCCTAATCCTCTGCTTCTCTGCCACATCCACTGCGTCCTCCAAGGTCCAGCCTCCCACTGCGTCGAGGAGATCGACACTGGTTTGCCAAGTAGGGTCGTTGCCCTCGTCTCTCCCCACCACTCCAAATCCCTTCTCCTCTGCTTCTCTGCCACATCCACCGCCTTCTCCACTGCGTCGAGGAGATCGACACTGGTTTGCCAAGTGCGAGGTCAACATCGCCGAAAATTATAAAAAAGATCTTCAGATCTTTGATCGAAAAACATCTACAATCAAAATCGAAATCGAAATCGAAACATAAAAGAAGAACTTTAACAGATAGAGAGAGGGGATGCTGCCTACATCAATGTTGAAAGGGCGTTCTTCGTCCTCAAAATTCACGAGCAAACCCTATGTTCCCTCAGTACCTCCGTCGAATCATTAAGGTTTCCTCTAAACTTCTCTTTCTTGACGGATCTGAATCCTATTTCGTTTCACAACTATTTCATGATTTGGATCAATTTTACATTTCAATTTTGGAATTTAATTATTTGTTGCAATTATCATGAATCGTGTATGTTAATTTCTTCATTTTCAAAGAAATGTTCATGCTATGAAGATTCGATTGTCTTCCTATTTGATCGGTTGAGGTGACGAGAGAACAAATTTGTATCAGCTATCAATATTGTGATCTATGAGGCTTGACTTTGAAAATTTTCTGATATTCTAGAGCTTCATACTAGTTCATAGTTCAATGTTTGATTTGGCGTATTACATTTTTTTTTTAAATTTAAATTTTGTGAAGAAATGTTTTTGCAATCTGCAGTATTTATGAGGCTTGTTTGTGCATAGACATAACTGCATAAAGAAGCTAAGGTTTTGGAGAATTTTAGGATGTTCTTTATGTGATAAAAGTCAAAGCTCACAATCTGAAGATGTGTGTCTCTCCAGTTGTCCAATCTGCTTTTAACTTGTAAGGGTGCTTTCTTTCTGTTTCAATTGCATCTCACTTCTTTTATGCTCTTTAGTTTCATTAAGGATGGAGCTTTGAGTTGTATTCTTTCTTATGTTTTTTTTTACTGACATTGTAGTATTGTACACAGAAATGATTCAATCTCCCAAATTTCCTGTTCCGGCAAAAATTACTATGATTCAAACTCTCAGTTAGAGATTGTGGATGAACTTCGTCATGACGATTCGTCTTTGGAGGTTAGTTCTGGCAGTCATGTTATTTTAGTGGATGATGAACTTGGGGTATCAATTTTGTTTAAGATAAGCATAACAGGACCAAGCTATTCGTTCAATAAATTTATTTTGTTAGCTCTGATGTTTTGTTTTGGCTTATTTTGGGGTTAGGTTTTCAGAGACTTTTATTCAAATTGAGTGCTTCAATATTGAACTAGTAATTATTAATGGAAGAAAGTAGAGCTAATAATTTGAGTTTTGAGTTACTATATACTTGTTTAGATGGAGGAAGGGTCTCATCTTAAAACCTTTACTTCTTGATTGTTTCAACTAGAAGCTCATTTAATGTTTCTTTCTATGGTCCAAATATTTTGAACTATTTTCCGATTTATTACTAGTCATATTATCATGTTTCTGCAAGTTGTTTTGAATTTGATTGACTTGGAACGTTTTCTTAACGTCTAATTGGTTGTGAATTGTAATTCTCATTCTTTCTAGGTTGACGTCTTGCGTTGATAGTAAGTTACAAAGTGTTGTAATGTATTTAGGTATTGTACTGTATTGATGTTTTCGACCGCGTTTCAAGTTTGTTTTTGTTGCTTTCGTCTGGCCATTGGGCACTTTTGAAGTTATTGTTTTTTTTTTTTTATTTGAAGGTTTGACAATTCAAATTATAGTGATTGTCTTATTGGGTATTTTTTATTAGGGTGTTTTGTGAAGCTTTGACAATTCAACCTTATAGGGTGTATCAGAAATTGTTTCAAAAATGTTTATTGGATGATGACAGAGGAGTTTATTTAGAAGTGTTGAACAAATTGGTTTTTAGTTTGGATTTTTAGTTTTTGTTTTTATTTAGAAATCCCACTATCTCTAGTTTGGATATTTAGTTTTTGTTACTTGTCTCATAAAGATTCTTACTGGAAGCTTTCTTTTATAGGTTTGGTACCCATCTCCTAGTGTAGACCCTTTTAAACAGGATGATTTATTGTAGGTAAGTTTCAATCACCAGTTAAAAACCTTTATACTGTGGATTTTTAGTTGATACTACAATTATATAAATATATATATATATATATATATATATTCATTGCAATTATATATCTTTACCATTTGTTAATGAAAAATGGGAAAATTTTAGGAAGTTGAATATGTCAGTTTGGTTTCCTAAGGTTCTCAACATGCCCATTCTATGAGTGGAATAATGATAAATCTGTTGTGTAGGGTCTGTATGCAGTTGTTGTTCACTTGGATGGATGCTGCATTTTTCAGGTCATTATGTGTGTTATGTAAAAATAAAAATAAAAATCCCATTGGGAGTGGTTCAGAATTGTTGACAGCACTGTATGTTCCCTTATTCTATTTTTATTTTTATCTTTCAAGTCTTAACACGTTTACATTCATCGTTACCTAGTTTGAGGCTTTGTTTTGTTTTCTCTTATTTTCCATCTTGAAATGAGGAGCGGTTTAAAGATAGTAAACTAAAAACCGAAGAAAACTGCTCTTTCTTTGTGTTTTCCTTCCCTGGTGGATATATTAAATACCTGTAATTGTGAAATGCCAAATTGTCCTAGTTTGTGAATTGATTGAATGAACCTACATTCTTTAGAGCTTGAGTGCATTTTATTGTTTATTGTTTTTTTGTTTTTTAACTCTTATTGACTCTCCGTCTCTGTAGATTGATGGATTGAATCAATTGAGAAATAAATATATTTGGTTTGGGAAAACCAGAGGCGAAAGCCATTGCAATTGAGGTTACGTCCAAGGTTAATTTCCTATAATTTCTAATTTATTTGAATGCTTGTTTTTCAAATTACTTATTTATAATTTTATTACTGTATTTTTACAGGTAATGGCGGGTTGAAGAATGATGGTCGTTTTTTTTTATATTATTGTGAGAATATTGTAATTGTGTTTACTACATTAGTAGCTTGGATTATTTTTTTGTAAGGACGTTATTTGTTTGCTTTAATGAATTTCGATTAATCCAAAATGATGTACAATTTTTCGGTACTTATTTTGTATGTATTAGTATCTAATATTAATTTCTATTATTAATGTATAGTAGAACAACTTAAAAACCTAGTATGTTTAGTTCAGATCATTATTGGATTCCAGGGCATTTGATCATAAAGTGAAGAGTTTGGGGCAAAAGTCAAATATTTAAAAGATAGGAGCAAAAGTGAGTTCCTAATGCGAAATGATCTTGCATAAAAGTCATGTCAACGACTAGAAATTTCGTCGAGTTCTTAAAGCAATATTAAGTCGTTTTGAAATGTCAATAGTACAATAGTATCCTTATTGAAATGAATGTATTCATTTTAATACATTTTATTTATAAATCCAATTAAATTATTAATACAACCAATTTTTTTTTTTTAAAAGGAAAACTTAATGCTTAGAGGAATGGATATAAATGATAAATGTTAGGATAGAGTAATAAATGCAGTCATGCCGATAGAGTAATTAGAGTATCAAATAGTACTTCTTGGGGATATGTTTGTCACTCATTTGTGTTAAGGGTTGGGAGGGATTGTTTCATCTTCTTGAATTCTGTAATATCTTCCAAGTTAATGACCTTTTTCCTTTCATTGGGAAATGAATAAGATAATAAGTCTTATTTGTGGTGGACGAAGCTTCCCGATATTATAGTACTTTGAAACTTGTAAATTCCGCCTCAAAAGAATAACACAAGATCTTTTTTTTTCTTTTTCTTTTTTTTCTTTCTTCTTTCAGTTGTGTGAATAATTAGGCGTTTCCAAGTCTGTTTATGGTATTATAGTTTAGAAGTAGTTTTTTATTTTTATTTTTTTCATCTTTTTTAACACAAGGAAGATTGTGGCAACATGTTTTTTTATGACCATATCAGGGATGTTTGAGTCATTCAATTATCAACATCATTATATCCTCGTTTTTCTCTTTCCATGTTCACAATTTGCAAAATCATATATTTCATAAATAAATAAAAAGAGTTGGGACTTGATTTATATTGAGTATTATTATAATTATCTTTAAAAAAACTGCTTTTGCACTGCAATTCAACTCTCTTATTTATCAAAATTCTCTTTATCTACATTATTATGGTAGTTGTTTCTATCTCAAAGCTTATTTTCATATCATGCTTTTTTGCAGGTTTGAATGTCTAAGTACCAAGCCGTAAATGTAGTTACCAAAGCTGTAAACGTAGTTACCAAAGCCGTAAGTGTAGATAAATTGGACGATTGATGCTTCTCTAATCATATTGCTTTCCACCGCATCTCTACATGAGGAACTCGGTATTTCGAATTAATCAGGTGGTACTTCTCTTTGACGCGTCCATTGACATTCAGATTAATATCGATATATCCCAGTGATTCCTGCATAATACAAAGAACGCAAAAAGTAGTTACAAGCTCAATTTGTGGAAGAAACCCTTAAATAGTTACCAATGCCTTAAAAGTAGTTACAAGCTAATTTTGTGAAGAAACCCTTAAGTAGTTACAAGTATTTTTTGGAAGAAACCCTTAAGTAGTTACCACTACCGTAAAAGTAGTTACAAGGTAATTTTTTTGGGAAAACCCTTAAGTAGTTACCAAGCCGTAAAAGTAGTTACCGATGCTGTAAGAGTAGTTACCGACGCCGTAAAAGTAGTTACAAGGTAATTTTTTTAAAAAACCCTTAAGTAGTTACCATGTCCGTAAAAGTAGTTACAAGCTAATTTTCTAAAAAATCCCTTAAGTAGTTACCGAATCCCTAAAAGTAGTTATGTAAGGTTGATAATTAGTGTTGGCATTAATTCAATATCAAAACGTGTTTATCTTGTAATGTTTAGTGGTTAGTAATTGAAGAATTTTGAAGACGAAGGACGTCTCAACCACAACTCATTCAAGAAGCCGGCTTTTAAGAGATTCGGGCATTATTGGTCGACAAAGGTATTCAAGGACCTCTTATCTCTTACAAGGCTAGGCACACACTCACACATATCATACTTGTGTGTTCCTTCATGATTTAATTTCATTTACATATCACTTTCACACACTTGGCAAAATATGCTCATGCATTCATATTTAGTTAATAAACTTTGTGTTTTGCATTTTCTAGGACTATGTTCGGAAACTAGCATATGTGTGTGTCTTTGTGTTTGTATGTTTCCGTATTTTATGTTTAGGACTTGAACATGTTCTTATTTAATGCCTTATTGAGTTCCGGTCGTTTCGGTTACTCATTCATAAGGTTTCGAGTCCAAACAAGTTGACTACGCTACTTTTCGTTCTCTTTCGTTGAGTTGACTTCATCGATGATTTCCGAGATGATTTCTCAACCATTTTTCAAAGTTGTGTAGTAGTCGTCGTCGTGCGTGAGAGAGTCACGGTTCGTAATCCGGAAATGGATTCAAAATTGGAGTTCGGACGCCCAAGATACGGGCCGAAGAACCGAGGGAGTGCGCGAGAGGACAGCCCAGGCCGTGGGCCACATGGGCTAGCCGTTGATGAGGCCGTGGGCCCCACGGCCTGGAGCACTCTCTGCTCCCGTGTGGGCCACGCGCCCCCCACGGCCAGGGGGTGACGTGGCACCACGTGATTGGCTCCCTTGGCCTCTCTCTCTCCTCCTATTTCTTCCCTCTCTCTCTCCATTTTGAAATCCAAGAAGAAAAGTTTCAGTTTTCCCGCAATTGAGTTCTCTCCAATTTTCAGATTTTCAAAACACCATATCTTCCTCATCCGGAGTCGGATTTGAGTGATTCAAGTTGGAGAGTGTTCGTATTTGAGTCCTCTAACATCTCCAAGTGATTTGGTGGCTGTTTGATCGTGATTTCAAGTGGTTGAACACTGATTTCCGAACCAGCTGCAGAATCCGAGGTAATGGTCTCAACTTTGGGATTTCTTGCTTTTTGACCTTCCATTTGCTTGGGGTTTCTTCTTCTATATCTATGTTAATGTTTGGTAAAAACTATTGAGAAAGATAGCTTGATTATCATTCTAATTGAAAGTCAATTTGTGGACTAATGTTGACTAGATTCTATGATTCTAGGTTTTACATATGTTTGTGAGTTGTATTGTGATTAGAATGGCATCTTAGGTTGTTTGGAACTTAATTGAATTAATTTTGTGTTAAAATGACCTTGAGATTTGATTTGATCCTTTGATTGATAAAATCTAGGATTTGTGTATTTGTTTGTGATTTAGAGAATATAGGTTTTGATTGATGTAAATCTCAAAACCTTGCTCTATATTTTTTACTAGTATATTGATTGATTTTAATCTCATATATCTAGCATTTAATTGTATATTGATAACATCTTGAATTTGTACTTCATGAACATATTGTGATTCAAGTGTTGTGTGTGAATGAGACTTTGAGTGTATGTGTTAGGTGTTTCACATGCTTAGGTTTCTATTCATTTATTTTGCATCTAGACTTGATTATTTGTGATATCACATGTTTAGGTCTAGTTGTGCCATTGAATGTATTGATCACATGTTCTATGTTGTATTGATTGTTTGCATCATTTGCATTCACATGATCACACTAGGAAGTCCTTGTAAAAGGCATGAAGTCTTGGTTAGAGTCGGGGTGACTCGGATAGCCAAGCAAGAAGTCTTGCCTAGACTCAGGATGACTCGGATAGGTAAGCAAGGAGTCATGGCTAGAGTCGGGAGGACTCGGATAGTCATGCATGGGAGGCTCCCTAGAGGCAAGAGTGCCTTGGATAGGGAGTTGGCTATTGTATTGGTAGGCCTAGGCGTATGGTTAGATATAGACTCCGATAGAGCGGGGTACATGGGAGGTGTATGCACTCTTGAGGAATTTCTAATCTACCATCGATGTTGGTTGTGTGTGGTGTCCAATATATGGTGGTTTCGCATCATTGAGGGATTTCACACTTTCCAATAGGGTTGGGTAGGCTTAGACTTCACTAGGTTGGGTGAGCTAAAGATTGGTCACTTTGTGAATGTTCTATGTTTACTTTCCAATAATATAGTACCCAATGGTTGTAGTTCAACCCGTGGATGTTTCCTCCTTGGAGGTTTTACCACGTTAAAAAATCTCTTGTGTTAATTCTTCCTATCTCTTTCTCTTATATTTTAATTGTATATTTTATTATCTTGATTCATAATATTCACATGTGATGTATTGTGAAGCAAGACTTTGTATATTGTGATTAGTGAATTCTTTCTATAGATCAATTTTTGTTTCTTTGATTCTTTTATATATTGTAATTTTTGTATAGTGACATTTTGATCACTCTTGTAACTCATTGAACACTTATTGAAATACAAGCTTATTTTGTTATTGTGTTTATTTGTTCTTATACCTCACATAACTTGTTGATATACTTAGACCTTGCTCTTATGATTGTATTATCGTATTGTCTTTGTATGTCTTCCTTGGCTTATTGTGTTGTGTGTGTAAATAACTACTCGAGGCGTGTTCAATATTAATCTAGAGGGGGGGTGAATAGATTTTATCAAATATTACCCAATTTTCGCATGCAAGTCAATTTGACGAAAATGCCCCTAACTAGTCAAAATAATATATCAAGTGTAATATGTGCGGAATTTAAATAACACAAGATATATACGTGGAAACCCAACCACTGGGAAAAACCACGGGCTGTATAGTGCGCCACACTCGGAACTCGAAATCACTAATTGAAATGAAGTTTACAACCTATGTAGACCTCGTCTAACACTCCGGTCTGTAACCCCTCACTTCTACCCAGCGGGCCTTTATTAGCAACCCTATTCCAATTTGCTTGAGGCCTAAGCACTCTTAGCCCCAAGACTTACTTCTCAATGAAGAGAAACAACCTAAGTGAATATGTATGAATATTCAAAATGCAAATTAGAGCTAGGTTACTCTATATGCTTATCTAGGATAATGATTTTGCAATTAAAACAATCCTAGATATAAATGGCTAGATGACATGTCAAATAGCTTAATTAATCATGATTAATTAAAAACCTAATTAGCTATCACAATACAACTTCTCAAACATACATCATACTAATCTCAAACTTGTATTCAAAGAATATAAAATAACATACAAGTAATTAAATGAGATTGCTTGTTAAGAGAAACACAAAATATGTAAGATATTAGTGAAAAGCTTACCAAGCAAAGTATGATGAAGAATCCATGCAAGATGACATCTAGAAGATCAAAGATGATGCTAGATGATGATTGATAATCATGAAAAAGTGTTTGAGTGATTAAAAATGAGTTCTTGGAATTTTTCTTCTCTTTGAAAAATATCCTAAGTCTGAAATCTGATATGAACTCTCTTATCTGACCTAAAGTCAAAGTGTTATATATATAGGGGCTATAAGTGAAGTGAGGTCGTTTTGAAAAAACGCACCAAAAATATCGCTGTGGCTCGCCTGCCGCGGTCACAAACCGCGGCACTGAAACCGCGGCGAAGCGTCACAGCACAAAGCTTGATTTTCAAGCGACTCAAAACATGACCAAATGACATCGAAACCTTTCATATAATATACCGTTGGAAAGGTATGGAAGTCTACTTTCTACTACAATTAAAAAAATATGATTTGGATAACTGTAGAAAAAGTTATGATCATTTGAGTGACCAAAGGTCAGATTTGGATAACAGCTGTGATGCCCTGTTTTAGTGGTCACTTTGGAAATTTCAAAACCAATCCAAACGGTCATGAAATATTACGAATAATATACCGTTGGAAAGGTATGAGAGTCTAGTTTGTCCAGAATTTTACAAAACTCAATTTCAATCTTTTCATAAAAAGTTATGGTCACAAGACCATACAAAGGTCAGTTTTAAAAACATTTAAAACCTTGAAATCCAATCTTTTGAAACTAGACACTTACTCCAAATAACCAAACCAAATCTAACACTTATCCAAGAGAAGAATGAGACCTTCTCAAGTGGTCAACCATCGCGCTAAGACATGCACACCATCGTGCAAGCGCAGACGTTTCCGATCACACAAACGGAAATGAATTACACCACACTTAAGACTAATCATGAAGTGCAAGTGTGGGAAGTGAATGCATCCTAATGCCTAACAAGTTATGGCAATTAATAAGCTAGATGCAATCATTTAACATGCAAGAAGAGATGAAAATAGGCATTAATGCACAACACAAATAAACACAACATACAAAGATAAGACGTATGCATGAGTTGTGAGTGTGTGCAACTATCTCTTCAAGTCAAGCAAGCACAAAGAAAATTACCTTCGGTGCTTATCAACCTTGAGGACATGAGAGGGTCTTGAGCTTGAATAACTATTACTTAAGCTACCCTTACATACAATCCCCAACACGTGGTTTGTCCACGAAATAAGCCAATCAACAAAACGGGAATCCTTACAGTGTGTAAGGCTACCTTGAGGGACAAACGAAAGTTTGTTCAAGGGTTTGAAAAAGGTGTAAAAACCTATTCACCCCCCCCCCCCCCCCCCCTCAAGGTATGCTTTAAGCAATTTAACTTCGTTTGTATACTTTCAAGTTACCATAGCCGTAAAAGTAGTTACAGAAGAAACCCTTAAGTAGTTACCAAAACCGTAAAACTAGTTACCGTAGCCGTAAAAGTAGTTACCAAAACCGTAAAAGTAGTTACCAGCTAATTTTATGGAAGAAATCGTTAAGTAGTTACCGTAGCCGTATAAGTAGTTGTTGACAGTGATTTTTCGTAATCACTCAGCCAACGATTTGATCAGTTTTGTGACTGAGAATGATTGAAAGTAACATAATAAAATATTAGCAATAACGAGCAAAAATACTTGGTAAAACTCCGAAGGCCGGAGAAACGTCCACGGGTTGTTGCCTAAGCAACGAAGTCAAATCCACTATGAAAAACTGTTACAAAATATTACGCTCTGATCACTCTTGCTAATTTGCACGTACCCCTTATTTTCTGTGTTACAGGAGTATTTATACATAATGCTACTAGGGTTTGTGGGTGCCGCTAGGGTTTGGTGTCGTGGTGCCCAAGTTTTGGGCGATTGTCCAGTCCTAAACGGATTTTGTTTCCTTCTTGAGTGTAACATGTTTCCTGATTTGGCTGAGTCCAAGTTTGGGCCGGATTCTTTCTCCTCTATTTGCGGGAAACCTGTTTGTTTCCTTGTTAAACTCTGGGTAGCCGCACCGTTTGTTTATTGTGGGGATGCTGGTTGCTGATTCTGCCCACGTGTTTGGGACGTGATTGCTGATGACTATTTTTTTTATCGAATCCCGAGCATGCCCGAGCAGGCTTTGCTGCCCGAGCCGATTCTCTTCATTTGTGATCGGGTTGCTTTAGTTTTAGCCGAGTAAGTTACCTTGGGGGATTTCTGCCCCTTTGAGTTGACTTCTCTTGACTCCTGCTTACGTGGTTTCTTATGGTGATGACATATCCTTTATGACGATTTTTACCTATAACAGTAGTTACAAGCTAATTTTATAAAAAAAACCCTTAAGTAGTTACCGAATCCTTAAAAGTAGTTACCATAGCTGTAAAAGTAATTACAGAAGAAACCCTTAAGTAGTTACCAAAACCGTAAAACTAGTTACCGTAGCCGTAAAAGTAGTTACCAGCTAATTTTATGGAAGAAACCGTTAAGTAGTTACCGTAGCCGTATAAGTAGTTACCATGTCCGTAAAAGTAGTTACAAGCTAATTTTCTAAAAAAAACCCTTAAGTAGTTACCGAATCCCTAAAAGTAGTTACCATAGCCGTAAAAGTAGTTACAGAAGAAACCCTTAAGTAGTTACAGAAGAAACCCTTAAGTAGTTACCAAAACCGTAAAAGTAGTTATCAAAACCGTAAAAGTAGTTACCAGCTAATTTTATGGAAGAAATTGTTAAGTAGTTACCGTAGCCATATAAGTAGTTACCATGTCCGTAAAAGTAGTTACAAGCTAATTTTCTAAAAAAAAACCCTTAAGTAGTTACCGAATCCCTAAAAGTAGTTACTATAGCCATAAAAGTAGTTACAGAAGAAACCCTTAAGTAGTTACCAAAACTGTTAAACTAGTTACCGTAGCCGTAAAAGTAGTTACCAAAACCGTAAAAGTAGTTACCAGCTAATTTTATGGAAGAAACTGTTAAGTAGTTACCGTAGCCGTATAAGTAGTTACCATGTTCGTAAAAGTAGTTACAAGCTAATTTTCTAAAAAAAACCCTTAAGTTGTTACCGAATCCCTAAAAGTAGTTACCATAGCCGTAAAAGTAGTTACAGAAGAAACCTTTAAGTAGTTACCAAAACCGTAAAACTAGTTACCGTAGCCGTAAAAGTAGTTGCCAGCTAATTTTGTGGAAGAAACCGTTAAGTACCGTAGCCGTATAAGTAGTTACCATGTCCGTAAAAGTAGTTACAAGCTAATTTTCTGGAAAAAAAACCCCTTAAGTAGTTATCGAATCCCTAAAAGTAGTTACCATAGCCGTAAAAGTAGTTATAGAAGAAACTCTTGAGTAGTTACCAAAACCGTAAAAGTAGTTACCGTAGCCGTAAAAGTAGTTACCAAAACCGTAAAAGTAGTTACCAGCTAATTTTGTGGAAGAAACCGTTAAGTAGTTACCGTAGCCGTATAAGTAGTTACCATGTCCGTAAAAGTAGTTACAAGCTAATTTTGTGGAAGAAACCCTTAAATAGTTACCAAAGCCCTAAAAGTAGTTACCATGAAAATAAATAATAAAATAATTTAATTTATACAATATAAAAAATTATTATTTTTATATTATTTTTTAAGATTAAATAATTTTTTATTATTATTTTATCTTTTATTTATTTATTTTTTTTTTTTTGTTTAAACCATCTGGTTTCCGGGTGGGGCGGATCTACCATACAGTGCAATCAGCCCAGACCACACCCCAACTAATCCGGACTCGCACCGGGTCGGCCCACTAAGAGGTAAAGTGCTCCCAATATGTGTAGCTCCGTTCACAAGGGGAGTTGAACCCACTACCTTACTTAAGGGATGAGAGTGCCGAACCACTCACACCAACACATGATTGGTTTTTTTTTATTATTATTTATTTATTTATTTATTTTTATTATTAATAATGTCAAATCAATGAATATATATTATTATTTTAATAAGATATAGGCTATAGCAGGTATGAAACCTGCACTGTTCACAGCGGAACACTATTTTTTTTCTCTGCAGTGATTTTATTTCACTGCATTGTAGCCGGCCCAATATATATATATATATATCGGGAGGAATCAGGGGATACAATTTTTGACACAAGATTTGATATGATTTTTCAGCCATCGGATCCATGAGATTTGGATAGCTTAGATTTAATAAATTGATGTTTTTTATTTTTATTTAATATTGTTCTTTATCTTTTTTTTTTTTTTTTTTTTAAACCGCTGAAAAATAGAAAGCCAACAGGCCAAACAAACTACAACAGAGCAGGACGCCCAAACAACCAAAACAAAAGTAGACACACAACACAGGCAGGCCACATAACAGCCAGAGCAAAACAGAGCACCCCAACTACACTAAAACAAAAGCAAAAACCTGCACTTTAAACCAGCGTCCACACTAACTTGTCTCCTTTGTTGTTCGAACCCGACTTTGCCAAACTATCAGCGAACGAGTTTGTAGACCTAGGATTGTGAAGAATGTCAATCCCTCATTTGCTGAAGCCAGCACCTTACATCATAGATAATGTTGACATGTTTAATGCTACCCAAACTTTCAGAATGGTAAATCCAAGAAATGGCCTTCTTTACCTATCATTAATATATTTACTTTTCTCTCTCATATATCACTTTCCTAATTAATATTTCCACTTCCAATTTATAATTCTTCTTCCCCTGCCTTGCGTTTTTTTTTCTTCCTCTTCCATGTTTATTAATCTGCATATTTAAATCATGAAAAATTGCAGAATAAATTTTTAATAAACAAAAAACGAGTTTGGATAATTGGAAGTGACTAACTAGAATGACGAAATTTTTGAATTTGTCCATCTGCAGGAAGCCAGGAACCAAGTGTGTTGCATATTGATATTTGAAAATCTGTCTCCATTATTAGCCTGTAAAAGGGAAATTTTTTTATAAAATTTAACTAAAGCAAATTCATCAATTAAATATTTTGAGTATTAAAATGTTCAATGTTGAAGCCATCAGTCAATGTAACATTTTGATATTAATTATATTAATTAAAAAAAAACGTAAGACAAGGAAAGAGGAAATATAAATTGGAAGTGGAAATATTAATTAGATTTTAATTAGGAAAGTTAATCTACGAGAGATAAAAGAAAATAAATTAATGATAGATAAAAAGAATTTTTAAAAAAATATCAATTTATTAAATCTAAGCCATTCAAATCTCATGGATTTGATGGCTGAAAAATCATGTCAAATTTTATATCAAAAATTGTGTCCCCTAATTGCTCATATATATATATATATATATATATATATATATATATATACAGTCTTTCTATTATCAGTTCGAACTGACAAAAGTTATATTAGTTCCTTGTATGTGGGCCACTGGATTTAAATACTTTAACTTGGCTGTATGTATATATATATATATATATATATATATATAAAGAGAGAGAGAGATTCGTGTGAAGTGGAGATCAGGCAAGTTCGAAGCATGTTCCCCTAGCAATTGTGAACTAGGACAGTGTAAATGTTTTGTAATATCTTCAAAAGCCATGTGAGCAAAAGACAAGTGATTTTAATATGCCCCCATGACCCCATCTCATTTCAGCCCTAATTTTTGTTCCCCATCTCAATGTAACACACATACTATGTTCATCAAAATGAAGCCTTCTCACATGCACACATTAATTTATATATATCTTAACTTCCCCAAGTCATGCCTTTTGCATTGATTTATCTTGTGTGTATCAGTGCATGTCCTTAATTATTTACTTATTTAATAAGGGTAGATTTGTATATATTTATATAAAGCAAATTGCACTGAGGTTTGCCTTTTTACATTCGGAAACAACTTAATCATTAATTAACAATCATCTCCCCTGCCGTTAATCAAAGTTAGTGAAACTTTACGGATATAAGGGTATTTTCTTCATTTCAAACATTTTTTAAAACAAAAATATTTAGAAGCTTTAAATCTTTCACCATCCATCTTGGCCAAGATGAATGGTGGAGATTCATTCATTAAAAAATATATATATATTTGTTTCACACAATAAAAAAAAAAAAAATCATTTTCAAAAAAAAAAAGTTTTGAGAAAATTGATCTCCACCTTCCATCTTTAAAATGGATGGTGGAGATTTATTAAAAAAAATAAACTTAAATAAATTTAGAACAAAATTAATAATTAAAAAAATAAACCATTGTAGATATCAAACCTCTATTGTTAATGGAGTCTGACTTCTAGGCTCAATGAATGGAGATTTGGAGGGCTCTCCACATGGAGATCGCACAAATCTCCGCCGAAAAGGATATTTGGTAGCGATGATGGTTGCGCATCAATGATGGTGGTGCATTTGCGGTAGTTGCGCGGCAGCAGTGACAATGGTGGTGTTTTTGTGTGGATTGTGATGTATGATATGATGAATTTGGGTGTGAATCGTGATTTCAAGTTTTCTCACTTTTTTTCTTCTCAGGTTTAACTAAGATGGAAGAAAGAACAAAAAAATCTAAAGAAAATGTTATTGGATTGGATTTTTTTTTCTTTAGTTTTGAAACATCTGAGAAACTTGAATCATAAGAAAAATTTGGAGATAAATCAATGGAAGAAGAAAATGTTGTTAGATTGGATTTAGATGAGCCGGATTTTTTTTTATTTTTTTTAAGTTTTGAAAAATATGAAAAACTTATTAATTTTTTCTTTTTTTGAAAAATCTGAAATTTTTTAATTTGAATAAAAATATGAAGATCAACCTGTCTCCAAGGATTTTTTTTATTTTTTTTTAACGGTGAGATCCAAATTTGTTTTCATATATTTTTATTTTTGAAAATCAAAATTTTTTATTTAGGGGCATTTTGTAACTTGTAACGGTCAAACTCGGTCAACGGTTAAATTAGACTAACTTTGACTAACGGCAAGGGAAATGTGAGTCTATTAACAATAAAGTTGTTTCTAAGTGTAAAATGGCAAACCTTAAAGGAGTTTGGTGCAATTTTCTCTATAAATAATAATAATAATAATAATAATAATAATAATGGTTGAATTGAAGAATTTACCTTAAATGGTTGATTGAAGATTCAATTAAAATAATGACGTAGGACACTTCTGAAAGGGTAAACGATTTCAAATTTCTCAACATTGACCTTGGGCTATGACCACCCGGGGGATAAGACTATAATCAAGTTTCTAAGGCTCAACCTGATATGAACCTCACCAAGAGTAGTGAGACCCGAAACCAATTTATGGTAACAAATGATCGTTTCCAGCTCCCGGGTTTCCCAATTAGTGCAGGTGGAGTGCAGTTGGATGATCCGCACTGTACCCGTACTTTTTCTTCCTTCGAGATTTTAGCTCCCGGGTTTTCCAAATAGTGCGGGTGTAGTGCGGTTGGATGACTCGCACTATACCCGCACTTTATCTTTTCTTCAAGATTTCAGCTCCCGAGATTTGTCTATAATGCGGGTGGAGCACAGTTAGTTGACCCACACTTTATCTTCTCCTCTAATATTAGCTCCCGAGTTGTGTCAACAATGCGGGTGGAGTACGGTTGGTTGACTCGCACTGTACCCGCACTTTATCTTCTCCTCAAATATCAGCTCCCGGGTTTTATTAGTAGTGCGGGTGTAGTGCATTTGGATAACCCGCACTGTACCTGCACTCTTAGAGCTTCTGATGGATTTTATCCTTCTTTTTGCATCTCCTGGTTCCTTTTCGCCCGAATGTCCCGAATTTCGCTTCTAACAACAAAAAACCAAGAATGCTTGCAAATACGAACAGAGAGCCCATAAAAAATGCTAAAACGCAAGAGAATGAGACCAAGGATAAGGAAATAATGGCCGAAATATACAACAATTTTGGCACGATCAAATACCCTCAAACCAAACATTTGTTCGTCCTCGAGCAAAGAAAAAAATTAAAAAATTAAAAAAAATAAGACACACTAACAAAACTGACACAAGATAAAAAGTCCTAGACACTAAAACAAAAGGTTCAAAATGGCCGCAAGTCCAACTAGTTATGTGATACAAAGTTGCGTGATAAAGAGAAGTAAATATATGCAACATGATCTAGAGCAACTCAGAGATACGAAAGGGAAACTTGCATGAACACAAATCCCACACCAAAAGGTACTCATGCATTAGGGACTACTTACTCCCATACCTTGAGCATAATTTGCTTCAACTCTAAAGCTCACGTGGATTCTCTTTTTTCTGCTTAGAGTCCTAAGTTCCACACGTGCAAGATATGCAAAGATGAAATTATGCATAGAATTTTAATGCATTGCATATAAATTAAGCATTTGAAAAACCATTTCCTCTAGTGAACTAGCTTAGGAAGGAATCACTATGCCATGGACGTGAAAGATCATGTTTCAATAGACATTCCCAAACTAGACTCATCATGGATCAAAAAGGTCTTTTCCTTTGGTTATAATGGGGTCATGGGGTTAAATGAGTTGATACAAAGAAAAGGGAAGTTTTGGAGTTCAAAATTACAAATCACGATAGAATATATCCACACACCCCATATAATGCTCTTTTTACACAATCACTCACACGCTAGCATCTAGGTATTTGATTTACAAAATTTTGTGCTTCCAATATTGTACTCTACATTGTTAGTACTTAACATTACACATTTCAAGGATCTTTTGCTTTTCTCAATTTCTTTTTTTTTTCTTTCTTTCTTTTGAAATGCACACATTTCTGTTTGACACTTAATGGCTCATAAGTACAAATTTTTCATACTTTTACATTTTTAGCCATTTGCTTAGCACATTTACAACATTTTGCCTTAGTACACGTTATTTGAAAAAATAGAGCTTAACTCCTTTTATTACCACATTACACATCCTAGCATGATTATTAACAAAGGTAGGCATGTGTTTAGGCTATGGTATATGGTTGTATATGGTACCAAGTGAAAAAGTATGTGTTTGGCCTCAAATTTGGCTTTGGAGCACTCAATAAGGATAAGAGTGTGTTTAGGCTATTATAAGTAGTTAAATGCACACGTATTGCCTAATATCATTTCCACAATCCATCTACCAAGGGAATGAACGCATCCATCAAGCAATCCACTATATGATATGCATGTCCTATGGCATGTGACACATATGACAAGAGAGGTGTTTAAGAATAATCAATGATAACTCTCAAAATGTGCTATTTAAAGGCTTGTGTTTGTGATCTAACGGAAATCTCCACTATTAGAACAAGGCGCGAGAGCGCCTAGTCCCCTTAACTTAACACCAAAGGATGGGACAAGCCCATGAAGGTGCAAGCGAAACCCTAAGTGGCAACAAGCTACATCCCAAGTTCAATATGCATACGGAAAACTCGCCACAAGCACACAAGAAAGGCATCACACCCAAGCTAATGGAAGCTTAAAAATTTTGGCCATGCGACAATTTGAAAAAAATAGACACTAAAATGACTCAAGACTCAACAAGGCGTTTACACCCCCAAACCAAAACCCAACAATGTCCCCAATGTAGGAAACAAAAGAGCCCGGCCTAGCGGTTTACACCTTACAAGATGCAAAGAAAAACCTAGGCACTAATTATCCACAATCAATGCCCCAAAAATACAAGGACTCAAAAAGGCTCTACTAATAAAGGCAATTCATACAATATATCATAAAAGCGCAACGACACATTTCAACCTATATCAAGCATCATCTCAAAATTGGCGGAATGGGGGCATAACAACCCCCAAACCAGATTCTATCATAAGCTCAAAACCTATACGAGTATGTATATGATCAAAAAACCCCAAACCAAATTGGGTTATATATGCAAATAATCCTATATACTCTTATGCATCAATCATGAGCCTTTGGCTCGTACCATCATTCAAAAATGAAAAATGTAATAATCCACACAAGTGATTAAAAATAAAAAAATATATATCCATCCATACCAACAAGATATTTCAAAACCACAATTGTCAACAATTTAATCAATTAGGCACAAGATCTAGAGGTAGAAATCTCCCTTAATGGAAGATGGTTCTTTGCCCGTTTTATAAGCACTCTTGGCTTGCTTGTCCTTTTGAGACGCACAAGTTGTCATGTTTCCAATCAAACATGACAACTTGTGCGTCAAGTTGTCATGCAAATCACAATCAAATAAAGCAAGATGATCAATCAAGCTCTATGAACATGTTCAATGATAATCTAGAATATGCTTTCAACAATCAATCACAAATGTATCTAGAAATCAAGACATGTGAATCAATAAGAACAAGATAAGAATATTCAATATATCGCTCAAACAATCTTAGTTCTTAGATCATGAAATTAAACCTAGAAAATATCATGAAGCACATCATACAAGTCATTTCTAGAATCAATTTCAAGTAAATCAAGTTTAGCTAAAATATGTTCAAAAGTAATCACAAAGCTAAAACTCAACAATCAATCAATCAAACAAACCTAGAATATGAACTAACATCATTCTTAACACATTTCATCTATCAAATAAGAAGATTGAATGAGATGATCAAAAGAGAAAATGATAAGAAAATGTTTCACCTACAAATGTATAATCTCAGACTGAAATCAACTTGCTGTGAACAATCACGAAATTATTTGACTCTGAAAATGCTTGGGGTTTGTAGTACTCTCAAAGACCAATATTTTTGGCTTTTGGATCACTCGATTTTGAGTTCGTATGAGAGAGTTATGATGAAATTAAGATTTGAAAAATTGTAAGAAAAAAATTCTGCACACCAATTTTTTGTTCTTCTTTTTCACTCATTTTTTGAATTGCCGTGAGAGAGGGAATAAATTGAGTGAGAGTATGATCAGCTGATGTAAGCTCACGTGAGAAACATATCATATGACCAATAGGAAGTAAGACCAAAGACACCACATGCTTTGATTGACCATGCACACCAAACACCATATGCATGCAATACATATGACAAAAACCCATTAATTCATGAAATGAATTTGCAAGCAGCTCTTCATGGCCGTGTGCTACACGGGGACAGAGGACATGTTGAGGCGTGTGCCACACGTGCTCTCCATGGCCAAGGGGGCAAATGGCAATGTGCCATATTTTACCCTTTAGCACCATTTCGCACACCTCTCACATTCTCAGACCATTCTCCGATCTCCGAACTCCAAACTCTGAATTCGAATCCGTTTTCGGATTACGAACCATAACTCTCTCACGGACATGGACATCAACAAAACTTTCATGAAAAAATATGGAAATCGAAAAGACGAAAACCATGTACGATAAATGTACTGAAAGTTTTGTAACTTCCAACTCGGAACTCGAAAACAAATGAGTGAGTAACCGAAACAACCGGAACTCAACAAGGAATCATTTGAGAACATATTCAAGGCCAAAACATATACACACAAACAAATAAACACAAGATCACACTAATATGTAATTTCCAAGAAATAGTCCTAGTACATGCATTTCTACAATGTATGGCAATATGAGATCAATGCATGAGCATACTAAAACATGTGAATGTGTTATATTAATTTGGCACAACTATGCAAGGACACACATGAATTAATTGTGTGTGTGTGTGCGCTTACGCCTTGCAAGAGGAAGAAGAATCTTGATACCTTAGCATCCAAGTATGTGATTTTCCTCTTGAAGACGATATTTACATGAAATGTTGCTTTTCTTCTTTGAAGCTTCTTTTCACCAAGAACAACCTAAGCAACAAATCATTACAAATAAAGTGTGTTTTGAAATGGAATCAAGCCGACAAAGATCTAAGATCTTACAACCTCGGTGGGTTGCCTCCCACAAGCACTTTATTTGACGTTTAGGCAAGACATGGTAAGATCTCTACGGATCTGTGAGCTCTACGGAACCAACGCCCTCGTTGCTAATTTTGACTCCCATGTACGGCTTCGGTCTATGTCCATTCACCTTGAATAGTCCATTGTTCTAGATTTCAACCGCCCCACTAGGTGAGGCACTAATAACTCTGTAAGGTCCAGCCCACCGTGATTTAAGCTTCCCTGGAAATAGTCTCAAGTGAGATTCATATAGTAATACTAGCATCCCTGGGTGGAACTCCTTCTTCACCAATCTCTTGTCATGAATGATCTTGGCCTTTTCTTTGTAAATCCTTGAGCTCTCGTAGGCTTCTAAACGAAACTCTTCCAACTTGTTCAACTGATGGCATCGTTCTTCACCTGATTTGTCATATTCCCAATTCAACTTCTTGATTGCCCACCAAGCTCGATATTCAAGTTCTACGGGAAGATGGCATGCTTTACCGAATACCAACCTATACGGGCTCATCCCAATAGGAGTTTTGAAAGCAGTCCGGTAAGCCCATAGGGCATAAGTAAGTCTTATTGCCCAATCCTTCCTTGTAGAGATGACCGTTTTCTCTAAAATCCTCACTTCGACTTGCCATGATGTATGTGGATGGTATGGAATGGCTACTTTATGACGGACTCCATATTTCTTCAACAAGTTGCCTATAATTTTGTTACAAAAATGGCTTCCCCTATCACTAATTATTACCCGCAGAATCCCAAAACGAGCTAGAATATTTTCCTTAACAAACTTAACGACCACATTGCTATCGTTAGTCCTAGTGGCGATTGCCTCCACCCATTTTGAGACGTAGTCAACCCCTACTAAAATATATTTGTTTCCACCAAATGGTGGGAAAGGTCCATGAAATCAAGTCCCCAGGTGTCAAAGATCTCCAGTACTAAAATCCCTATCTATGGCATATCATTCCGTTTACCAAAGTTCCCAATGCACTGACATTTGTCACATGCTGCACAAAACTGATAAGCGTCCTTAAAAGTGATACCCAAAAGAAACCCAACTGAAGTACTTTGAGTGCAGTCTTACATGCGCTAAAATGGCCCCCGCATTGCAACTCATGACAAAATCACAACACACCATTTTGCTCTGACTCTAGCACACACCTCTTAATCACCTGATCTAGCCCGTGCTTGAAGAGATAAGGTTCGTCCCAGAAATATTGTCGCGATCCTTTGACGAACCTCCTCTTACCCTGTGAATCTAAATCAGGGGGAAAAACTCCATGAGTTAGGTAGTTTGCCAGGTCTGCGTACCAGGGCTCCTCAACCTATAGTGCCCATAATTACTCATCTGGGAAACTCTCCCTTACAGGAATCTCATCTCTTCCCACCTATAGTGCCCATAATTACTCATCTGGGAAACTCTCCCTTACAGGAATCTCATCTCTTCCCACAAGATACTCCTGAACCAGCCTGTTAAGGTGGTCTGCTACCATATTCTCACAACCCCTCTTATCTTGGATTTCTAAATCAAATTCCTATAGCAGTAATACCCATCTGATCAACCTAGGTTTTGCATCCTTCTTTTGGAGCAAATACCTTAGTGCCGTATGGTCCGAGTACACCACCACTTTGGCACCCACCAAGTGTTAGGATTATGCTCAATAGCAAGAGTGTAATATTGTTTTTGACAATCTTTTCATATTAATAAAGTGATTTCTGATTTAAACAAATCTTATAGCATTTATAAATTGAATATTATAATTGTCAAAAGTAAATAATCATAAGGTCAAAAGACTATAAGAAAAGAAGAATTGTTCGTACATCTAGATATGTATGAGGTAGACACAATTCTTTAGTTGGTCTTGAATAATGTTCACAACTTAAGTTAAAGGTTGGGCACCTTTATCTTATTAAAGTTGTAGAATTCTTTTACTAGCATTTGAGTGGGATCAAATGTGTTATGATGAGTCTAAAATCATCGAAGGGTCTTCGAGTAAAAGAATCTAGTGCACTGGGTGCATTGAACTGGATCACAATGAAATACTTTATCTAGAATCATCAATAGATAATAGTCTTCTTTTTTTTTTTTTGGGTAAATAAATAGTATCATAGAAAGAGGAAAGAAAATTTGTCACACCCCTAACTTCGAGACTGACTAGTTTCGCCCTGCCTTAGGCTCATCAGGGAAGCGGCTCCAGCCCGCAACCGGTTTATGCATACACTGCACTCCCCTTCTTTCCCTTCCCAACCATGCCCGAAGTTAGGGGTGTGACAAACTTCCCCCCTTTGAAATATTGCACGCCCTCATGCAAGCGCACCTTCGGTAACGTCTCTTCCCAAGACAACGCACATTTCAATTACGTGCCCGCATTCGCTAAGCACTTGGACGCCCACACAAGCAGGTAGGGTATACGCGCGCTCGCCAAGCGCTTGAGCCCCGAAAAGTAGGCAAGGGGTAGAAATTGGATGTGCGTTGTCTTGGGAAGAGACGTTACCGAAGGTACGCTTGCACGAGGGCGTGCAATATTTCAAAGGGGGGAAGTTTGTCACACCCCTAACTTCGGGCATGGCTGGGAAGGGAAAGAAGGGGAGTGCAGTGTATGCACAAACCAGTTGAGGGCTGGAGCCGCTTCCCTGATGAGCCCAAGGCAGGGCGAAACCAGTCAGTCTCGAGAAATAGGCACTAGAGGTGAAGGCTGGCCCAACGGGTTGGGCGCCGCACAGGATGTGTGTCATGTGAGATAATGACCCTGTGACAAGTGGTATCAGAGCCATTGAGAGCTTGGCCAAGGCTGCAAGGCGGATGAAGAAGTATGCTGACAGCCATCGTCGTTCCTTAGAATTTCAGGTGGGCGACAAGGTCTTACTAAAGTTGACACCTCAGATTTGGAAAAGGGTCACGGATCGTAGATATCACAAAGGGCTAATTCAAAGGTATGATGGGCCATTTGTTGTGAAGGAACGGATTGGGAATGTGGCATATAGGTTGGCCTTGCCGAACAGGTTAAAGATTCATCCAATGTTCCATGTGAGTTTCCTGAAGCCTTATTATGAAGAAGCTGGTTCTAGTAGGGCACAACAGAGGTGGGCACCTCCGGTTATCAGGGTAGAATTCGAGAAGATAGCAGAGAAGATCCTAGATCACCGTGTGGTCGGTGAGAGTAATTTGAATCGAAGAACAGATTTTCTGGTTCAATGGAAGGGCGAGAGTGAGCCCGAAGCTACATGGGAGCGTGGAGCAACTTTGTGGCAGTTTGAGGACTTGGTGCAGGCGTACAAGGATAACCTCACGACGAGGACGTCGTCTGACTTAGGTGGACTTATAAATGATGGACAATCAAAGAGTCTATCTTAATCCTGAGATAAATGATGGACTTATGGTTGCAAGTGGTATCATTTGAGTTATCAATGAGTACGATTATATAGCATAGTCTATCCTCAATAGTTTGGTGATATTCATTTGTTAATCGATAGAGGACTTCATTTATAGATATGGACATCGTGGCTCCATTTATTAAATGTGAGTAGAATATCATCATATGGATGTTTTGAGGTTTTGAATATTAAATCTTAACGTTGAGTTTTCAATAGTGACTATTGAAAGATGACTTTTGGACAAGTCATAATATATATCCAAGTTTAAAGTGTGGTCATATGAGTAAATATGGTAACTTGGAGAGCTATAGGCAGTCTATGAGCTCTTGGCGATTACTGATATTCTTCACGAGGATTCACTATCTCCTATAAGATTGTCTAGGGTATGAATAAGAATCATTTACTTATTCCATCTTTATTTAAGAATGCAATTTTAGTTCTTTAGTGGAATGAACTAAAATTAATAGATTGAACCTAAGTGAATCATTTGTTGATCGTGATTGGGTTATGTCTATTGGAGCTTAAATTTAGATAGGCCCGCCAAGATCCCCAATCCACACGGATTTGCATGAATCACTTGATATATTCTACCGGACTAATTTATGGGTCCATCTAGAATTGTATTAAGGCATGTGGACTTGTTTCTTTTAGTAAGAATGGGCCTAGTTCACATGTGGGCCTTTTATTAAGGTCCAGTGGATTTAATAAAATAGAAAAACAATATATAGATATATTAATATATATGGCACATGGCCGAGATATATATATATGATATTATATTGTTTTATTTTTATTATTTTATTAAATGGAAATTAATTAATTGATTAATTAATTATTTAATTAAAAATCAAAATCTTTTTCTGACTAGGAAATATGTTTCTTAGTAGTATACTATTGTGGTAGTATAATAAATATAAAAGACTTTATTTGGTAAGTAGATAAATAAGGGATTTATTTATCTAGTGAAATTAGGAAGTTTTTGATATAGTCACAAATACGCTAAAGAGTTGGATTAGGGTTTGGAATTCTAAGGAAATCTACCTAGGGTTAGGATTTAAGTCAAAATACATAAATCCTACATGGTAAAGGATTTCGGCCTCAATATATAGATATATATGAAATATATATGGCAATTAGCAGGAATATATATATATATATATACATATATATCTTTACTGTCTCTGATTAACTGCAAGTTGAGAAACTTTTTGTGGACTGGTTCCTGTGAGGAGACTAAGTTGGTTCGGGTCGCTTGGTATCGTTGTTGTAGGCCTTACTCTCAGGGTGGTCTTGGTCTGAAAGATCTTAGGTTGCTGAATGACTCTTTGTTGCGGAAATTCACTTGGAAGTTTATGACTTCTGATAGTTTTGCTTTCACTTTTCTTCGAGAGAGGTATCTCAGGCATTTGCAGAAGCCTCGTGGAGGGTATGTCACCTCCTCGATTTGGTCTTCTCTTCGGATGAATTATAGTTCCCTTCTTAAGGAGGGTATTTGGCTTATTGGAGAGAACTCTCAGAGGGACTTTTGGCGGGATAATTGGTTGGGGGTTCCCATTTTGGAGCTTTTAGGGATTCCAGATTATTTAGCTAATCCGCTCCGGGTGAAGGTCTCAGATTTTATTCATGAGGGTAAATGGGTGCTGGACGGTTGTTTCCGCGTGCGTTTCCCGGATCTATGTTTTCGGATTGATCGGATTGCAATTTCTCCTGTTGTGGATTCTCTTGTTTGGGCTAATTCTCGGGATGGTCGTGTTTCTTGCAAGGCTGCTTATTCCCAGTTTCTCCGTGATATTCCTCAGGTTGTTTGGTGGAGGGATGTTTGGTCCCGTTTTATTCCCCCTTCTCGTTCAGCTTTGACCTGGCGTCTGATGTTGAACAGGCTTCCTACTGAGGATCGCCTTTGTAGGTCTGGGTTCCAGTTGGCTTCTCGTTGCAGTATTTGTGGGGTTAGTAGTGAATCTGCAGATCATCTTTTTCTTCACTGTCCCCTGGCGGTTGCTCTTTGGGAGGCAGTTTTCTCGACTTTCCAGCGACGTGTCTCTACCAATACTTGGCAATCCTTCTTCTTACAGGCCATGTCGGTTTCCTTTAGTGAGCAGGTTAGGATTTTATGGAAAGTGGCTATCCATGCAGTGATATGGGGGGTGTGGACTGCCCGTAATCAGTGGATCTTTGAAAGGAAGTCAGTGGACTTTAGATCCGTCCTTTCTTTGGTTTGGCGTGCAGTTTCAGAGGCTAATCGCCTAGAGATTGGTTGTATGCGTAATTGTATGGACGACCTTTTGATTCTTCGTCGTTTTGGTCTTCAGGGTCGCCCTTCTAAAGCCCCAGTGATCAAGAGTGTGGTTTGGTCGCCTCCGGCCCCTGGTTGGATCAAAGTGAATACAGATGGCGCTGCCTTAGGCTCTCCGGGGGTTGGTGGTTGTGGTGGTATTTTTCGGAACTGTAAAGCCTTTGTGAAGGGTTGTTTTGCTATTCCTCTTGGTCAGGTTTTCGCGTTTGAGGCCGAGCTTCTAGCGGCCTCATTGGCCATTAATTTTGCTTGGAAGTATGGGTGGCATCGTATCTGGCTGGAGAGCGATTCTTCTTATGTGGTTCAGCTTCTTTCTTCTCGTTCTGAAATGGTTCCTTGGAGGGTTCGTCAGGCGTGGCAGCGCTGCATCTTCCAGATCTCGCATATGGATTTTCAGGTTTCCCATATTTTCAGGGAGGGGAATCAGGTTGCAGATACGCTTTCTAAGCATGCTTTAGAGCTTCAGGCTGATTCTTGGTGGTTCTTTGCCCCGCCGTTCTGTTCTTCTTTAGTTGGCAATGACTGCATGGGCCGGGAGTCTTTTCGTTTTTCTTGATGTTTTCTTTTTCTTTTTTGGTGTGGCCTGCGTGCCTCTTTTTGTTTGGGGTTGTTTTCCCTTTGGGTCTTTGTGCTTTATTGCTTTTTGTCACTTTTTTCTTTTCTTTTATCTTTTATATATATGGATACTGTCTAGGGGTTTTTCAGCATATGATCGTTTGTGATGCTTTTTCCCTTTAGATCAGTCCAATTTTTATTAAAATATATATATATATATATATATATATTTTATTGACGCACCAGATATATATGATATATTATAGGCAAGTTGAATCCTAATATATATATATATATATATTATTTATTTGGCAAGTGGTCGCCTAATATATAGATATATATATATATATATATATATGTGTGTGTGTGTGTGTGTGTGTGTGTGAGATTAATATGGCCTCTGGTGGCCGAACATATAATATATGTTAAGAAAAGAATTCGGCCTATATATATATGAGGCAAGAGAGTTCGGTTATAACACATTATTTTTATGTGAAGAGGAATTCGGCAACCCTAATGTCTTGGACTTGAGAGTTTTTTCTTTTGCTAGAGAAAAATAGAATCCAACTCTTAGACTAGTGTGATTTTTGGCCAAGAGGAATAGAGAGAAAAGTTTGTTCTTATTTCGATAGTGCACTAATTACTTTTACATCAAAAGGTTTTGTGCACAATTTCGAATAAGGTTCACGTGAGTTTCGATCTAAAGATTGTGAATTCAAAAGTGACCGGAACATTCTTTGTTGTCTCTTGGAACTTGTTGTGACTAACGAAAAAGAAAAAGTTTTGTTAATCCATCCTCAGGTACACAATTCAAAGAGAAGGGAGACCACGCTCCTAAGTGATTCATGTTCGTGATTAGATTGGAAGATCTTACGGATTACCATCGATGCAATGTCAATCGGATCACGCGACAAAAGTATGATATCTTTAGTATTATATGTTAATTAATTAGAGGGTTAAGGTTCAAATTATGGAAAAATTTTAAACTATACTAAATCTTTTTTTAGTCTCGCTTCCGCTGCGTGCACTCTGATTTTTCCCTACACCAAGTACTGTATGAATTTATCAAGTGCAAAAATGACAGCTAGTAGCTCTTTCTCTATTGTTGAATAATTCAATTGAGCACTATTCAACGTCCGTGATGAGTAATATATCACGTGTAGAACTTTGTCAGTCCTTTGCCCCAAAACTGCACCCACGGTAAAGTCGAATGCGTCACACATCAACTCAAAAGGAAGTTCCCAGTTTGGTGGTGCTATAATTGGTGTTGTGATCAAAGCCCCCTTAAGGGTTTCAAATTCCACCAAACACTCTGGATCAAAAACAAAATCTTTGTCTTTTTGGAGTAACAAGCAAATAGGTCTAGAAATCTTTGAAAAATCCTTAATGAATCTTCTGTAGAAACCAGTGTGTCCAAGGAAAGACTTGATGTCTTTCACAGTCTATGGCGGCGATAAACTTTTGATGACCTCAACCTTTGCTTTGTCCACTTCGATCCCTTTACTAGATATGATATGGCCTAGGAAGATCCCCTGTTGTACCATGAAATGACACTTTTCCCAATAAAGTCTCTTGTTGGAATATGCGGTTCTAGCTTGAGCAAGGGAGTCTTGACTAGGATTATGCGGATCCGTAAGCTGAGCATGAGAACTCAATTAGAGGCATGCGACTTCTGAGTTGAGTGCCGGCAAGTCTTTCATTAGTAAAAGGCCCGAGGGTAGGATAGATGGGATATCCAATAGGAAGTAGACAACCATGCAGATTGGTCGCTTTGAGGGTGTACTTTTATCCAACTAGTGAAAGGTGGTGTTGCTTGGAGGTGGTTGAATGGTTCAACCCATGGATGTTTCCTCTTTGGAGGTTTACCACGTAAAAATGACGTGTCAAATGTCTCTAACTCAAACTCTCTTATATTTGTGATTTGTGGTGTTTATATCTTGTTGAATCTATTAGTACTAAATATCTTTGTAAACAAGATTCTTGATAAGTTTGAGTTGCAAAACACTTTGTTGAATCAATATTTGTCTCTTGTATCTTTTTATAGTGTTTTAACATTGTATCTTGTGAAATTCTATATGAAGTTGTAAATTTCTACTTAGTGAATTTACATTGTAATATTCAAAGTACAACGCGTGGATTTTGCTTTGCATTGAA
The DNA here is from genome assembly GCA_030490815.1 of Acer saccharum. Classification (NCBI taxonomy): domain Eukaryota; kingdom Viridiplantae; phylum Streptophyta; class Magnoliopsida; order Sapindales; family Sapindaceae; genus Acer; species Acer saccharum. The sequence goes on from CM059866.1 coordinate 38,420,539, forward strand.
TATATTTGTATATGAGATACATTATCTCTTGTTATGTGTATGCGTTAAGTGTTTCACATTCTTTCACATTTGTGAGTTTATGTTTGTAGACTAAGGGTGGTGAATTGAGCTTACATGTGATGGTTGTTATCTAATAATAATCATATTAAGGGTTAATTTGTTTGCTCACCAAATGTTTGATAAAAGTCTCGAAAGAGTTTTAAAAAATAAAGTGCCAATATATTGACCCCCTCTCTAGGTTGTTTAGTTCATAAACTTATAGGAATTTCAAGAGTTTAGGTGTATACACACACTTGCATGACATTCATTTGTTTCTTTTATTGTTATTTATGTGTGCATTTCACCATTCACACACTTGCACATGTTTTATATAGATTAGTGTGTTTGACCACATGAGAAGGCATATTTCTTCTCATTGCTGCGGTCTTGGTGTCGTCATGCTTGACCGCGACAAATCTTCCAGTGGGTTTCGCAGTTCAAGAGGTCTTGGACGACCGCGACAATGGGCACGACATCCCTCTCCATAGGATTTTGTGGTCCAAGTGTCGTCTTGGACCACCGTGAAACATTGACCGCAACAAACCTTCTAGTGGTTTTCACTATCATTATGTCGTCATGGTGAACCATGACAAATGGCACGAAATTTCTCACCAGTGGTGAAACAAATATAGCGTGCATCTAATACAACCTAGAGGGGGTGAATGGGTTGTTAATCCGATTATTACCAATTTTTCGGATTAGTCAATTTTACCAAATTAACCCAATTCAACAATCAATAAAATCAAGTATAAAGTGCATAAATTAAAGAACACTTGATTTTTACGTGGAAACCTTCAACAAGGAAAAAACCATGAGCTATTCAACTAGCCACACTCGATCCTCAAATCCATTACTTGTAATGATGTTTACAACCTAGGTTGACCACCTCAAACCGTACACGGTTACTAACCCATCACTACTACCCTGCGGGCCTTTAATAGTGAACCTAGACCACTTGCTTACGCACTAAGTCACCTTAGTCACAAGACTTACTTCTCAATGAAGAGATCAACGACCTATGTGAATATTATGATATTCAATTATGCAATTAATGCTAGGTTACACTAAATGCTTATCTAGGATTAAAGATGTCAATAATAACAATCTTAGATATCAATAATGTTATATGTCATGGCATACAACATAGCTATCATAGATAAAGCAATCCTAGATTATAGCTATCACAATACAACTCACAATCAATCAACACAATAATCTCAATCTTGTAGATAGAATATAATCTAAATAAATACAAGTTAAAAATGAGATTTCTTGCTAAGTAAGAACACAAAAATGATTAGGTGGTTTTCAACTTACCAAGTCATGTGTGTTGAAGAAGACCCATGCATAGATACATCCTAGATGATCCTAGATGATGTTTAGATGATGTTTGATGCACATGGAAATGAGTTTAGAGAATTAAAGGAGCAATCTTTGTGCCTTTTATCTCAAGTCTCTCTATATTTCTCTTTAAGGTTATTAAAATGCAAGAGCTGAGCTCAGAGAATGAGATAATGGTATATTTATATAGAGAGCAAGAAAAGGCTAGGTGAAAAGACAAGTTTGCCCTTGAAACGCATCGATCGGCGATTGGAAATCGTCGATTACAACCATCGAATTGAACCCGAGAGCATCAGGTAACATCGGTGGTGAAAATATATATAAAACATGTCTAATATAATCTAAATGGGGGGTGAATAGATTTTAACCAACTATTACCAATTTTCGTGATTAGTCAATTTTCAATGAATAACCCCTATCTAGTCAAAAATAACAAACAAGTGTAAAATACGGAAAATAAATAACACTTGAATTTTTACATGGAAACCCACACGGGAAAAACCACGGGCTGTTATGTGCGCCACTCACGAACCTCAATCCACTAATTGTAATGGCAATTACAACCTAGGTTGACCATGTCAAACCTCACACGGTTACTAATCTACCACTACTACCCGTGGGCCTTCAAAAGTGAATCAAGTCCATTGCATGCAAACTACCAATTGGTAAATACAAGTCATAACTCTCTAAGAAAAGAGATAACACAACTTAAGGTAAATATATGCAATATTCAAGATGCTAAAATGCTAGGTTAAACATTCAAGCTTATCTAGGCATGGATGAACATGTTAGAGAGATTCCTAGATATCATGTGGCTATATGTCATCCATACAACCTACCTATATGTGCAAATCAAACCCTATAGGCAATAGCTATCACAAACAACTCACAAAGCACAATACAAACAATCTTGAAACTAGTCAAGTCATAAAGATGCAATCTTGAACTAGTCAAGTAATAAAAAAGCTATCTTGAAGAGAAAGAACATGTAAAGTGATGCAAATAATGTTCTAACTACAAGTCATGTGAGTAAAGAAGAAAACCCTATGAAAATCAAACTAGAACATGCTAGATGATGTATGAAACATGAAAGTATGATGGGTGTTTGTGATTTGAGTAACAAAGATCAAGTCTTGATACCTTTGCTTTGAAGATACTCAATAGCTCTCAAAAGATGTAATTTTTTGCTCTAAAAAACGACCAAAAGCTATCAAGACATATATATATATATATATATAAGATGCAAGCAAAGTGGCGTCGTTTTGAAAAAAATGTTCCAGCTACTCGCCAATTGCACTGGTGGTGCGATGGCCGAGTAGCGCACCACACCAGCACACACCCTTTGTTTTACAAGGGTGCTGGGAGAGCTGCGCTGGTCAGGGGCGCATGAACAGCGGCGAACTTCTGGAGAAGTTGCGCTGGTGAGCTGTGCATGACGACCACCAGCGCACGACATGCGGCAAACCTCTGCCCATGTTGCGCTGGTCCGACGCATGACAACTAGCGCAATGCATTGGTGTGCGCGGGTACCACGTGGGTAAGGAGACCAATGCACTGTCAGGTACACATAAGCATAAAAAAATGTGCAAGTGTGAAAAGCGAAACATATGCAATCAAAAGCAAATATCACACATGCATGCTTGAGTATGTGAGTGTGTGCAACTAAATCTCTTCAATTAGAGTCAAGACAAGTAATCTACCTTCCTTGAAGCTCTTGATGATCATGATGAGGTCCTTTGGCATTTGATGAGGATTTCTTCAATCCTAAGCTACCCTTACATAAGTGAACCCCATTGTGATTTTGTCAACGAAATACGCCAATCAAAAAGTGAGGCACTTATAGGTGGTTTCATAACCGCCGATCACAATAGCACATTTGAACCCAAGAGATCAAAATCAATCAGGTCAAAACAGTGGTTTCATTCGGTGGCCAAGCCGCCGATTATAATCACAGATACATTCCAGAATCTACTGGAATCAAACGGCAGTTCCATTCGGTGGTTGGGGCCGTTGATCAACAATCAATAGATCAACCACCCCTAGAATATGATCTAACAACATTCTAAACACATATCATCTATCAATTAGGAAGATTAAAAGAGATGATCCAAAGATGAAGTGAGAAGAAGAAGTTTCACATACAAAAATTGAGTCACAGACTGAAATCAGCTCACTTTAAAAACTCACGAACTCAAATGACTCTAAAAATGCTTGATTTTTTTAGCTCTCTTCAAGACCAACAATTTTGGCTTTTGAATCACTTAATTCAGAGTTGAAAAGAGAGAGATATGATCAAAATAAGAAATCAAAAATTGTGAAGAATTATGTACGGGATTTCGAATATAAATGGAGGGAAAAGAGATGGAGAAGAGAGAGATTCGGTGGCCAATCAAAAGGGGACACGTCACCTATCCCCGTGGGGGGCGTGTGGGCCACACGGGACTAGAGAGGTCCTCTGGCTGTGGGTCCCACGGCTCCCACACGGCTTGGGCAATGCATGGCCTTTGGCCATGCTTGCCTCTCGTGCGCTCCCTCACATTCTTAAGCCGTATCTTGGGCATCCGAACTCTTATTTCAAATATGTTTTTGGATTACAAACCGTGACTCCCTCACGCACAACTACGACTACAAAAATTTGAAAAATGGTTGAGAAATCAATCTCGGAAAATGACGATGAAGTGAGTTGAATGAGAATGCAAAGTAGTGTAGCTAAATCATTTGGACTCGAAACCTTATGAATGAGTAACTGAAACGACCAGAACTCAATAAGGAATCAAATAAGAACATATTCAAGTCCAAAATATAAAACACACAAACAAACAAACACAAATTCACACAAGCATGCCATATCAAAGAGATAGTCACAAAGCATGCAATTCTACAATGTTTGTCTATAAGAGACCAATGCATGTGCATACTAAGAAGTGTGTGAATGTGTTATACCAAATGTTTGAACTACGATGCAGAGACACACATGTATGAACTGTGTGTGTGTGCGCTTACGCCTTGCAAGAGGAAGAAGTATCTTGATACCTTAGCATCCAAGTAAGCGCATCTCCCCTTTGAAGACGATATTTGCATGAGACGTTGCTTTTCTTCTTTGAAGCTTCTTTTCACCAAGAACAACCTAAGCCAGTAATCAATTCAAATAAAGAGCGTTTTGCAATGGAATCAAGCCAACAAAGATCTAGGATCTTACAATCTCCCCCTTTGGCTATTCCATGGCAAAACCTCATCCTCACCATACAATGTTCACTCCAATAAACTCAATGTTGATAGCATTCTCTCATCCTCACATTACAAAGAGATCCCTAGACTAAGGGCGCGTTTGTTAACGTTTTCAGAAACTGTTTTTTGTTTTCTGAGTCACAAAAACAGGAAAAACCCGTTTGGTAGATGATTTCAAAAAACTGTTTTATAAAACATTGAGAACAGTTTTCAGTTTTAATGAACAAAAAATTGAGAACTCTGAGAACAACAATTTATTGTTTTCAGTATTCTTGAAAACTTTTTTTTAGCAATAAAATTTACTCAAACCAAATCCATCTTTTGGATCTTCATGGATCTATATCAAAAAGATGATGATGATTTCGATAGGTTTGATGATGAAAATTAAATTTATTTATTATTTAATTTTAATTTTTTTTAGTTTTAATGTTTAATTATTTTAATATCACTTTTTCATTATTTATAATATTAATCTTTTAAAAATGATTTTAAAAATATTATACTAAACACGTTTTTTATGTTTTGATTCTCCGAATATCGTTTTCAACCATTGCTACCAAACGCGTTTTCGAATTCAAAAAATCCAAAAATCAGTTTTTCAAAAACTTCAGATTAAAGAAAACAAAAACTGAAAAACGAAAACGTTACCAAACGGCCCCTAAAGGTCTTCAAGTCTTCTTGAGTCTTCAAGAATCCCTTCATTGATCTTTGAAACTAATTATTGCACGGTGTGTATAAAACTATCTAGAGGGGGGGTGAATAGATTTTACGCTTTTTACCCAATTTTTCGTGTTAGTCAAAATTACGAAATTACCCTCAAGATAAAATAAACAAGCAAGTGTAATATGGTGCGGAAATTAAATTAACACTTGATTTTTACGTGGAAACCCTCACGGGAAAAACCACGGGCTATGTAAGTAAGCCACACTCGAACCTCGAATCCACTAAATGTGCAAATGATTACAACCTAATCCCGGAAGTAATCACACACCTACCTAATCCCAGTATGAGTGAATCTAGTCCGATTTTGCTTGTGATCTAAGCAACCTAATCCCGGATGCTACACACAAGACTTACTTTCTCTATGAAGAGAATACAACCCTAAGTGAATATATGTGAATATCCAAAATGCAACATAGAGCAAGGGAAACCCTATATGCTTGTCTAAGATGATTAATATGCAATTAAGAGCAATCCTAGATATCAAAACTAAATGACATGTCAATTAGTTAAGCTAGTCAATATCAAGCACAAAACCTAATATGCTAGCACAATACAACTTCTCAAACATACATCATACTAATTTCAATCTTGTATTCAAAGAATATAAAATCACATACAAGTAATTAAATTGAGATTGCTAAATAAGAGAAACACAAAATATGTAAGATATTAGTGAAAAGCTTACCAAGCAAAGTATGATGAAGAATCCAGGCAAGATGTCATCTAGATGATCTAAGATGATGCTAGATGATGATTGATGATCATGGAACAAGTGTTTGAGTGATTAAAAATGAGTTCTTTGGAATTTTTCTTCTCTTTGAAAAATCTCCTAAGTATGAAATCTGAATATGAACTCTTGTCATTGACCTAAAGTCAAAGTGGCATATATATAGGGGGCCAAATCAAAGTGGGGTCGTTTTGATAAGTTGGCTCACTATTTGCCTTGGGCGCTGTACGTAGAGCGCCCTTGTACAGCGCCTGTACAGCGCCCTTGCTCTGTTTTCACGAGAAAACAGAGAGGCGCTGTACGAACAGCGCTTTGTACAGCGCTCGTACAGCGCCCAACTAAATTGCATCAGACCTAATGCATTTAAATCACATTTTTTGCATCAGGTGTGATGGGCGCTGTTCGAACAGCGCTTTGTAGAGCGCTTTGAACAGCGCCCAATGCAAAGCTTGAATTCTAAAATTGTGCATGAAGAGGCAATGGGCAATGCAAGATGCAATCAACCTAACATGCAAGAAGAGATGTTAATGAGCATTAAAGGCACACAAAAAGGACACACAACATACAAGGATTAAACATATGCATGAGTTGTGAGTGTGTGCAACTATCTCTTCAAGACAAGTAAGCACTTAGAATATTACCTTTGGTACTTGTCAATAGTGAGGTCTTCAAAAGGGCCTAAGCAATAACAACAATATCTAAGCTACCCTTACAAAGCATCCCCACATATGGTTTGATCACGAAATAAGCCAATTAAAAACAACGGGAATCCTAACAATCCCCAAGGTACCTATGAGAAAAATAGCAAACCAAACAAGAGATCTTCTCCAAAGAAGAATGGTGAGATATCATCATATAAACAAATACAAAACTTCCCTTATCTCAAACAAAAATGCATTATCTCAAGTGTATGAATGTTTTCACATTAAAACTCTCCCTAAGATCCTTAACACAAGTAGGCAAGATGAAATTCCCTTAAGCAATATAGTGTAAAATATACCTAAAGGGGGGGTGAATAGGTATTTACTCAAATTCTTCCAATATTAAAAAAGATGCGGAATATAACAAAGAAAATGCACACTTGATTAGATTTAGCAAATGAATTAATTTCACTAATACAAGAGATAATCAATTTACAAGATATGCAATCAATGTAATGGAAGATAAAGAAAAGTAAAAACAAAAATGAACACAAGTGTTTTTACGTGGTAAAACCTCAAAGAGGAAACATCCACGGGTTGATACCACAACCACCGGCAAAGCAATCCACTATGTGAAAAAGGACTTACACACTCAAGCTATCACTCATGATATCCGCTCAAGCTATCAACTCCTAATCTACCCTCGGGCTAGTGAATCACCAAGCCTACTTCCTATCCGAGATGTATCCTACACCTTTAGAAAGCAACTTCCTATCCAAGACGCTCACGTCTCTAGGAATATTTCTTGCTTGCCTATCCGGATCCTCCCGACCCTAGACAAGACTTCCTTGCTTGATTATCCGAGTCCTCCCGACTCTAATCAAGACTTCCTTGCTCTATCCACAAAGCTTCACTCACTTTGCTAGAGACTTCAACCTAATGCAAGGCTATGATCTAAAGTGATGCAAGTGATGCAAACACAAACAAATTAAGCTAGATGATCAATCAAGCAAAATGTACATGTTCAATGACAATCTAGAATATACTTCCAACACACAATCACAAAGATTATCTAGAAATCAAGACATGTAAATCAATAAGAACAAGGTATGAATATTCAATATATCACACTAAAAACCTAGTTCTTAGATCATGAAATTAAACATAGAAAATAACATGAAGCACATCACACATACATTTTCTAGAATCAATTTCATGATAAATTAAGTTTAGCACATATATGTTCAAGAGAAATCACAAAGCTAAATCTCAATTAACAAATGATCAAACACCCCTAGCATATGATCTAACATACTTCTTAACAAATTTCATCAATCAAATAGTAAGAATCAAGAGATGATCAAAGATGAAATTGAAAAAAAAAAAAAAGTTGAAACAAACAACCTGACCATGTACTGAAAATGAGACTGCTGGGAAAAATATCGAAGTCAAATGCCTCTGAAAATGCTTGGGGTTTGTAGCTCTCTTCAAGACCAACAATTTTGGTTTTTGAATCGATTGATTTCGAGTTCGTATGAGAAAGTTATGATCAAAATAAGAAAATGAAAATTTGAAGAAAACTGCAGAAAATCGTGAAAATCCCTTCAAGTTCTTCAACAAGTGTGGAAAGAAGGAGAGGAGTTTAAAAGGAGGAAAGAGAAGGTTTTTCAGGGCCAATCACCATGAGCCACGTCACCCTCCCGTGGGGGGCGCGTGGGCCTCACGGGACCAGAGAGGGTCCCTGGCCGTGGGCCCCACAGCCTACCCCACGGGGAGGGGCACACGTGGTCTCATGGCCACTCTAGCCTCTCTCGCACACTCTCACGTTCTTCAGACGTATCTTGGGCATCCGAACTCCGATTTCAAATCCGTTTACTGATTACGAATCGTGACTCCCTCACGCATGACTATGACTATAAAACTTTGAAAAATGGTTGAGAAATCATCTCGGAAAACGACGATGAAGTCAACTCAACGAATGAGAACGAAAAGTAGCGTAGCTACATCGTTTGGACTCGAAACCTTATGAATGAGTAACCGAAACGACCGGAACTCAATAAGGCATCAAATAAGAATATGTTCAAGTCCAAAACACAAAATACACAAACAAATAAACACATATTCACACAAGCATGCCATATCAAAAAGATAGTCACAAAGCATGCAATCTCACAATGTTTGTCTATACAAGATCAATGCATGAGCATACTATGAAGTGTGTGAAAGTGTCATACCAAATGTTTGAACCACGATGCAGGGACACACATGTATGAATTGTGTGTGTGTGCGCTAACGCCTTGCAAGAGGATGGAAGTCAAGATTTACCTTTGACGTTTTTCACCTCTTGAAGACGACTTTTGCACTAGACGTTGCTCTTCACTTTATAGGCTTCCTTTCTTCAAATAATGTCCTAAGCAACAACTAATACAAATATGGAGTGTTTTGCAATGGAATCAAGCCAATACACTTCATGAACCTTACAATCTCCCCCTTTGGCTATTCCATTGGCAAAACCTCAACCTCACCATACAATGTTTCACTTAAATAAACTCAAGATGATAGCATACTCTCAATCTCACATTACAAAGAAATTCCTAGACTAAAAAGTCTTCAAGTCTTCAAGAATTCCTCTTTTGGTCTTCAAAGTACCTATGAGAGAAAATAACAACCAAACAAGAGATCTTCTCTAAAGAAGAATGGTGAGATATTAACCAAAAACAAATAACAAGACTTCCCTTATCTCATACAAAAATGCATTATCTCAAGTGTATGAATGTTTTCACATTAAAGCTCTCCCTAAGATCCTTAACCCAATTAGGCAAGAATTCTTTTCTCCCCCTTAAGACAAGAATTCTCCCCCTTAAGACAAAGTCTCCATAAAAGCACAAAGAGGAATTACCCACACATTTGGAACATTTCTCCACACATGGTGAGAGGTATACATTTTTCTCCCCTATATTAAACATGGAATCCCCCATATCAAACATGGTGAGGTATACATTTTTCTCCCCCTTTTTGTCAAGGAATAGACAAGGGACACAAGAGATAAAGAACGAGATACAAAGCAAACAAATCGTATAGAGAGCGAAGTTGAATAAACTAAAGCTCCCCCTTAACATATGCTCCACATATTATCGCCAAGTAGATTTGTTCACAAGGGACATCACACAATCACACAATCAAGCAATAAGAGAAAATGTTTCATAACTTGTCAAAGTCCAAGAGAGAATCATAGATTTTCATTAATCTCTCAAAAATATTCTCACATTGCTAATGAATCAAGCACATAAGCAAAATGTGTGTGTGTGAATGCTTCTCAAATATATAGTAGGAGTAATTGTGATATTAACATGCAAACTCTATCCACACCTATCCATCTAAAACCTTTCCAAAAATAGATCAAACCGATATTCATCCGGATTTTTGCTTTTAAAATGAATAGATATCAACATAAGAGCGTGTGTGTGCATGTGGCTCGTTTTCCTGTTTCTATTTGTCAACCCGAGCTTTTTCACAATTCTCAACTATACACCATAAGCCTTTTTGTTTTGTTTTAGGCTTGAATCAAAGAATTTTTTTTTTAATGATTCTTTTCAACACTTCTTTGATTTTTCTAACATAAACATATACATCTCATGGCGGCTTTCACTCATCACAATGGTGTAGCCCTTTCCTACATTGGGTGGCTTCACAACCAAGGTGTGTAGCCCTTTCCATGAGGGTGCTCGTTGATTACTATGTAGTGCCGAAGCAAAATGGATACATACCATAGGTCATCTATCATGTACTTAACAATAAACTTCTAGATGCATCCATTATCTACACATATTCAACCACATATACTCGAAACTAAAACATATAAGAGAAGCATTAGTGCACTTTTCAAAAATATGATTTTCAAGCTCAAGTGCATGATCTAGAAACAATAAAAGATACTTGTTTAAGATCATTACTTCTCAAGTGAGTAGCTCTCAAAGATATTGATTTTCAATTAGAGTTTTGCTCATCAAGCCACTCACAATCACACATAGACAATAATCAACACAAATCATGCCAATGAATCTTCAAAGAGTTTTACCTCTTATGTCCAAGGGCTTAGTGAACAAATCCGCAAGTTGATTTTTTTTAGTAGACATTGCTATAGAGTAACAATAGAATGTTCAACATGTTCTCTAATGAAATGATGCCTAATATCTATGTGCAATGATATCATGCATACAAAGAGTTGAAAAGATGAAATAGAAAGCAAGCTTTTAGAGTAGAGAAATACCTTAGCAAGGTTTTTCACCAATGAAAGGTCTCCGCTCTTTTTATGACCTTTCTTGGCTTGTTTGTCCTCATGACAACAAGTTGATGGTGTGTCATCCCAAGAAAATAAAGACCAAACACTTTCAACTCAAACAATTACATAAAAATGACTTTCTCTAAAAGTCTTAACAAAAATTTTCACCAAATAGATTTCAAAATTCAACTTCTCTAAAGTTAATCAACAAATTTTAACTATCATAGTGATTATGAGAATATTAAGTTCATGTATTGACTAGAGACACCAAGTTTGAATACTAGACCTAGCACATTAAAAATGGCATAGTCAAGCATCAAACTTAGAACTCTTATCAAACAAGAACAAAAATATTCTCATATGTGCTACTCAATCAAGTATGAGAGCACTCACCTTTGACCATATTGGTCTTAGGTAAACCAACACAAACAATATCATGATCATTACGCATGGCAATATGAAATCTAGAAGATAAATCATCAACTATCTTCTTCATGAAAACATCACTCATATTAAAGTCAACATTTTTACCACGCACAAATATTTCATCAAGACTCTTCAAATGATCATGGTTAACACTCTTCTTAACCAACTTCTTCTCAACAGATTTCTTAACATGATTATTATTAACATGCATGTCATTCTTTGCAATCCAAATTTTCTTGGTAGGTTTCTTCACATGAACATGATCAATATGCACATTTCTCAAAGCATCAAAGCTATTATCATGTTTAGAAACTTTCAAAGAAGATTTATCCATTTCACAAGTATGCACATTATTTTTCTTAACCCAAACTTTCCTTGTTGATTTCTTTTCATTAACATGTTCATCATGCATAGTCTCTAATGCCCTAACATGTTTAGAAACAACCAAAGAAAGTCTTTTCATCTCACTAGCATGCATCTCATTCCCTAATTCGCATTGTCTAATATACTTGTAGCATTTAGGTTTGATATGCCCTACAACAGTGCAAAAATGACAAACCGGGATAAACTTAGAGATGTTATGTCTAGCTCTAGACTTAAACTCATGCTTAGGAGAATGATTAGGTAACATTTTCACATTTTTATCATGTTTCACATTTCCTAGTTTGCATTGCCTAACATATTCATAACATTTAGGCCTAATGTGACCAACCACATTACAATAATGACAAATCGGAATGAATTTTGAAAAGTCACCTTTTGGGTGTGCATGCTTTGGTTGAGAAGTCGATTGAGAAGTTTCATAGCTCTTCTTGTTTTTATCTTTGATGTTGGAAGGAATAGTAGTTGAGTCTTTCTTCTCCTTGGAAATTCTTGACTTGTTCTTGGTTGTAGGAGTCTTCTTAACTTCTTCTACATAACCCAAGCCACTTTTATGTCGATGATGTTTTCCAAGTTTTATCACTTCATCAAGTTTAATGGCTACAATTTTCATGCCATTAATAGACTCTTTGAGAGCTTTGACTTCATCTATAAGCTCACACTCCTTTATCTTCATAATAGACAAAGAGTTCTCTTTTTGCTTGATCTCTCCTTCCATGGCAAACAACTTCATTGTAAAGTCTTCTCTTAGATCATCTAGCTCTTGAGCACTTTCTTCCACCTTTGAAAAATAATTTTCAATGGTCTTTTCATGCTCCTTGATGACTTCACTTTGCTTGCTCATCTTCTCCAAAGACATCTTCTTTTCATTGACAAGAGCTTTAAAGATCACCACTAAATTGGCATTGATCAACTTCAACTTGATGTTCTCTTCATTCTTTTGTAGAAGGATCTTGTCATTGAAGCTTATAAAATCTTGATTTGAGGAGGCTTCGAACTCTTCTTGATTGGAGGAGATTTCACTATCTTCACTACTCGAAGAGTATTCACTTTCCTCATTACTTGAGGAGTCTTCACCACTATCCTCAAATCTTCCTTCATATATAGCCGGGTGAGCAATATAATTGCTAGTATATTCTCGTTCATTCGAGGACTCCTCTTCCTCTTCTTTATCACTCACACTCACATCACTCCAAGAAGCCGCCATTGCTAATCCTTTCTTAGACTCTCTCTTCTCATTAGCACGCTTGGTGGAGATAAATCCAATCCCTTTGCATTCATGGCATTGAATTAACTTCTTCATAGATTTATCCTTGCAATCTACCACTTCTTTTGGAGTGATCTTCTTCTTGACTTCCTCTCTCTTAGAACATATGTTCTTTAGAAATTTCTTGAAAGTTCTCACCATACAAGCCACATCATCTTCAATCTCCTCATTGGTTACATTGAGTGCTATTCCCTTACCTTCAATCTTTGGCTTGAACCCAAGCTCATAAGTTTGTAGAGACCCAAGAAGCTCATCAACCCTCATAAGATCGACATTCTTGCTTTCTTCAATTGCGGTCACCTTTGCATTAAATCTCTTAGGCAAGGATCTCAAGATCTTCCAATTAATTCTCTCTTGTGGATATAGCTCTCCCAAAGTTTGACTTTGGTTGGTGATATTCAAGAGTCTAGTTTGGAAGTCTACTAACTTCTCATCCTCATTCATAACAAGACTTTCAAATTGAGAAGTAAGCATTTGTACTCTAGACCTTCGAACCGCTAACGTACCCTCATTGGTAGTTTGCAAAGTATCCCATGCATCCTTTGCCGATTCAAGGTTTTGGATGTAGATAAATTGAGTACAATCTACACCTCCAAAAATAGCATTCATCGCCCGATAATGCCATTTAGCATTATCAAAATCAATGGCCGTCCATTCGGCTCTAGGCTTCGCAATCATAGTGCCATCTTCAATCCTTTTGGTAGGCAACTCATAACCTTCCTCAACACTTATCCATGCCTTTTCATTAATGGATCTAATGTAAGCTCTCATCCTAATTTTCCAAAAGGAGTAGTTACCACTATTCAATAGAGGAGGTCTACCACTAGAAGCACCTTCCGGCATTGAATCACCCATAGCTGACAAAAATGAACAAACAAAACAAAACAAAACAAAAACACTATAATATGGATCTATCTAATTACTTCTAGACACCTGCTCTGATACCAATTGAAATTCCCTTAAGCAATATAGTGTAAAATATACCTAGAGGGGGGGGTGAATAGGTATTTACTCAAATTCTTCCAATATTAAAAAGATGCGGAATATAACAAAGAAAATGCACACTTGATTAGATTTAGCAAATGAATTGATTTCACTAATACAAGAGATAATCAATTTACAAGATATGCAATCAATGTAAGATATGGAAGATAAAGAAAAGTAAAAACAAAAATGAACACAAGTGTTTTTACGTGGTAAAACCTCAAAGAGGAAACATCCACGGGTTGATACCACAACCACCGGCAAAGCAATCCACTATGTGAAAAAGGACTTACACACTCAAGCTATCACTCATGATATCCGCTCAAGCTATCAACTCGCCTCCCCCACGGGGAGGGGCACACGTGGTCTCATGGCCACTCTAGCCTTTCTCGCGCACTCTCACGTTCTTCAGCCGTATCTTGGGCATCCGAACTCCGATTTCGAATCCGTTTACGGATTACGAATCGTGACTCCCTCACGCATGACTACGACAACAAAACTTTGAAAAATGGTTGAGAAATCATCTCGGAAAACGACGATGAAGTCAACTCAACGAATGAGAACGAAAAGTAGCGTAGCTACATCGTTTGGACTCGAAACCTTATGAATGAGTAACCGAAACGACCGGAACTCAATAAGGCATCAAATAAGAATATGTTCAAGTCCAAAACACAAAATACACAAACAAATAAACACATATTCACACAAGCATGCCATATCAAAAAGATAGTCACAAAGCATGCAATTTCACAATGTTTGTCTATACAAGATCAATGCATGAGCATACTATGAAGTGTGTGAAAGTGTTATACCAAATGTTTGAACCACGATGCAGGGACACACATGTATGAATTGTGTGTGTGTGCGCTAACACCTTGCAAGAGGATGGAAGTCAAGATTTACCTTTGACGTTTTTCACCTCTTGAAGACGACTTTTGCACTAGACGTTGCTCTTCACTTTATAGGCTTCCTTTCTTCAAATAATGTCCTAAGCAACAACTAATACAAATATGGAGTGTTTTGCAATGGAATCAAGCCAATACACATCATGAACCTTACACAAGAATTCTTTTCTCCCCCTTAAGACAAGAATTTTCCCCCTCAAGACAAAGTCTCTATAAAAGCACAAAGAGGTACAAGACTCACACATTTTGAACATTTTTCCACACATGGTGTGAGGTATACAATTTTCTCCCATATATCAAACATGGATTCCTCCATATCAAATATGGTGAGGTATACATTTCTCCTCCTTTTTGTCAAGGAATAGACAAAGGACACAAGAGATAAAGAATGAGATATTAAGCAAACAAATCGTATAGAAAGCTAAGTTGAATAAACTAAAGCTCCCCCTTAACATATGTTCCACATATTATCATCAAGTAGATTTGTTCACAAGGGACTTCACACTTTCACACAATCAAGCAATTAGAGAAAATATTTCATTACTTTTCAAAGTCCAAGAGAAAACCATAGATTTTCATTAATCTCTCAAAAATATTCTCACATTACTAATGAATCAAGCACATAAGCAAAATATGTGTGTGTGTGTGTGTGTGTGAATGCTTCTCACATATATAGAAGGAGTAATTGTGATATCAACGTGCAAACTCTATCCACACCTATCCATCTAAAGCATTTCCAAAAACAGGTCAAACCAATATTCATCGGGTTTTTGCTTTTAAAAAGAATAGATATCAACATATGAGCGTGTGTGTGCATGTGGCTCGTTTTCCCATTTCTGTTTGTCAACCCGAGCTTTTTCACAATTCTCAACTACACAACATTAAGCCTTTTATTTTTCATTTCTTTTAGGCTTAGAATCAAAGTTTTTTTTTTAATGATTCTTTTCAACACTTCTTTAATTTTTCTAACATAAACATATACATCTCATGGCGGCTTTCACTCATCACAATGGTGTAGCCCTTTCCTACATTGGGTGGCTTCACAACCAAGGTGTGTAGCCCTTTCCATGAGGGTGCTCGTTGATTACTATGTAGTGCCGAAGCAAAATGGATACATACCATAGGTCATCTATCATGTACTTAACAATAAACTTCTAGATGCATCCATTATCTACACATATTCAACCTCATATACTCGAAACTAAAACATATAAGAGAAGCATTAGTGCACTTTTCAAAAATATGATTTTCAAGCTCAAGTGCATGATCTAGAAACAATAAAAGATACTTGTTTAAGATCATTACTTCTCAAGTGAGTAGCTCTCAAAGATATTGATTTTCAATTAGAGTTTTGCTCATCAAGCCACTCACAATCACACATAGACAATAATCAACACAATCATGTCAATGGATCTTAGAAGAGTTTTAAACCTCTTTTTGTCCAAGGGCTTAGTAAACAAATCCGCAAGTTGATTTTTGGTAGGCATATGCTCTAGAGAAACAATAGAATGTTCAACATGTTCTCTAATGAAATGATGCCTAATATCTATGTGCAATGATATCATGCATACATAGAGTTGAAAAGATGAAATAGAAAGCAAGCTTTTAGAGTAGAGAAACACCTTAGCAAGCTTTTTCACTAATGAAAGGTCTCCGCTCTTTTTATGAGTTTTCTTGGCTTGTTTGTCCTCATGACAACAAGTTGTTAGTGTGTCATCCCAAGAAAATAAAGACCAAACACTTTCAACTCAAACAAACACATGAAAATGACTTTCTCTAAAAGTTTTAACAAAAATTTTCACCAAATAGATTTCAAAAATCAACTTCTTTAAAGTTAATCAACAAATTTTGACTATCATAGTGATTATGAGAATATTGAGTTCATGAATTGATTAGAGACACCAAGTTTGAATACTAGACCTATCACATTACAAATAGCTTGGTCAAATATCAAACTTAGAACTCTTATCAAACAAGAACACAAATATTCTCATATGTGCTACTCAATCAAGTATGAGAGCACTCACCTTTGACCATATTGGTCTTAAGTGAACCAACAAACAACATCATAATCATTATGCATGGCAATATGAAATCTAGAAGATAAATCATCAACTATCTTCTTCATAAAAACATCACTCATATTAAAGTCATCATTTTTGCCATGCACAAATATTTCATCAAGACTCTTCAAATGATGATGGTTAACACTCTTCTTAACCAATTTCTTCTCAACATTTTTCTTAACATGATTATCATTAACATACATGTTATTCTTTTCAATCCAAATTTTCTTGATAGGTTTCTTCACATGAATATAATCGATATGCACATTTCTCAAAGCAACAAAGCTATTGTCATGTTTAGAAACTTTCAAAGAAGATTTATCCATTTCACAAGTATGCACATTATTTTTCTTAACCCAAACTTTCCTTGTTGATTTCTTTTCATTAACATGTTCATCATGCATAGTCTCTAATGCCCTAACATGTTTAGAAACAACCAAAGGAAGTCTTTTCATCTCACTAGCATGCATCTCATTCCCAAGTTTGTATTGTCTAATATACTTGTAGCATTTAGGTTTGATATGCCCAACAACAGTGCAAAAATGACAAACCGGGATAAACTTAGAGATGTTATGTCTAGCTCTAGACTTAAACTCATGCTTAGGAGAATGATTAGGTAACATTTTCACATTTTTATCATGTTTCACATTTCCTAGTTTGCATTGCCTAACATATTCATAACATTTAGGCCTAATGTGACCAACCACATTACAATAATGACAAATCGGAATGAATTTTGAAAAGTCACCTTTTGGGTGTGCATGCTTTGGTTGAGAAGTCGATTGAGAAGTTTCATAGCTCTTCTTGTTTTTATCTTTGATGTTGGAAGGAATAGTAGTTGAATCTTTCTTCTCCTTGGAAATTCTTGACTTGTTCTTGGTTGTAGGAGTCTTCTTAACTTCTTCTACATAACCCAAGCCACTTTTATCTCGATGATGTTTTCCAAGTTTTATCACTTCATCAAGTTTAATGGCTACAATTTTCATGCCATTAATAGACTCTTTGAGAGCTTTGACTTCATCTATAAGCTCACACTCATTTATCTTCATAATAGACAAAGAGTTCTCTTTTTGCTTGATCTCTCCTTCCATGGCAAACAACTTCATTGTAAAGTCTTCTCTTAGATCATCTAGCTCTTGAGCACTTTCTTCCACCTTTGAAAAATAATTTTCAATGGTCTTTTCATGCTCCTTGATGACTTCACTTTGCTTGCTCATCTTCTCCAAAGACATCTTCTTTTCATTGACAAGAGCTTTAAAGATCACCACTAAATTGGCATTGATCAATTTCAACTTGTTGTTCTCTTCATTCATTTGTTGAAGGATCTTGTCATTGAAGCTTATATAATCTTGATTTGAGGAGGCTTCGAACTCTTCATGATTGGGGGAGATTTCACTATCTTCACTACTCGAAGAATATTCACTTTCCTCATTACTTAAGGACTCTTCACTACTATCCTCAAATCTTCCTTCATATATAGCTGGGTGAGCAATATAATTGCTAGTATATTCTCGTTCATTCGAGGACTCCTCTTCCTCTTCTTTATCACTCACACTCACGTCACTCCAAGAAGCCGCCATTGCTAAGCCTTTCTTAGACTCTCTCTTCTCATTAGCACACTTGGTAGAGATAAATCCAATCCCTTTGCATTTATGGCATCGAATTAACTTCTTCTTTTGGAGTGATCTTCTTCTTTACTTCCTCTCTCTTAGAACATATGTTCTTTAGAAATATCTTGAAAGTTCTCACCATATTAGCCACATCATCTTCACTCTCCTCATTGGTTACCTTGAGTGCTATTCCCTTACCCTTAATCTTCGGCTTGAACCCAAGCTCATAAGTTTGTAGAGACCCAAGAAGCTCATCAACCCTCATAAGATCGACATTCTTGCTTTCTTCAATTGCGGTCACCTTTGCATTAAATCTTTTAGGCAAAGATCTCAAGATCTTCTAATTAATTCTCTTTTGTGGATATAGCTCTCCCAAAGTTTAACTTTGGTTGGTGATATTCAAGAGTCTAGTTTGGAAGTCTACTAACTTCTCATCCTCATTCATAATAAGACTTTCAAATTGAGAAGTAGGCATTTGTACTCTAGACCATCGAACCGCTAACGTACCCCCATTAGTAGTTTGCAAAGTATCCCATGCATCCTTTGTCGATTCAAGGTTTTGGATATAGATAAATTGAGTACTATCTACACCTCCAAAAATAGCAATCTGAAAGTATACAAACGTAATTAAATTGCTTAAAGCATACCTAGAGAGGGGGTGAATAGGTTTTTACACCTTTTTTCAATCCCTTGAACAAATTTTCGTTTATCCCTCAAGGTAGCCTTACACACAACAAAATAAGTCAAGGAAGACATACATAGACAATACGAGAATACAATCATAAGAGCAAGGTCTAAGTATATCATCTAGTTGTGTGAGGTATAAGAACAAATAAACACAACAACAAAGTAAGCTTGTATTTCAATAGATGTACAATGAGTTACAAGAGTGATCAAAATATCACTATACAAAAATTACAATATACAAAAGAATCATAGATACAAAAATGATCAAAAGAATGAATCCACAAATCACACTATACAAAGTCTTGCTTCACAATACATCATACGTGAATATTATGAATTAAGATAATAAAATATACAATTAAAATATATGAGAAAGAGATAGGAAGAATTAACACAAGAGATTTTTTTAACGTGGTAAAACCTCCAAAGAGGAAACATCCACGGGTTGAACTACAACCATTGGGTACTATATTATTGGAAAGTAAACATAGAACATTCACAAAGTGACCAATCTTTAGCTCACCCAACCTAGTGAAGTCTAAGCCTACCCAACCCTATTGGAAAGTGTGAAATCCCTCAATGATGTGAAACCACCATATATTAGACACCACACAAAACCAACATCGATGGTAGATTAGAAATTCCTCAAGAGTACATACACCTCCCGTGTACCCCGCTCTATCGGAGTCTATGTCTAACCATACGCCTAGGCCTACCAGTACAATAGCCAACTCCCTATCCGAGACACTCATGCCTCTAGGGAGCCTCTCATGCATGACTATCCGAGTCCTCTCGACTCTAGCCATGACTCCTTGCTTACCTATCCGAGTCATCCCGACTCTAGGCAAGACTTCTTGCTTGGCTATCCGAGTCACCCTGACTCTAACCAAGACTTCATGCCTTTTACAAGGACTTCCTAGTGTGATCATGTGAATGCAAATGATGCAAACAATCAAATCAACATAGAACATGTGATCAATACATTCTATGGCACAAATAGACCTAAACATGTGATATCACAAGTAATCAAGTCTAGATGCAAAATACACGAATAAAACCTAAAGCATGTGAAACATCAAAACACATATGCTCAAAGTCTCATTAACACATACAACACTTGAATCAAAATATATTCATGAAGAACAAATTCAAGATGCTATCAATATACAATTAAATGCTAGATATATGAGATTTAAATCAATCAATATTCTAGCCAAAAATATAGAGCAAGGATTCAAGATATAAATCAATCAAATCCTAGATTGCTCTAAAACACAAACAAAATTCAATAATCCTAGATTTCATTAATCAAAGGATCAAATCAAATCTCAAGGTCATTTACCACAAAATTAATTCAATCAAGTTCCAAACAACCTAAGATGCCATTCTAATCACAATACAACTCACACACATATGTAAAACCTAGAATCATAGAAACTAGTCAACATTAGTCCATAAATTGACTTTCAATTAGAATGATAATCAAGCTATCTTTCTCAATAGCTTTTACCAAACATAAACATAGATATAGAAGAAGAAACCCCAAGCAAATTGAAGGTTAAAAAGAAAGAAATCCCAAAGATTAGTCCAATACCTTAGATTCAATAGCTGGTTCGGAAATCAGTGTGTGACCACCAGAAAACACGATCAATCAGCTACCAAACCACTCAGAAATGATAGAGGACTCAATTACGAACGTTCTCCAATTCGAATCACTCAAATCCGACTCCGGATGAGGGAGATATGATGTTTGGAAGATGAGAAAATCCTTGAGAGAAAACTGACGGGATTCAATGTAATTTTCTTCTTAAAAAATTCAAATGGAGAGAGAGAGGGAAGATATAAGGAGGAGAGAGAAGACCAAAATGGCCAATGGTGTGAGGCCACGTCACCCCCTGGCCGTGAGGGGCGCGTGGGCCTCATGAGGGCAGAGAGTCCCCTTGGCCGTGGGGCCTACAGCCTCCCTCACGGCCAGGCCAAGTGGCCTCACGGCCTGGGCTGTCTTCTCGTGTGCTCCCTCGGTTCTTCAGCCCGTATCTTGGGCATCCGAACTTCGATTTTAAATCTGTTTCCGGATTACGAACCGTGACTCTCTCACGCACAACGACGACTACACAACTTTGAAAAACGGTTGAGAAATCATCTCGGAAAACATCGATGAAGTCAACTCAACGAATGAGAACGAAAAGTAGCGTAGCTACATCGTTTGGACTCGAAACTACATGAATGAGTAACCGAAACGACCGGAACTCAATAAGACATCAAATAAAAATATGTTCAAGTCCACGTACAAAAATACGAAAACAAACAAGCACAATACACACACATATGCTAATTTCCAGACATAGTCCTAGAAAATGCAATAAACAAAATATTACCAATATGGTATGAATGCATGAGCATATTTTGTCAAGTGTGTGAAAGTGATGTTTAATCATGAAGGAACACAAAAGAATGCTATGTGTGTGTGTGTGTGCCTAGCCTTGTAAGAGATATGAGGTCCTTTAATACCTTTATTGAACAATGATGCACGAATCTCTTAAAAGCCGGCTTCTTGAATGAATTGTGGTTGAGACATCCTTCGTCTTCTTAATTCTTCAATACGAACCACTAAACATTACAAGAGAAACACATTTTGATATGGAATTTATGCCAACACAAACTATAAACCTTACACATTCACCTCTCGATGATGCCATTTAGCATTATAAAAATCAATGGCCGTCCATTCGGCTCTAGGCTTCGCAATCATAGTGCCATCTTCAATCCTTTTGGTAGGCAACTCATAACCTTCCTCAACACTCATCCATGCTTTTTCATTAATGGATCTAATGTAAGCTCTCATCCTAATTTTCCAAAAGGAGTAGTTACCACTATTCAATAGTGAAGGTCTACCACTAGAAGCACCTTCCGGCATCGAATCACCCATAGCTACAAAAATGAACAAACACAAAAAAAAAAAAAAAAAAAAAAAAAAAAAAAAAAAAAAACCCACAACAAAACAAAACACAAACACTATAATATGGATCTATCTAATTACTTCTAGACACCCGCTCTGATACCAATTGAAATTCCCTTAAGCAATATAGTGTAATATATACCTAGAGGGGGTGAATAGGTATAGGCCCAAATTCTTCCAATATACAAAAAATATGTGAAATACAACAATTAAAAACACACTTGATGAATCTTAACAATTGAATTGATTTAACCAACACATGTGAAAATCAATATACAAGTAATGCAATCAATACAAACATATGGAAGAAAAAGAAACAAAAAAACAAAAAGACACAAGTATTTTTACGTGGTAAACCCTCGAAGAGGAAACATCCACGGGTTGATACCACAACCACCGGCAAAGCAATCCACTATATGAAAAGGACTTACACACTCAAGCTATCAACACATGATATCCGCTCAAGCTATCACCTCCTAGTCTACCCAATGGCTAGTGAACTACCAAGCCTACTTCCTATCCAAGATGTGTCCTACACCTCTAGGAAGCAACTTCCTATCCAAGATGCTCACGTCTCTAGGAATATTTCTTACTTGACTATCCGAGTCCTCCCGACTCTAATCAAGACTTCTTGCTTGGTTATCCGGAACACTTTCCTAGCCAAGACTTCTTGCTCAAGACAAAGCTTCACTCACTTTGCAAGAGACTTCAACCTTTCACAAGGTAATGATCTAGTTGATGCAAATGATGCAAACACAATCAAATAAAGCAAGATGATCAATCAAGCTCTATGAACATGCTTAGTGATAATCTAGAATATGCTTTCAACAAACAATCACAAATGTATCTAGAAATCAAAGCATGTGAATCAATAAGAACAAGATATGAATATTCAATACATCACACAAAAATCTTAGTTCTTAGATGATGAAATTAAACCTATAAAATAACATGAGGCACATCATATACAATATTTCTAGAATCAATTTCAGGATTAGTCAAGTTTACCTAAATATGTTCAATTGAGATCACAAGACTAAAAATCAACAATCAATAGATCAACCACCCCTAGAATATGATCTAACAATATTCTAAACACATATCATCTATCAATTAGGAAGATTAAAAGGGATGATCAAAAGATGAAGTGAGAAGAAGAAGTTTCACATACAAAAGTTGAGTCACGGACTGAAATCAGCTCACTGCAAAAAATCACGAACTCAAATAACTCTGAAAATGGTGGGCGTTTTTAGCTCTCTTCAAGACCAACAATTTTGGCTTTTGAATCACTTAATTCGGAGTTGAAATGAGAGAGATATGATCAAAATAAGAAATCAAAAGTTGTGAAGAATTCTGTACGGGATTTCGAATATAAATAGAGGGAAAAGAGATGGAGAAGAGAGAGATTCGGTGGCCAATCAAAAGGGGACACATCACCTATCCCCATGGGGAGCATGTGGGCCACACGAGACCAGAGAGGTCCTCTGGTCGTGGGTCCCACGGCTTGGGCAATGCATGGCCTTTGGCCATGCTTGCCTCTCGCGCGCTCCCTCACTTTCTTTAGCCGTATCTTGGGCATCCGAACTCTGATTTCAAATCCGTTTTTGAATTACGAACTGTGACTCCCTCACGCACGACTATGACTAAAAAAATTTGAAAAATGGTTGAGAAATCATCTCGAAAAATGACGATGAAGTCAACTCAACGAATGAGAATGCAAAATAGTGTAGCTAAATCATTTGGACTCGAAACCTTATGAATGAGTAACCAAAACGACCGAAACTCAATAAGGAATCAAATAAGAACATATTCAAGTCCAAAATACAAAACACACAAATAAACAAACACAAATTCACACAAGCATGCCATATCAAAGAGATAGTCACAAAACATGCAATTCTACAATGTTTGTCTATAAGAGACCAATGCATGTTCATACTAAGAAGTGTGTGAATGTGTTATACCAAATGTTTGAACTACAATGCAGGGGCACACATGTATGAATTGTGTTTGTGTGAGCTTACGCCTTGCAAGAGGAAGAAGTATCTTGATACCTTAGCATCCAAGTAAGCGTATCTCCCTCTTGAAGATGATATTTGCATGAGACGTTGATTTTCTTCTTCGAAGCTTCTTTTTACCAAGAACAACCTAAGCAACTAATCAATACAAATAAAGAGTGTTTTGCAATGGAATCAAGCCAACAAAGATCTAGGATCTTACAATGTCTTAGCGCAATGGTTGACCACTTGAGAAGGTCTTATTCTTCTCTTGGATAAGTATTAGATTTGGTTAGGTTTTTTGGAGTGAAGTGTCTAGTTTTAAAAGATTGGATTTTCAGGTTTTAAATGTTATCAAAACTAACCTTTGCATGGTCTTGTGACCATAGTGTTTTATAAAAAGTTTCAAAATGAGTTTTGAAAATTTCTGTACAAACTAGATACCCATACCTTTCCATACCTTTCCAACGGTATATTATTCATAATATTTCATGACCATTTGGATTGATTTTGATATCTCCAAAGTGACCACTAAAACAGGGCATCTCTACTATTTTCCAAATCTGACATTTGGTCACTCAAATGACCATATCTCTTTCTATTGACATCAAAACATCATTCTATAAAAATGAGTAGAAAGTAGATATCCATACCTTTCCAACGGTATATTATACGAAAGGTTTCAATGTCGTATGGTCATGTTTTGGGGCACTCGAATCTTAAGCTAGTGCACTGTCGATGTTTTACCGTCCCCTGTACCACCCCCGGTACACGTGCATGGGAAGCAATCTAGCTTGCGCTAATTTCCAGCGCTTTTACACTCCCTGGACAGCTAGGTAGGCACTTGCTTGTGTAGTAGTACGCGTAGCGGTCCGACGTGTTTTTGCAACTTGTTTGGCAAAACGATGTCATTTCATCTAGGGCAGCATATATGTTGACCTCTTACCTCTCTTAGCCGTTCAAGAGCTTCAAACATCATATTTTAGAGTGAGGAAGAGCTCCCCTAGTGAGAGAAAGCAAAAGCTTGCTACTTTAACTCTCCAAACCCAAAACCCATCTCCATCTTGCATCACTCAACATCATTAGAACATGGGTCTTCATGGTTTCATGACTAGGTAAGTTAGAACTTCATTGCATATCATTTAATGTTCTTCTAACTCTAGATTAGGTATTTATTGCATGATTAATTTACCTAGACTCTATTTATTGCATATATTTATGAGTTTTGATAACATGATTGGGTTTGTTTGTAATAGCTAGGATTTCAAGTTTATATAATATCTAGCTAATTCATCTCATTGTTTGATTGAGATCAATTGTGATAGTTATTGTATCTAGGATTGGTTATCCTTTACATAGCTAAGTTGTATGCCATGTGTAAGATCCTTGATTTGTATTGGCTTGATTCCATTGCAAAACTCTCTATATTTGTAATGGTTAGTTGCTTAGGTAATTCTTAGTGAAAAGAAGCTTCAAAGAAGAAAGGCAACTTCTCATGCAAATATCGTTTTCAAGAGGAAAAGCACTTATATGGATGTTAAGGTATCAAGATGCTTTTTCCTCTTGCAAGGAGTAAGCACACACACACACAATTCATTCATGTGTGTCCCTGCATCGTTGTGCAAATATTTGGTATAACATATTCACACTCATTTAAGTATGCACATGCATTGATCTCATATTGTCGAACATTGTAGAATTGCATGTTTTATGACTATCTCTTAGATATAGCATACTTGTGTGACATTGTGTTTATTTGTTTGTGTTTCTTGTATTTTGGACTTGAACATGATCTCATATGATTCCTTATTGAGTCCCGGTCATTTTGGTTACTCATTCATTAGGTTTCGAGTCCAAACGATGTAGCTACGCTACTTTGAGTTCTCATTCGTTGAGTTGTCTTCGTCGTCATTTTCTGAGATGAATTCTCAACCTTTTGTCAAAGTTTTATAGTCTTCATTGTGTGTGAGGGAGTCATGATTCGTAATCCGAAGACGGATTCAAAATCGGAGTTTGGAGGCCCGAATACGGTCGAAGAACGGGAGAGGAGCTAGCTTGGCCAACGGCCAAGCAAAGGAGGCCACGTGTAGCACATGGCCAGAGACCTCCTCTGCCCACGTGTGCCACATGTGCCCCACATGAGATGTGTGACATGGAACCTCCTGTTGGTCCTAAAATCCCTCTCTTGAATTCTTTTAAATAGTCTCATTTCCCTTACATTTCATTCTAAGAAGAAACTTTGAATTTCATAGAGCTGAAATTTTCTCTCCAACTTTCCCAACTTCCAAACACCATAACTTTCTCATTTGGACTCCGAATTGAGTGATTCATTGAGAATCTTCGTATTCAAGTCCCCTACCTTCTCCAAAAAGGTTTGCAGCTGTTTGATCACGTTTTGAGGTGGTTCTTCACTCAAATCCGAAACTGCACGGGATTCTTAGGTATTGAACTAAACTTTATGATTTCATCTTTTTTGATCTTCAATTACCTAGGGTTTTCTTCTTCTATATGTAAGTGTATGTTTTATGAAAGCTATTGAAAAGGATAGCTTCAAATCAAAGCTAATCAAGTCTAATTAGAGACAAGTGTGAACAAGTTTTCCATTATTCTAGTTTTTCACATGATTGAGAGTTGTATTGTGCTTAGCTTGATATCTAGGGTTATTTGTGACTTGATTGATTTATTTTATGATTAATGACCTTAGCATGTGCTTGAATCCTTTAATTGAACATATTTAGGATTAGCACATTTGATTTTGTGTTTAGAGCTTTCTAGGATTTAATTGATCATTTAATTATATCCTTGTTCTATACTTGTTAGAATATCCATTGATTATATCTTGTGATTCTAGCATTTTTTTTTTTTTTTTTGTGTTCTAAAGTCTTGAATATATGCTTAATGAACATGCTTTGTTTTCAAACTTTACTAACATGAATAGAATCTAGGATTTGACATGTTTTAGGTGTTTTGCCTGCTCTAGATTTTTGTTCATGTTTAAGATCTAGACAACTTTGTTTTGTGAACTTTGTTGCCTATGTCTAGATCTTCATGAAGTGTACCTTAACCATACATTTCATATGCTCATGCATCATTTTGTATGATGTCATGTTTTAGATCATAAACTAGAAAACTATACAATTGTGTGCTCATTGATTATTTCTAATTTCCATAAGATGTGTTGATCATATATTCTATGTTGCATGTGTTTGCATCATTTGCATCACTTAGATCATTTGCCTTGCAAAAGGTGGAAGTCTCATTTTAGAGTGAGTGAAGCTTCAACTTGAGCATTAAGTCTTAGCTAGGAGTGTGATACTCTGGATGGTTGAGCTAGGAAGCTTAACTAGGATCTGTGTGATCCGGATGGCTAAGCAAGAAGTCTTGTCTAGGATCGAGAGGATCCGGATAGATAAGCAAGAAATCTTTCTAGAGACGTGAGCATCTTGGATAGAAATTTGCTTCCTAGAGGTGTAGGACACACCTTGGATAGGGAGTAGGGTAGGTGGTTCACTAGGCCCGAGGGTAGACTAGGAGTTGATAGCCTAAGGTGGATATCATGTGTTGATAGCCTTGAGTGTGTAAATCCTTTTCTTCATAGTGGATTGATTGCCGGTGGTTGTGGATTCAACCCGTGGATGTTTCCTCTTCAGAGGTTTACCATGTAAAAATCAATGTATCAAATGTCTTTATCTCTATCTCTTTATATTTGTATGTATGATCACTATAACTTGTTTAAGATCTTCATTTCCTCACATCCTTGTAAACAAGTTATTGACAAAGAAAGAGATGCACACATTGTTTGTTGAATCAACATTTGTTTCTTGTATCTTGTAAGTGTTTGAACATTGTATCTTGTGATTCTATATCAAGTTGTAAAGTTCTACTTAGTGAATTTACTTGTGGAATTTGCTCTTCATTGAATATACTTGTATATGAGATACATTGTTTCTTGATATATGTTTTGTAGACTAAGGGTGGTGAATCAAGTATACATGTGTTAATTATTTTCTCATAACAATCTTGTTAAAGGTTAATTTGTATACTCACCAAGGTTTTGACATAAGTCACGAAAGAATTTTTAAAACTAGTGTGTCAACCTATTCACCCCCCCCCCCCCCCCCCCCCCCAGGTTATTTAGTATAACATATTTTCACAATGACATATAGCAATATGATATCTATGATTGATTTAATTGACATTATTTAATCCTAGATAAGCATTTAGTATTGCCTAGCATTAATTGCATTTTGAATATCATTGCATATTCACATAGGTTATTGATCTTTTCGTGAGAATTAAGTCTTGTGACTACCGGTGTGTAGTACTCAAGCAATTGGTCAAGTGCCACTATAAAAGGCATGTTGGTAAAGTATGAGGTGCTCACGCCAAGAGTAGTGATCGGGGGATATCACTAGGGATTGAACCAAGAGTGATGAGTGTTAATGTCCATAGCCTTAGGTTGTCTAGGGTGAGAGTCTGTGTATCGCTTGAGGGTGTAACTTTTTATTCATATAATGGATTTCAGTGACCATGTGTGGCACACATATCAGCCCGTGGTTTTTCCTTATTGAAGGTTTCCACGTAAAAATCAAGTGTTCTTTAATTTCTGCACTTTATACTTGATTTTATTGTTTGTTGGATTGGGTTTATAATTGAATATTGACTAATCCGAAAAATTGGTAATAATCGGATTAACAACCCATTCACCACCCCCCCCCCCCCCCCCCCCCCGATTGTTTTAGACACGCGTATAATATATTTGTTTCACGGCCACTTATAAACCATAAAAAAGTGGACAAAAGAGCTAGTAATCACCGAGCAAATCAAAATAGCTTGACCAGCTATAGAAAGAGACTTACCCTTCCACCTGGCAAATTTAGACATAATCTTATCTGCAATGGGCATTAAAAAATAAAATATATTTCTTTTTTTAACTTTTGAATTAATGTTATATAATTATTATTATTTTGACATTTGAATTAAATAATTCTTTGATACCAATTACATTTTAAAATTTTCAATTTTCATACATTTCCTCTAAAAACAAATCATATCTTGTTTTATTCATTATATAAATTCACAACAATTGTAGTGTTCAAAATATAGACCTTTGACCCAAAAGACAGGCCCACAAATTACATGAAGAAATAAAAGAATCTCAAGCTTTTTTAAAGATCATTAAAAGGCCCAAATAAGGAACAAGCCCTGTAAGGATTCCCTTTTATTGATTGGCTTATTTCGTGGTCAAACCACAAGTTGGGGTTTGGTTGTAAGGGTAGTCTAGGTGATTAGTTGAAGATCAAGACCCTTTCCAAGACCTCAAGAGGACAAGCACCAAAGGTATATCTTGTGCTTACATTGGCTTGAAGAGATATAGTTGCACACACCCACAACATGCATAACTCTTATTCTTGAATGTTGTGTTTGTATTTTGTGTGCATTGTGCCTTATTGATTTATTCAATATCTCTTCTTGCTTGTTGAATTGATTGCATCTTGTTATATGATAATGCCATGTCATGATAGGCATTAGGATGCTTTCAATACCCACACTTGCACTTCATGCATGATTAGTTTTTAGTGTGGAGAAATTCGTTTCCCGAAAGTTGTTCGGAAACGTCCGCGCGTGCACGTTAATGTGCTTTGTTTTGCGCGATGATCGCCGGTGGAGATGCCTTTGGCTTCTCCCTTGATTTCACCATTTTTGGTGAACGGCGGTTTCATTCGGCGGCCTGGCCGCCGTTAGAAACCGCCGAATGAGACCTGATTGAAATTCAATCTCGGGTCCAAAACGGCGGTTGAATCGGCGGTCACGAAACCGCCGAACGAAGTCGCCGAATTTCCCCTGTTCTTCTCGGGAGCAATTCGGCGGTTCAATTCGGCGGTCTGGCCGCCGAATTGAAACCGCCGATCGTGCGATTTCAGGGGCAAACTTGTCTTTTCACTTGCCCAATTCTTGATGTCTATAAATATCTCACTTTCTCATTATCTGAATGTAGTTCTTGACTCTTAAGAACCCTAAACTTCAAAGTTAGATTTTGAGAGAAAATCAAATCAAGAATTCACCTTTAACCACTCAAATCAAACCCTTTTTGCATCAAATTTCATATTGCATCTCCTATGTCTATATAGAGTGCATCCATGTATGGGTTTGCATCATCACAACTTGCTTGGTAAGATTTTGATTAATTTCATCTTATTTTAGTATTTTAAATACCAAGCCATCTCTTTTAAATTACTTGTATGTTTTAGATCATATGCTAAATACAAGAAAAGAGATTATTTGTGATGTATTGATTGAGTGTTGTTTGTGATAGCTTTGTGTCTAGGATTGGTTATCCTCTACTTAGCTAAAGTTATATGCCATGTCATATAGCTACATGTGATATCTAGGATTGATTATATTGTCATCTTATAATCCTAGGTAAGCATTTAGAGTACCCTAGCTCTTATTGCAATATTTGGATATCATTGCATATTCACATAGGGTTGTTTGATCTCTTAGGAGATTGTAAGTCTTGTGTGATAGACCGGGATTAGGTCGGACACCGGGATTAGGTGGTCACATGAGCAAATTGGACTAGGTCCACTTTTACAGGCCTGCGGGTAGTGGTAGCGGGATATTGGCCGGGATTAGGCCGTCAAACCTGGATTAGGTTGTATACGTTATCACAATTAGTGGATTCGAGGTTCGAGTGTGGCGCACTTACCAGCCCGTGGTTTTTCCCGTGAGGGTTTCCACGTAAAAATCAAGTGTCGTTTATATTTCCGCACCATATTACACTTGATTATTATATTGTCTAGTTTGGGGCATTTTCGTAAATTTGACTAAAAACGAAAATTGGGTAAAAAGCGTAAAATCTATTCACCCCCCCTCTAGATAGTTTTATACACACCGTGCTATAATTAGTTTCAAGCCCAAAAGCATGATCCAACCCACCAAGGTATCTGATCAAGACAAATACGTGGTCAAAAGAAATTCAAACAGCCATACTTATGTCAGACGTAACACAAATCCCAAAGTCTAACAAGGCCCTCATTACCAGAATGAATTAAAACGGGCAATAAAGGGCCCAAGAATCACGATCTGGGGGATAAATGGTGAAGGCTCCAAGGTTTCACTATAATTACCAATACCTCTTCTTAGAGAAAGGGGTCCTGATTTTCTCAACTCATTTGCGAAAACTCTCTAAACATTGCTCCACAATTCTCTCCTTTCATTTATTGTAATTCCGAATTCTAGAAGAGATAGATCTAATCACTCTCAAAGACAGATCGACCCACATCGAGTCAAGGAATCTCCAGGGCATCGATCCTTCAAAATTCATCAATATACAACATCGACCTGATCACCGATCAATCGACATTGAGTCTAGAGACCCCTCTGGAGATCGACCCGTAAAATCCATTGATATCCATCGTAGATCCAACCATATCAACAAATAGCTCAATTCAATATATCGAGCACAACAGTTTGTCACTCCCAACCCATTTTGATTTCACTTCACTCATCAAATAATATACTGACTTGAGCGTCGAAGAGTCCACTTAAGGGAACACCCCCTCATATGGTTCGCCATCGCTCTGTTTGTCCCGTGTTTTTCAAGTTGCCAATGCCCACCTCATTGACCTCGAATTAATTGTAGATCCGTTCAACTACAACAATTAACATTATAGCTTTTGAAACTTATGGTAACGTTAGAGCATCTCTAATGCAATGCTAAATCATTATACCAATGCTATAATTTAGCACAAAGTAAAAAAAACATACTCCAGTGCAATGCTAAAAGCTATGCCAAATTTGGCACAGTGTATAACATATGTCAAATTTGGCACAGCAAGAAATACAACCGTATTTATTGACTTTTAATTTTAAATAATAAAAATTTAACAAATTTGGTAGGGAAAATTGAGTTTGAAACAATTCTAAAAAAATATTCAGTGCATTTATGAATGCATTAGTTGTATTTGTTGACTTTTATAATTTTAAATAATTAAAAAATAAAAAATAGCATATCAAATAGAATTTTACATTGGAGTACAATACTAAAATGATGTACCAAATATAACATTTTATTATATTTCATGCCAAATTTAGCATTGTCATTGACAAATGCATTAGAGATGGTCTTAGTAGAAACATTAATTAAACCGTTTCTTTACATAGCTAACTATGATTATTATAAAAGCTAGAGTAATATCAAATTCACCCTTCATTATGTTTGGTTTGGCTATGTTGGTTAAGCAAGGGTCCCAAAATTTAATTGTTATCTTTTATTAATTATTATTAAAAAAAAAAAAAAATCTTTAGAGCAATATATTTTCTGTCATAGATTCGACTTTCTATATGGACTCAAGTTGTCAGATACTTGAGAATTCGAACGGTTTATTGTTTTGTACTATTGTACATAAATGAGGTAGCTGTGGAGAGATTCAAAGAATGAAAATTTTCGATGAATGTTTTAAATTGCTAGCTCGAATCTTGCCTATATGGTAGGCGCATGCAAGTGCTTTGTCTACACTTTTTTGGCATTTTATTAATGATCACTAGCAAAATCACATCAGAGAAATACAAGTTTATAAAAGTTGACAAAGGTTGTAAAACATGAGATTATGGAAATGTCGATCCAAATTTTCAGTTATTTTCCTTCAATTTGGTTGTTAGAACTTATCTGCCAATGCATGCATATAACAGCAAAAGACAATTTATTTGAAGTTGTAAAGGCAAGATAACCCTCAAGTATTATTTTCCAATGAATTAGGTCTAGTTCTTGTCAATATTGAATAATAATTGAGAGAAATGACTAATATTTGATGATTATGATTATGATTATTCACAATCATACGCTCTATTATTAGAAACTTTGGTGTCCAAATACATAGTTTTCTCAATGGTTGATGTAACCTATCATTTTGTTGTTAGGTGAATATGCTGTCCTCACAAGAAGCATTTTGACTAACTTCTTAAAAAAAAAAAAAAAATTCCAAGTGTCTAAATCATACCAATAATAATTAGTATTGAATTTGGTTCATATCTATGATTAATTATGGACCAATATATTTCAAAATCATCAAAACTATCTATCAATTCCTTTATCCACTTTAATTAATACAAACAACCCATGTTCCTTATTATTTTCTCCCTATCTCTTTGTCTTCTCTTCTAATTTGTTGTTTTCTCTGTATAAATTTGAGATCGGAACAAATCTCGAATCGATATGACAACCGTACCACGTTCTTTATATTTAAATAATATATTTATCAAACGAAAAAAATAGAACTATAAAAATGATCAATTTTATAGTACTTGGCATAATTAAAGAAAAATATTATATATATATATATATATATATTTATATTTATATGAAGTGATTTTATCATGACTTATGAGTATACTAATGATTTTCTACTTTTCACCCATTTTTTTATATACCACTTACCATGAAGGCTATTCGAATTGAAACATTGTCGGACTAAATAAACGCTTTTATTACGAAGCCACATTAAGCGGTGGAGGTGATTATCTATATTTTTTTTAATATAGGAAAAATGGATATTAGTTACCACAAGATGTACATGGTAAAAACTAACAAAAACATTAGAAGATAAAAATCAAAAACATTAGAAGATAAAAATCGACAAGGTGATTGATGAGGAGCCAAACCCTATATAGCTAACTATGAATGAAAGTAAGAGAGATATTGGTGGTAGACATGCATGGACATGGACATATGGGGTCAAGATCATACACTACAATGTTTAGAATTGTATGTCAATTAGGCTACACAAGTAGAATTATGTTAACATCTCTTTATAGACAAAAGGACAACCACAAGACATACAATGCTTGGTCCTACTTCTCTTCTACACATATCTTTGTCATTCACATTTAACAAAGCCCCATCCTCAAGCAACAACAAACTCAGACAACTTTCCCACCATTCGTATCTCAACGACATCCACTTCCATTCAATGAAAATATAAAACTATATATATATATATATATATATATATATATATAGTTAATTTGTATTCTAACAGCACGAGATAAGAAAATACATGCAATCAACAAGACTATTCAAAAATCGGAATGAATAGATCTTTTCATAATATTATTCTATAATTTCAAAATACTAAAATCGGAATGAATCAGATCAATTCATATTCTTGTTCTTTAATTTCAAAATATGTATATGGATTTGTTGTGTACTTTAGCCAAACCAATACGAAGGAGGTTATGAAAATTTCTAAAGTTAAAAGTTTGGAGGGTCAAAATTACAGCTTTCTTTTCATTCTCTCCCTCATGATTAATTCAAATGCTACTTAATTTAGGTTAATTAATAAGATTAATGTGACTTCATAGGATTCTTGGATATATTTGTCATTTGTTGACCCACAAAGAATATTCTAAAGAGAAGGGTTACTTTTCAAATTACTACATTATTATTATTGCTGTTGTTTGCTTAAAAGGGCTCATTATCCAAAACAATGTATCATATTATACAATTAGTCAATTAATTATTTCTTAAAAAATATAAAGGTGAACTAAAAGACAACAAAGTTCTTGAAAGCACATTCTTTTTTAACCATCACCTAGTAATATTATACATAGCTACTCATAAAGCATCTACTTCACCCTTGTATAAGCATCAAAACCTATAAAATAAAATAAAATGTATATTTAAAATAACAATGTCTTCTTTTAATAAAAAGGTTGACCCCTAATAAGTTAACATCACAAAAACATACCCACATGCCAAATTATGTAATTTAACTACTTACTATTTTGGGGGTATAGACAAGACAGATTAGGAATAGAAATACACGTTAAAAAAAATAGTGATATTTTAAAAAAAAAAAAATTTTGAAGGATGGGTTACAAAACATATAGAAACAAAAATCAAAATAAAATAATGGGATAATTAGCCTAGTGGCTACACTCATTTGGTTAGGTACTATCAAAATGACTATTAAATGGGAAATTTGGTTCAAAATGACGTTTTAGACAAATAATGTAACAGAAATGGCAATTCGTAAGGAAAATTACCCTAGTGACCACTCATTTGGCCAAGGGTTACTCTAGTGGCCAGTCATTTGGTCAAGTGCTACTCTAGTGGCAACTTATTTTAATTTTGAAAATAGAATTTAATCAATAGCTAGAAATTATTTAAAAAAATTATGGGAAATTATGGGTCACAATGATGGACAGTTAGAGATTAAGCAACTTTTTTGTCAAAAAAAGAATTTATTTTTTTTTATCTCCACCATATTTATTTTTTAAAAAATTGTTTAATTTCAAACGTCCATCGTAATGATGGAGGGTTAGAGATAAAAAAAAATTTTAAAAAAATTAATTAATTAATTTTTGCCCTAGTTTTTTTTGTTTTTTTTTTTTTTTTTTTTTTTTTTTTTTTTTTTTTTTGCCATAGTTTTTTTTATAAAAAAAATATTGATTAATCATATTTACAAAATTAAAATGGGTGACCATTATGGTAATTTTCCCTACTGACTTCTTTTGACAATCCAATTATTATTATTATTTTTTTTTACATTTCTTTCTCTCTCTTAAAAAATAAAAATAAATAAAAATAAATAATAAAAAAACCCTCAAAAAACAAGTACTTTGTTTTTTTTTTTTTAAATCGAAATATGAAAAAAAAATTATTACTTTTACAGGTGTGTGGATTGCCTAGAGAACTTTAATTCTTTCATTAGTCTTACAAATTCTGAATTTAATCGAATCTAGCTAGTTGCAACAAATCAAGTTTTCATATATCTTTTTTTTATAAAAAAAAAAAGATTTTTTAATAAATTATATTATATATATATATATATATATATATATATTATTGTTAGAAAAAAACCAAACTATTCATAAGTTTTTTTTTTTACTTTAACTATTAATTAGAGATTGATTGAGAAAGTATGGAGATATGATTTTTTTTTTTTTTTTTTTTTTGGAAAAATGGAGAGAGGGGGAGAGTAATTAGGAGAGAGTGTTTAATACGGTAATAACAGATTTAGGAGAGAGAGTTTAATCGTAATATTTAATCTAATGTTTTAAGAGAGAGAATTTCCTTTTCTTTTTTTTTAATAATTTAATTAGTTTGGAATGTCCTTAGAATTTTTTTTGTTTTGTTTAGTAATTTTAATTCAGGTTAAAATTGTCATTAATAAAAAATAAAAATAAAAATTGGAGTATAAATAGATAATTTGTGGATTGTAAGGAGAAGCTCTCTTGCCTATAATGACCATTTTGAACCGAATTTCTCATATAACTGCCATTTTGATAACGTTTGACCAAATGGGTGGTCATTGGGGTAATTATCACTAAAATTATTAACTACTAAATTAGAAGAATTAAGTATATGTATAATTATCCCTGTAG
This sequence comes from Acer saccharum, assembly GCA_030490815.1. Taxonomy (NCBI): domain Eukaryota; kingdom Viridiplantae; phylum Streptophyta; class Magnoliopsida; order Sapindales; family Sapindaceae; genus Acer; species Acer saccharum. Next base: position 38,457,189 of record CM059866.1, read on the forward strand.
CCATCAATTTGGGGGCACACTATCAAAATGGCCATTAAATGGGGAATTGATTTTAAAATGGCAATTTTTGATAAACACTGTGACACTAATGACCATTTCATACCATTCCGTTAACTTTCCGTTATATTAGTGGCATTTTGGTAAATAAGACGATAACATTCCATCACAATATTTATTTTACATTAATTATCCCAATATATAATGACCGTACGTATTGGCTTTCATTTGAATATAATTATTTTTGAAATTAGTTGTTAATTAAAAAAGTGAAAAAAAAAAAAATGTAACCATGCATTATTATGTTAGGTAATTTTTTTAAGGTTGTGTTAACAGAAAATCTATTATGTGACATATAAATGCCTTAACTTGCTCAATTTACCCAATTACCCTTAGCACATGCTAGCTGTATAAATTTGTTCGATTAATTTGCTTTGGAATGCATCTCTTAAATTTCCAGTAGCTGAAATAAAAAAAATGTAAAATTGTCATCCTCTTATTTACTAAAATGCCACTCATTTAACGGAAAGTTAACGGAATGAGATAAAATGACCATTAGTGCCACAGTGTTCGTCAAAAATGGTTATTTTAAAACCGATTCCCCATCTAATAGCTATTTTTTATAGTGTGCACCCAAAATTATGGCAACATGGGTAATTATCCCTTAAATATTATAAACGAAGCTAAAAGTCAGGAAAATATCGAATAATATATTATTAAATTGAGAAAATTTTGCTAAAACTTATTAGGGTGGCTCTATTGGCACCAAAAAAAATATCTTCCTTCACCTATTTACTTTCTACACCCATCATTAAAAATGGAAAATTAATAGTTGACTTTCTACACTTTTATAATGCCAAAATTAACCTTAAAACTTATAACTTATTTTAATTTTTTTTCCTCTCCACAATCTATTGACTGTTGTATTTATCATTCTTCATTTTATTAAAATCAATACCTTAACCTTCTTTGTGGATTACTTTTAAGGAAAAAAAAAGTTTCAAACAATTATTATTATCTTATTTGTATATGAATATTTGTCTATCACTAATAAAATCAGTCTCAAATTGCATACATCAAATGTTTGGAGCTTTCATATCATGAGTGATGGATTACTTTATGTAAATTTGATACATAGAGAAAATAGCTAAATAAAACAGTGAATAGGGTGTAATTTTAATAAGAGGAAATAGAGAGAAATAGCACCAAATTGGATTGGTTTTGTGTTAATATCACCAACTTAATAAGTTTTGTAGAAATAGCACCAAAGTATGTGATCTGCCCAAATTGCCCTCACTTATTCTTTCTTCCTCTCTCTCCCTTTCTTCCTCTCTTTTTGTTTTTTTTTTCAAAGAACTTCATTGATCCGTCAATGGAGGTCGGACAGACCTCAAATGGAGGTTGAATGGAGGGCGAAAGACCTCCATTGGAGTCGAAATGACCTCGACCTTCATTGGTGGTCGATGAAGAAGAAGATTAAAAAAAAAATATCTGGAAATAAGTCTCGGATATTTGGAAATAAGTCTCGGGTATTTAGAAATAAGTCTCGGGTAGGTCACCCGAGACTTATTTCAAGCCATTTCCAACTACCCGAGACTTATTTCAGATACCCGAGACTTATTTCAAAATACTCGAGACTTATTTCCAGATTTTTTTTTTTTTTAATCTTCTTCTTCATCGACCACCAATGGAAGTCGAGGTCATTTCGACTCCATTGGAGGTCTTTCGCCCTCCATTCGACCTCCATTTGAGGTCTGTCTGACCTCCATTGATGGATCAATGGAGGTTTTTGAAAAAAAAAAAAAAAAAAAAAAAAAAAGAGGAAAGAGGAAGAAAGAGAGAAAGGAAGAAAGAGAGAGATAAAGAGAGATTAGGGGCAATTTTGGCAAATCACCTTAATTGGTGCTATTTCTACAAAACTTATTAATTGGGTGACTTTTCCACAAATGGCTTTGGAAATAGTGCTAGAAATTTTAAGGACTCTTTTAATAACCAGAATAAATGCTAAATAAATCAGTAAATATGGTAGAGAGAAAAGAAAAAATTAATTAAAATTATTCATAATTTTCAAGGTTAATTTTGGTATCATAGAAGATATAGAGAGTCAACCATCAACTTATGCCACCACTATCAAAATGGCCACCGGATGGGGAATTAGTTTCAAAATGGCCATTTTTGGCAAACAGTGTTACACTAATGGTCATTCCATCTAATTCCATCAATTTTCATCCAATTCTATCCAATAAGTGGCATTTTGGTAAATATGGGGATGACTTAATTTATTTTAGATATTTTTTTTTAAATCAATTTTTTCTTTTGTTTTTTAAAACAAATAATTATATTTAATAAGTGTATATACGTATAGCATGTCTCAAACATATATATATATATATATATATTTCTTTTCAACTTATCTCAAATATACGTTGTAGAATTTTTAGATTTTGTAGCCTTAATCTTCTCAAAAAAAGAAAAAATATATATTTCTTTTCAACTTATCTCAAATATATTTTTTAGAATTTTTAGATTTTGTAACCTTAATCTTTTCAATATAGATATAGTTTGAGATATGCTATACGTATATACACACACTAAATATAATTATTTGTTTCAAAAAGCAAAAGAAAAAAATTGATTTCCAAAAATATCTAAAATAAATTAATGTCATCCACTTATTTACCAAAATGCCACTCATTAGATGAAATTAGATGGAATTGGATGGAACGGCCATTAGTGTAACAGTGTTTGCCAAAAATGGCCATTTTGAAACTAATTCCTTCTCTGGTGACCATTTTGATAGTGGTGGCATAAGTTGATAGCCACTAGGGTAATTACCCCTTTTTAATAATTGACGTAGAAAGTAAATGGGTATAGCAAGATATTTTGTGGATGTTAATAGACCTTAAAATTGTAGAACTCCATGCTTCTGCGTATGTTGCGTTGCAACTCGTGTGGCCTCAAAGCTTCTAGAGATATATATGAGAGATTTTAATTTCATTCGGACTCTAGAGATATGAGATATATATATATATATATATATATATATATATATTTTAAAGGTATCGAGGATCACCCATCGGCCTGTCCTCCCCAACTGTGTGACTCACCATGGCCTGTATATTGGATTGTGGAGTATGATAGATAGGAAACCCCGGCCTACACACCCAGCCACACAAAGATGCAAGCGGGTAAATCAGAACCCGCTCGCACCTGGGTAGGATTCGAATAGCTGACCTAGTAGTTACCCGTGCCAAGCTCGTCCTTCCACCAGCTGAGCTAGCACCCTGATGGCTGGTCATAATGCAATTGCCAAGAGTAGAACCAAGAACTTGAGATTTTCATCCCAAGCCCTGTACCACCAAGGTAACCACCTTATGGTTGATATGAGAGATTTTAATCATTCATTCTTCAAATATCAACATTTTTTTTTCCTAAAAACAAATATCAACAGTTATATAACTAGTAAATAAGGATTGTTTTTTTTTTTTTTTTAAAGAAGTACACTTAAGGTATTAATTCTAAGTTACCAATGAAATATGTAATAATAAAAAATAATAAAAAATTCCAGGCTAATTGCTTTCTCTTATTTTAATAAAATTCCTTTCGTTAAAATAATAACAATAATAATAAGTTCTTCAAAATAAATAAATAATAATAATAATAAAGGTGTTGTAATGTATTAACGGAGATGATGTGATGGTGACTATATGATAATGGTGATATGACATAACAATATAACATAGTAATGTTAATTAATGAAAATAATTTTAATACGATGATTGGTATAGATAATTGCTGCATGATTATAACAATATAATAATTGTAGTTATTATGGTAGCAGAAGAGATGATAATGTTTTATATATGAGGTGTGACGGCAATAAATGTATTTGCAAAAAGGAAAACAATAAAAAAGGATTAATTTTTGTCATATATATATATATATATATATCGAACTGACAATAAATATATCAGGACGACGAATGTGGACCACAGATTATGGAGAAGTTTTGACAAGTAAATGCACTTTGAGTCAAAGTATGTAAATCTAGTGGTCCACATTCTTTTTCATGATATATTTATTGTTAGTTTGAACTGATAATAGAAAATCTGTATATATATATATATATATATATAAAGTGGACATTTCTGTTAAAACGCCAAAAAGTTTTAATCATTTATTTTTTTCATCTATTTTTATGGTGCACTTCTCACTCATTTTTGTGATATTAGTTCGACTCTCACGTTTGACCATTGAATCGTAAAGTATGAGGAGCCTTTTCCTAAAGGTGAGAACTACATTCTAGATCATGCTTGTAGTTGTTGATTGTTGGAAAAACTGAAGCAGAAGTGCATGTCTAATATTTACCACAACACAAATAACATTTACTAGCAAATAAATAAGATGAGAGAATCCAATCATACAACACATGATTTTACATGGAAAACCCAAAACAGAGAAAAACCACGGCCGTTCGGACAACAAGAGAAAAATACCACTATGTAGAAAATTGTTACAACTACACGCTCAGTATTATTTCTCTAACCTCAAACCCCAATTACAACTAAGCCTTACTAAGCTCAAGCTCACAACCGACCTTATATTCTAGCCCTCAACTCTCACTCCAAGTCCCTCCTCAATGCACCCTCCCGAATATCCCCTAGGTCTCCCCTGGATATCCCTAGATCTCTCTCAAGATTCTCGGATATTCTCTAGATCTCCCCCATATATTCCACGGATCTTCTCATAAAGTCTCCTCCATATATCCTCTGGGTCTCCCGCCCCTGGATATCCCTTGGGTCTCCCCCGAGGTCTCTTTGATGGTCTCATGTGTCTCTTTGGTTTCTCCAAGTGTATACAACCAAAGAATAAGTCTCCCTATTTATAAGGACAATATTATTGGTCCTTAAGTAATTAGAAACTCATAAGCATTAGGAAATCTCGAACCAAATCCTTTCATAACAAGAAAACAACTTCCACACGTTTTCCTATGTCCTCCGAAAGTTCATGCTCCTGCATGCACCCCTAAGGTTTGTCCTAGGCGCTACAACACTTCCATCGTGTTTGCCACACGCGCCCGTAGCACAATTGGCTTCCACTGGTGCATCCAAACTCCGATGTCGGCGCCATTTTCTTTGTTGGATTCTTCTCGGTCTCTTCTTTCCAACGTTACTTGAATCACATCCATACGAATCCGTTCGAAACACTAAAGCATCAGTTGAATTTGTTTAGTTGTCATGGGAATAAAAGCCAAATCCTAACATTGATTTCGATTGGTGTTAGATTTTCAAAGAAAAAAACAAATAATTTTTGTGGATAGCTAGCCTTTATCCATAATGTTATGGAAAATGCTTGGTACTAATTGATCAGCACCTAAGATACTGACCTACCAATAAGGTGTTGACACGTGGTATTTTTTCTTTCATTTTTTATATTTATCTTCTTGCATTCTTTCAAAATGGGCTATGTGCTAACACTCCATTGGTGGGGTCAGTACCTTGGGTACTGATTAGTCAGTACCCAAGCATTGTCCTAATGTTATTATTAAATATTAAGCCTTTAAAAATGAAAGTGGTAAGCACATGCAATTTAGCAAAGCCTATATTAATTAAGCATATTAAAACCCCAATTGTGGGCTAAGGCCTACATGGTAGCCCACAATTTTATTTTATTTGTAGTTATTTATTTATATAAATCACATGTGAACCATAATGATAAATGTATTTTTAATCTATGAACAAATTATTAATTCTTTTTAAAAAAACATTGGAGAAATAAATAATAAATACGAAGTAATCTTCCATGCATGCTTGCATCATTATTTCAAAATTAAATCAACGAATTTCATAAAATTTTATTTTAAAAAAAAAACCTCTATATACAAAAAGTATTTTGCCAATCTATCTAAATGTGTCTACTTTAATTTTAAGGAGATTAATGTTGATTTTCTAATTAAGAATCACAATTTTAAAATAGTAGTTTTTATTTAGGATAACACTTTGGTGCTGACCGATCAGTACCCAAGGTACTAATCAGTACCTAAGTATTTTCCTTTTATTTATTAATCTCAAATTAAATAATTTAATGTACATTTAATGAGTTATTAATGATAGGAAAGAAGAAGAGAAAAAGAAGAAAGAAAGCAAAGGAAATGATTTGAAATAGAGGTGAAAAGAGTAATACCAAAGTGGGGTCCACAAGAAGGACAAAAGGCAGACCAGAACTGACTTTTGGCAAACCTATCTTTGCAAGTAATGAATTTAAAATGACATTTTTAAAATTATTATATTGATATAATAATTAAAAAAAAATAACAATAATTAGTAAATAATTTTGATTTGTATTGTACGGCAATCTTCAGTCTTCATCACAATATTTTGTTTTTTTGTTTTTTTGACATAAACAAACAGTGCTGGCCTCAATCTTAAAACTTAAAATAAAAAGTTTTTTTAATAAATACCCCATTGAAGTTTTTTTTTTTAAAACAATAAACTATTAAATTAATTAGACTTTATGTTTTTACTTTCCTTTTTAAGTTTCCCTTTTTCATTAGGTTTCATTTTTATTTTTTTCATAGTCATAATTTCAACAAATAACATATTGTTTTCATAATCACAACAATTGGTTGTTTATCTATTATACAAGTTAAAATATGGAAGATGAATTTCTCAACAACTCTTTGATCATGTACATTGAAATAGAAATCACACTCAAATGAATTATAGATGACTTTTGTGATTTAAAAGAGTGAAAAGTTCCTTTTTAAATCATATATTTAGATTGTTTTTGTTTCATTTCCCTTTTTATGATTGAGACTTAGATGATATGGTTTGTTTTTATTTTTTATTATTACTAATACACTAAGAGCATCTCCAATGCTAATGTGGGTTGTGAAAAAATTAGATACCAAGTAGGATGAACAACCACTTTGTTAAAAATTTCATCTCCAATGCAACATCTCTAATACAACTTCAAGCTGAGGTGATAACTTTTTTTTTAGAGGCTGTCAACATGACTCTCTGATTTCAGAGGGTCAGTTGGACAACCATCTTGTTGGCCCAGTTAGCAACCACTCTTGTCTTCTACTTTATTTTATTCAACAATTCTAAAGTATATTTAAGGAGACCAATAATAAATTGACATGTCATTAAAAACATGTATTTTACAAGTGAAGCATTGGAGACAACTTTTTCATTTAGATGTCTATCAAGTTTCTTTACATGTCACATACGAAGCAATTGACTTGACAATATTGACATATCACTATTTTTTCAAATGCAAGCCACATTACCATTGGAGATGCTCTAATACTAGTAAACCCAAAAATTTAGCTCAAAAACCAACCCAAATAATATGGCAAGTGATTTCTCATTGTAAGACCATTCACCACATCATCCCATGATTTGTGTGGTGATGACAACTCATTTGTCACATCATTTTGCTTGAATTTTGGGTTAATTTTTTTTGGTTGTATAGTATTACTCTTGAAACAAATAATGCACGGTGTGTATAAAACTATCTGGGGGGGGTGAATAGATTTTAAACGATATTACCCAATTTTCGCGATTAGTCAATTTTACGAAAATTCCCCAACTAGACAATATAAACAACAAGTGTAATATGGTGCGGAAATATAAACGACACTTGAAGTTTTACGTGGAAACCCTCACGGGAAAAACCACGGGTTGGTAAGTGCGCCACACTCGGTCACTGAAATCCACTATATGAAAAGACGGTTACACCCTCAAGTGATTCTCGGACTCTCACCCTAAGTAACCTCAGGCTATGGACACTGCCACTCACCACTCTTGGTTCAACCCCTAGTGATATCCCCTGATACACTACTCTTGGCGTGAGCACCCCCTAATCTACCCGCAGGCCTTTTATAGCGGTACTTGACCAATTGCTCATGTGACGACCTAATCCCGGTCTATCACACAAGACTTACTTCTCCGAAGAGATCAAACCCTAAGTGAAAATGCAATGATATTCAAATATGCAAAATAGAGCTAGGGTACTCTAGATGCTTACCTAGGATTATATGATGACAATAAAATCAATCCTAGATATGAAAATAGCTATATGTCATGACATACAACTTTAGCTAAGTAAAGGATAACCAATCCTAGATACAAAGCTATGAAAAATAACCCACAAACATTCAAAAGATTAACTAGTTGATTAAAAAATAATCTATTAACCTAGTTATCAATAAATCACACAAGAATGTTTATGACATAGCTTTTAGGCAATAATGACCTAATCAAATAAGCTGTGAAAAATTAACCCAATCAACACATAATCTCAATCATGTATGTAGAAATTAATTTAAACACATACAAGTAATAAATGAGATAAAATTGATAAGTAGAAACACTAATTATGTAAGATAAAAGTGTTCAACAAATCATACCATGTGTGTTGAAGAAGACCCATGCATTAGCACATGCTAGATGATCCTAGATGATGCTTTGATGATGATTTATGCATGTGGAAATGGGTTTGGATGATCAAAGATGAGTTCTTGGGTTAATTTCTCTCTTTGAAAATCCTCTCAATAAAAAATATGAGTTTATTGAGTCATTGAAGTGATATAATGTCAAAGAGGCATATATATATGATGTCCAATTGAAACTATGTCATTTTGGAAATTTTTCAAAAAGTTTCCGTGCAAACCGCTCTACGTAGGGCGGATTTTGGGCGGGTGTAGGGCGTGTGAACAGCGGAATGGGCGCAACAGTGCATCAGCTTCAACTTCAAGTGCCTCAAAACATGACCAAACGACATCGAAACCTTTCATATAATATATCGTTGGAAAGGTATGGATGTCTACTTTCTACTCCAATTTATGGAATGACATTTCAATGTCTATAGAAAACGTTATGGTCAATTGAGTTACCAAATGTCAGATTTGAGCAATAACAATATTGTCAAAACTCATGGTATAAGACCATGTGACCCAAGACCAATCCAAAAGAGGAAGATGGACCTCTCTAGTGGTCACTCATCGCACTAAGACATGCACACCATCGTGCAAGCGCGGACGTTTCCGATCACACAAACGGAAACGAATTACACCACACTTAAGACTAACATGAAGTGCAAGTGTGGGAAGTGAATGCATCATAATGCCTAACATGTCATGGCATTTCAATGAACTAGATGCAATCAAATAAATATGCATGAAGAGATATTCAATGAACATTGTTGACGGTGATTTTTGGTGATCACCAAGTCAACGATTCGTTTTCGAATTACTGCAATTTATATTTGAGTATGGTCAAAGATTGTAAAGAAATAACAGGTGATTTACGTGGTAAAACTCCAAAAGATCGGAGAAACATCCACGGGATCGTTGCCTCTAGCAACAAAGCCAAATCCACTATGAATCACGATTACAAGATGAAGAATGACAGAATGATTACAAGCTCTTCAATACGATTCTCTCTCTCTCTCCTGTTCTACTTCTCACGTACCCCTGCTTTATGAATAAAAGGGGTATTTATACATGTTGTATCTAGGGTTTTAAGATGACCGCTAGGGTTTAGTGTTGTGGCCCCCAAGTCTCGAGCGGTTTCCTAGTCCTATTTAGATTGTACTTCCCTTTTTCGGCTGTATTAAATTCTGAATGAAACTTTTTCTCCTTTATTTACGGGAGAACTGCTTGTTTCCTTTTTTACCTCTTATGATCCACATCGTTGCTTATCGTGGACCTGCCGGTTGCTGATTGCAAGTGTTGGTGACTGTTTTATTGTTTCCCGAGTGAGTTTGCCCGAGTGTGCCCGAGTGTGTCCGAATCCGATCTGCTGTTCATGCTGATCGTCTTTGTTTGTGGTCGGACTACTTATCCTCTTTTCCGAGTGAGTTATCGTGAAGGTTCATACTCCATAGGTCGACTTATCTTGACCTCTGCTGACCTGGCCTTCCATGGTGATGACGTGTCCTATCACGACTATTTTTACCTATAACAAACATGAATGCACACATATAAAAAAACACAACATACAAGAATAATATTTATGCATGAGTTGTGAGTGTGTGCAACTATGATCTCTTCAAAGCATGTAAGCACTAGAATTTACCTTTGGTGCTTCTTCTTTTGAGGTCTTGAGAGGGCCATTGAACTTTCACTAATTCCTAAGCTACCCTTACAATAAGCCCCACATGTGATTTGTCCACGAAATAAGCCAATCAATAATTGAGAATCCTTACAACTCTTACTAATATTTGCAAACGTTTTAATTTTTTTTTTCTTCTATATTATTTATGCATTAATCATTTAAAATTAGTTCAAGTTTTGGTCTAGAGTCAAAATCTTGGTTTCGTCTCTAAATGAGGATATGTAAAATAATAATAATAATAATAATAATAATAATATTATTATTATTATTAATTTAAGATAGTAAATTTTTACCACCCAATGTGGCTTGGTGGTTTATGACGCTTATTCAGTCCGGTAATATGCCAGATTCCTAGGATCGAGCCGTTGTCAAATGGTATATATATATGTAAAGTTTTTTTTTTTTACAGATTTTTTTTAAATTTACAAGATATTTTTTTGTACATAATTTAATTGGTTATTTTAAATTTATTTATGGCTAGATGTTTTTCAGAATATGATCGTTCGTAATGTTTTTTTCCCTTAGGTCAGTCCAATTTTAGCAAAATAAAATAAAAAATAAAATAAAAATTATTTACATAGTGCTGGAAATTGAAAAACTTAATGGTGCAAACATTGAAGGCACTTTTTTTTTTTTTTTTTCCCTTTTAAAAAAAATTACACGTAATTAATAATTGGAAGTAGTTATGGAATCATAAACATTATATGAAATGCTATATATGAAAAAAAAAAAAAAAAGGCCTCATCTCCAACCTCACTTCAAAACCCACACCAAACTCTAAATTGAAGTATACCGGTCACTATTCACCTCTCCAACGTTGCGTCAAAATGTTGTTTCCCAATTTTTATTTATTTTTTTGCCGTGGAACAGTGGACTTAATATATAGAAAACCTACACCAAACTTTAAATTGAAGCATACCGGTCACTATTCACCTCTCTAACTCACCTCTCTAACGTTGCATCAAAATGTTGTTTCTCAATTTTTATTTATTTTTTTGCCATGAAACAGTGGACTTTATATATGGAAAACCCACACCAAACTTTAAATTGAAGCATACCCGTCACTATTCACCTCTCCAACGTTGCGTCAAAATATTGTTTTCCAATTTTTATTTATTTTTTGTGTGGAACAGTGGACTTTATATATAGGCTATAGCGCCCTATTCACGTACAAAACCACCAACTTTTCTTTTTATTTTATTTTTTTAATTTTTTATGCTTAAAATGTCACATCAAACTTTATTTTTAATTTTTTTTTTCTAATTTAACTCTTTTATATTTAATTAAAATAATATGTATTCCCAAAAAATATACCATTGGAAAGGTCTTGTTGAGATCTTTAAAATGACACCCACTTTGATATATATTTTATGTCAATAAAATTATTAAATATCGTATAAGTTAACTAATAGAAATTAATTGATATTTTATAATTATTTATTGGAAGAATATTCTTTAAAGATGCTTTTTTAGTGTAAAATTTGGTGTGAAACATTGGAATAGATAAATTTTTGGTGTTAACATATTCCCAAAAAATTCCCATTTAAGTTCAAATTGGAGTAAAATTTAGTGTTGAACATTGGAGATGGTCTAAGAGGGGTGTATTGAATTGGGATTTTAATAGACAATTTTTGGGTGCAAGGATTTTATGGATTTGTAAGACTATTAGGATTATTAGGATTGTTAGGATTATACTTTTAGGATTATTAGGATTATATGGACTAAATTTTTAGGATTCTGAAAGAGTCTTTGGACTTTATTTATAGACTATTAGGATTATCTAGACTTTATTTCAATACTTTTTTTACTTTTAAAAATGTAGACTTTCAAGAGTCGATTGTAGTATTCAATTTTCTCTCCAAGTTGCAATGCTCTATAATCTTGTTGAGGGCAGTCACTGAACAAACAAAAATTGAATGAGAAACATGATAAACTATGAAGAGAAGTAATAAGATATTAAAATACCACCCACCAACACATAACCTTTGGCTGATTAATTCATATGGTGCAGAAAATGTCACCATATGAAATAAATATAAAAACAACAACCCATCCCCCACCACCTCACTAGAAATGACATGAAGCATGGAAAAAAAAAATAGCTTGAATATTGAAGTATTTCTGTTTGGCTTGTTGGACTTCATTAATTCATATGTTATCAAACTCAAATATTTATTGCTCTTTAATTTAATGTTATTTTTCTCTAGTGGTGTGTATAGGTCCCCCTTTCAATTTCAAAACTCATTGGAACATATGTATATGGTGCTCATGGTCTCATAAATCATGAAGTCTTCATTTATGTTGTGACTATTGCAAAGCCTTGCTGCCTTGCATCAAACAAGGACTCTTTTTAAGAGTTGATGTGTGGTTACACTTATCAAGTTATTTTTTTTGTTTTCCTATGATTAGCTTTCTCATATGTATGTTTAGACTTATTATTTTTAACAGTTTTCTATGGATGCATTCTTTTCTTTTCCTATTTTTCTATTTGTTAGATGGGGAGTGATGAAGTTTATCTTTTTCCTGTCATTGATTTTATTACTTTTGTTTAAATATAGTATCTACTTGACTGGCAAATTGGCTTAGGGTATATGTGTCTCTTTTATGTTAATTGGCTCTGTGTTACTGTGTGTATATATAGTTTCATTTGTGGTCTTGTGCATAGACAGACAATATTGACATCTAAAATGTGAAAATTTGTTTATAAACCTTGCAGAATATTCGGCTTGTAAAAGGAACCTCTCCAAATATAAAATTATATGGTCAGAAACCCGCCATTGGATATGATGAGTTTGATTCTGATCATGCAGAGGTTACATCCTCACAGGTTGGAGCCCAAAGATTGAATTCAACAGGTACTGTCGGTCGTGCATCTTTTGCCTGTGGGGCTAATAAGCTGCATCCATCTTCAAGTTCCAGACTTGGAAGACCTTTGTCACCTTCTAGAATTGGATCTGATAGGATATTACCAGAAGTTGATGAATTCACAGTTGGAAATTCTCCTTGGCCGATTGGTACCAAATATCTAAAATCAAATAAAAAGTCTAGAAAGTATTGAGTGAGAGGGCAAGACAATTTTGGGTTCAAGCTATTTATATATATCACTAAAAAGTCTGGAAAATCCATTTTGTTATGAAATCCTAAAAATCTTGATTTCAATCCAATACCAGCAGACAATTTGCTGCCTCATGAAAGTCTAGATCCAATACCATAAGACAATATAGACTTTTTAAAAAAAATCTTAAAAGTCTTGATCGAATACCACCAGACTTATCTAACTTGTTAAAAAGTTTCAATCCAATACCACCAGACTTTTATTTTCCCAAATTGTCTAATAAAATCTTGAACCAATACGCCCCCCTAAACCACAAGTTATGAAATTTTGGCGAGCTGTGTTCCTCTGATTATGCTTTTGACTTGACTTCCCAAATTAGGATTAAAAAACATTAATGTCTTTAATGTGATTCTTAATAATGAATCATTTATATTTACTTTTGTTAAGAAAATAAAAAATATATATCTATTTTTACACAGAAATTCTATTATCAGTTCGAACTGATAAAAGTTATATCAGTTCCTTGCATGTGGGCCACTGGATTTAAATACTTTGACTTGACTGTATGCACTTGTTAGTCAGTTCCTTGCATGTGGGCCACTGGATTTAAGTACTTTGACTTGGCTGTATGCACTTGTTAGTCAAAGTATTTAAATCCAATGACCCACATACAAGGAATTGATATAACTTTTGTCAGTTCGAACTGATAATAGAAAGACTGCTATTTTACATATTCATATATATATATATATATATATATATATATATATAGTCTTTCTATTATTAGTTCGTCTTGACAATAAATATATCAGGACAAAGAATGTGGACCATAGATTATGGAGATGTTTTGACAAGTGTATATACTTTGAGTCAAATTATGTAATTCTAGTGATCCACATTCTTCGTCCTGATATATTTATTGTCAGGACGAACTGATAATATAATATATATATATATATATATATATATATATATATATTTTTTTCTTTTTTGAAAAATGAACACTTTTTTTTTTTTTTTAGAAAAAAAAGAAAATGTCTGTTAAGCATTTATCAGAATATGTATATTTTTGGTTAAATATAACAAATAATTTTAAAAACATTTTTAAATATTAATAAACACTTTTTAAAAAAATATATTAATAAATACTTTTAATAATAATAAAAACTTTTCAAAAATATTAACAATAATATAAAAATATTAATAATACAATTTTTAGAAAGAGTTTTCAAATGGAAAGGCAATTAAAGTGCATTTATTTTAGATTAATGACTTGATTATCAATAGTTTTAACTAATGCTCAAGCTCAACCTAATATTCTAATGACCTTTAGATAAAACACGTGTCTTTAGGACCATAGGCACATGTTAAGCTGATACTTAAGGATTTAAAAAAATATATATATTAAAATAAAAATAAAAAAGATAGAAAACGTTAAAATAAAAGTAATTATCGGGAGAATGTTAACAGTTAATAGTATGGGTTATTATATATTTAGTCCCTGTAGTTTGCATTAATATAACTTTAGTCCATGATTTTCTGACTTTACTAAGTTCAGTCCTTCCGTTAGGGTTTCAGTTAAAACAAACGGACTGGCATTGTCAGAGGATATAATGACCGAAATACCCTTAATGAAGGTTTCTGATGAAGGGCAGTATGGTAATTTTATATTTAATTAATTAAATAATTAAAAACAAATAATGAAAACAAAATTACAAAAATTTAAAAACAAATTTAATATATATATATATAACATATTAAAAAAAACAAATAAATATAAAATAAATAAATAAAACAAAAATTAAAATCAATTTAAAAATAAATTAAATATATATATAAAAAATTTAAAAACAAACCAAGATCAATTAATTCATCAATTAATGGGCATTAAAATATTTAAAAAAAATTAAAAACAAACCAAGATGAATTAATGTTAAACACCACACCAAATTCAATTAATGTTAAAAATAAAAATTTAAAAAGAAAAAACAAAACAAAATCCTAAAATCTCACCCCAAAACAAACACCACACCGATCTCTTATCTCTCATCACCACCTCTATCTTCCACGATCTCTCGCGATCTCTATCTCTCATCTCCTCATCTCTTTTTTCTTCTTCTTCTTCCTGCCCGCTGCTGGCCTGAAATCTCACCCCAAAATCCCCAATTTTTTTTTTTTTCTAAAACCCTAGTTCTGAAATCTGTTCTTCTTCAACAAACCAAAGACCGAAATCGACTCTTGTTCGCCGGCCAGATGGTGGGGGTGTATTGATGGGTCTACTGGCCTCGTGGAGCTGTTCTTGAGACATCATTTCGAAGAGAGTCGAGTGGTGGCGGGGGGATGACTGGGTCTGGGTTTGACTCAGGCGAGTCATGGGATTGGTTGACTCGGTGAACTGGGACTGCGGTGGTGGTGGAGGTGGCGGAGGCTGTGGTGGTGAAGAGGAGGGAGAGTAGAGTCTAGAGAATGTTGTTGTGGTTGTTCTTGATGGTGAAAATGAGAGAGTTGAGTCTGAAATAAAGCCTTGCTTTATCATTGTTGATACTTCTCTCGTCGACATCGAAAAATCAATCCTTTTTTTTCACAGAGAGAGAGAGAGAGAGAGAGAGAGAGAGAGAGAGAGAGAGAGAGAGAGAGAGAGAGAGAGAGTGGTGGTGGTGTATTTTTTATTTAGGGATTTTCTGCATTTTTGATTTGGGGATTTTGATTTGGTGAGCCGAAATCTGGAAATTTTGGAAATTAAAATTTTTTTTTTTTTTTTTGGATCGATGAAGATGATTTGTTTGATGATTATATTGTATACTGGTGACAAAGAATTTTTAAAGAATTTTTGTTATGATCTGATGATTGTGTTGTATACTGGTGAGAGAGATGAAGATTTATTTTATTTTATATTTATTTGTTTTATAAATCTGTTATAGGTTGTTTTAGTTTAGGTTTTCAATTATTTATTTATTTATTTATTTTTAATTTGATTTTTTAAAATATTATTTTTTAAAATCATTTATTATTTTAATTAGTTTTTTTTTTTATATTTTTTAATTTTAAATATAATTTGTTTTTTTTCATTTTTTAAATATAATTTAATTAGTTTTTTTATATATTTTTATATTTTTAATTATTTTTTTTATAGATTTTAATTTTTTAATTTAATTCATTTAATAATAATAATAATAATAATTATTATTATTAGTTTTTTATATTTTTTAATTTTAAATTTAATTTGTTTTTATCATTTTTTATTTAATAGGAGGGCATAAGGGTCTTTACCCTTGTTTCAGTCAGGTTTCTAGAAGGTTTTATGGAATTTCCCATAATGCCCTTGTTGACCTAACGAAAGTCAACGAATTCCTAACGGAATTAGACGGTAGGGACTCGATTTGGTATTGTCAGAGAACTACTGGACTGCAGTAAGTAAAGTCAGAAAATCGTGGACTAAAGTTAGATTAACGCAAACTATAGGGACTAAATATATAATAACCCTAATAGTATTTGATCAGTTGGGCTGGATGGTACTGGTATTTAGGTGATTTTTAAATAAAATAAAAATTCTTTAAATGAAATGATAACAGTGTACACGTGCACATGGCTATGAGTTAAGTTTCAGACGTTCAGTTAAGTTTAGTCTTTTTTATTTTTTTGTTATTACAATTTACAACACACACACTCTCTTTGGGGACCCGATGGGTTTGACGTGAGAGTGGTTCTTTTTTTAAAATTCTAAATGGTTTCCAAATTTAAACGTGAGTGATTCCTAGAACCGTAACCATGCCCATGTGGGTACAGACGTACAGTAGCCTAACCTCTCTCTCTGTCTATCTGTCTTTGTGTGCACCAATTTCAAAGTAAACAACAACAGTAATGGAAGAAGCAGAAGAAGAAGAAGGGATTCACTAAAAACAGACAAAGAACCCACAAATCCTCCCTCTCTATTATACTCTACTTGTATTATTCTTCGTCTTTTTATATTTATACATGTATTTTATAATAAAATAAAAAAGAAGAGCAAACATTTCTCTTTTTCTAGTGGGTGTGTGTGCAAAGAATTTGATACTCTTCTCTGTGCAAAGCAGAGAAAGAATCGTTCCATTCCATTCTTCTTCTTCTTCTTCTTCTTCTTCTAACAAGTAACAAAACATACATTCTCTTCCTGTTCAGGTTCCTTTCTGGGGAAACAATTTTGCTTTTTCCTCTCATTCTGCTTCCTCTTTTGTCTCTTGCCAAAAAAAAAAAATTAACATATCTCTCTCTCTCTCTCTCTCTGCTCTTTGTTGGATGAAAATTGTTTCCCAAAAATGGGTGAAGAAGATTACTTAACAACATTGCTCCCTTTTGACAGAACTGTTGAGCAGGTCCTCATTCTCTCTCTCTCTCTCTCTCTCTCTCTACGCATATATATCTTTCATTTTTGCAGGAAAATGTTGGTTTTGTTGTGGGTTAATTTGCTCTAATCATTGTAGTTTCCTCTACTGTTTCTTGATAGTTTATGTCTCACACTGTGAGAGAAACTTGATTCTCTCTTTTTGTTTCTTAAAATGGTTGTTTTTATACTGTAATTCAGAGTTTGTAAAGTGATAGCATGTATGCAGGATGATGATCCACTTCTCATTTTCATTTTTTGGTGTATAAATTATGCATTTCTTTTGTTCAAACATGATTAATTTTTCTAGATATAATCATTTTGTGGGTTTTACTTGCATGGTAAATTTTTTCCCTTTTATGACTTTTGTGAAACTACTGATTCAGTCTTTGAAAATGAAATGCTGGTTTTTCAATTCATTTTGATATAATGTAAAGGTGCCATTTCCAGGGTAGAATCCGGTTCAATCTGTTGGATTCATTTGAATTTTTGTACAAAAAAAATATAATAAAAAAAGTTGAGAATGTTGTATTGTCAAAATGTGTCCTTGGTAAAACTGGTGCTGTTGTTTGTTTTTGGTTGTAGCTGATTTTTTTTTTCTTCTTTATTATGGGCAGGCAATTCTAGCTATCAAGAAGGGTGCACACATTTTGAAGTGTGGAAGAAGAGGGAAGCCTAAATTCTGTCCTTTCAGGATTTCCTTGGTAAGTAGTATATATTCGAAATGTTACTTCAGTGAACTGTTCGAGTTTTATGATCAATTTCATAATAAATTTTGGTTGATCAGGCTATACAATTGATCATCTTTAAATGAAAACATTTGCAACTTCAAATATATGTGTTTATAACAACATGCATAGAAGGAAAATTATGTAGCTTGGTAGAACAATTTAATGCTTTGTGTAATAATACTTTCAATTTGCTCCATTTTGGTTTAATTTTGTTGCGTTTCTCTGTTCCACTTCTGGGAATTTTAAGATGGATGATTGGAACTTCAATTTTTTCGGATTTCAGGATGAGAAATACTTGATTTGGTATTCTGGGCAGAAGGAAAAGCAATTGAGATTGAGCTCAGTTATTAAGATTGTTACCGGGCAGAAAACCGTATGTAACAAAAGATATTGCTTGATAAATTATGATTGCTTAAGGTATCTTGAAATGATATATGAACGATAAATTTACTTTTCGTAGGTAAATTTTCAGAGACAGCTTCAACTAGAGAGAGAGAACCAGTCGTTTTCTCTTATATATGCGAATGGTGAACACTCACTTGATCTGGTAATAATAGAAATTTTCGTTCTATATGCACATGCTTCTTGGCTTACATGTTTGTTGTGTGTGTTTCGTTATAGGATAACATTTATGGATTTATTATTATTAATTTTTGTAGATATGCAAGGATAAAGTGCAGGCTGATTCCTGGTTAATAGGCTTGAGAGCTTTGATATCCCGGTGTCACCATTCCAGACCATTCTTTGGTTTGAGGGGACGTAGGGCGGCACAAAGCTGTGTTAATAGTCCAGCTGGTTATATAAGAAGAAAACACAATCTAGGGCTCATGGATGATGCCGCTGAATTAGCTGAGGTTTGGATTCTTAAGTACCCGATTCTCTCTAGTTTACTGCAAAAGATATTATTTCTATTGCATGTTGTGTTTTGTTCTTCAACAAAAATGTATATTTGTAGACAAAGATTGTTGGTACATTTGTAATTACTCAGGCTAATACTTTCTGGTTCTGACCAATAATATGAAATCATATCTGCTTAATGATTTAAAGAGAAGTGTGTAATCTTAGCCATTAAATTAATCTGATCCTATTTTCTTTCATCCTTGTTTTCAAGGTACGCAGCTTATGTGGGAGCCCTTCCTTGTCACTTTCAGAGAGGTGTTTTTCGGATGGCTTATCGTATTCTTCAGAAAGCTTTTATTCATCAGAATCAAGATTATGTCAGACACAAAATGTAAAGAACGTATTAACCTCGAATTCTCCATATACTGAACCAGACAACTTGAAGAAGTGGGGTTCAGATTATGCAGGAGTAGAACGTTTAAATAACGAGTCTCATAGGTTTGCTGCATCTACTTGTGGGTCTCCACTGATAAAAAAGAAAGACATGTTGAAGGATGTCATGGTCTGGGGGGAAGGAGTGCTTGGAGGAAATATTGGAGGAGCAGTTGATATGTCTAATGGCCACAACAGAATGTTGATGGGTTCTTTATTGCCTAAATTGCTTGAATCGACCACGATGTTAGATGTACAGAATATATCGCTGGGAGGGAGACACGCAGCCTTAGTTACTAAACAAGGAGATGTCTTTTGCTGGGGGGAGGAAAAGAGTGGAAGGCTTGGACACAAAGTTAACATGGATGTGAGCTACCCAAAACTTGTCGAGTCCCTTAACGGGGTCCTTGTACAATCTGTGTCTTGTGGTGAATTTCAAACATGTGCACTGACAAAATCTGGTGAACTATATACATGGGGTGACAATAGTCATGGTGTTGATTTAGTGGGTGAGATGGTAAGTAGAAGTTGGTGGTTGCCACATAAGCTTTCCGGTCCTTTGGCTGGTGTAAGTATATCCAAAGTAGCGTGTGGCGATTGGCATACTGCAATTATCTCCACCTCTGGGCAATTATTTACATATGGAGATGGAACTTTTGGGGTTCTTGGGCATGGAGATCTGCAAAGTGTTTCTCAACCAAAAGAAGTTGTATCATTGAAGGGTTTAAGGATAAAATCTGTTGCATGTGGACCGTGGCACACAGCTGTTATTGTGGAATTCATGGCTGATCGATTCAAGTCCAATGCTGTCGGGGGGAAATTATTCACATGGGGCGATGGTGATAAAGGGAGGCTTGGGCATGCCGATGGAGGGATAAAGCTTTTACCGACATGTGTTGTTCAACTTGTAGATTTTGATTTTGTTCAAGTTTCCTGTGGAAGAATGTTGACAGTAGGGCTCACCAGTTCAGGTAAGGTTTATACCATCGGAAGTGCAGTGCATGGGCAATTAGGGAATCCACAGGCCAAGGATAAGTCGATCACAGTTGTTGAAGGGAATCTTAGAGGGGAGTTTGTCATGGAAATCTCATCGGGATCATATCATGTAGCTGTCTTGACATCCGGAGGAAGCGTCTACACCTGGGGGAGGAATGCAAATGGACAGTTAGGATTAGGTGATATTGAAGATAGAAGCTCACCAACTTTTGTTGAGGCTTTGAGAGATAGGCAGGTGGAGAGCATAGTTTGCGGATCAAGTATAACAGCTGCAATCTGTTTACATAAATCTATCTCTGTTAGTGATCAGTCAGCTTGTAATGGATGTAGAATGCCTTTCGGGTTTAGGAGGAAGAAGCACAACTGTTATAACTGTGGTCTTCTCTTTTGCAGTGCTTGTAGTGGGAAGAAAGTTGTAAATGCATCTTTGACACCAGACAAAACCAAGCCTTCTCGTGTCTGTGATACATGCTTCGACCGTCTACAGAAGGTCACACATTCAGGAAGGCTATTAAAGCCAGAGAATCCTAGTCCAAGGAACGAAAGGAGGGTTTTGTCTGGCATGAAAGAAGAGAAGGAGAAGTGACTCCTACAAGGGGCCAACTATTTTCAAGTAAACAATCTTGTAACGGGGAAAGCAATGCTGGTGATCGGAAAGCGTTGAAAAACCAAGTAGAGCAGCAGCAGCAGCAACAGTTAGAGTCTCTTTCTTCTATGTCATCTGGACTGCAAAGATGGGGACAAGTCCCATGCCCTATTGGGTTCGAAACATATTGTAGTGATGATTCTATGGCACTTGTTCCGCTTTCTAAAAATCAAGTGTCTACAGAATCAATTTCTTCTCTTCCAGCTGCCTTGAATGCAGACAAAGGCCTGTCTGAATCAAATAAGATGCTCACTGAAGAAATTGAGAGGCTGAGAGCTGAGGTAATTGCTACACTGTTTTCTGTTTCAGAGTTAAAGCTGATCATTATTTAATTATTTTTCTGTTTATGGTTGTAACATGTTTTCTCGTATGCATGGACACACAAATGGTTAGCCTTTTATATTGTTTTGACAATTACCAACATTTGCATGTTTGTATAATTTGTAAGCTTCTTACAACTATTTTGAGTCCTGTTTGTTATGAGATCCTACATTGATTAAATTTTGAGTTTGATATCAATTCATACTACTGTTGTCTCGGCTATCTAATAACTTAAATAAGTCGGTTGGTTTGTCTATCATGGTATCAAATTCCGTCCATATCAGGCTTGTTCTACAGATCCCTCCTTGTCATGTTTTTTATGCTTCACAAATTTTGCTTATTCTTTTTTTTTTCCTCTGAGAGGAGGTGTTAAGGAATCCACTTTTAGAAATCATATCCGTTCTAAAATTTCATCAGTTATATTTTGTCAAAATGCTCTATTATTTATTTCAAAGTACTCAGATTACCAATTGTTTGTGTTTATAGGCAGTATCATTAATTATTATCTTGTTATATATTTTGACAATGCTTTTATATATTGTCTTGGACATCCTCAATTTCTCCTAAAAACCCTCTACATTTTAATAGGCTAGGAGCCTCGAAAAGCAATGCCAAATTGGAGACCAAAAGATTCAAGAATGCCAACAAAAAATTGAGGAAACTTGGTCACTGGCAAGGGAGGAAGCTGCAACATGTAAAGCGGCAAAGGAGATCATAAAAGCTTTGGCAATGAGGGTAATGTTTCCTTCTTACTGTTAAACGACTTGTATCCTTGAAACTTGTTGGACTGTCTGTCTATAAGATCATCACCATCTTGGTGTTTGTGGTGATCTTTCGTTTTATGTTTAACTCACATAATTCTTTTAGATTTCATAAAATTTGTAACTGAATACATGTGCACACATATTTACTTAATTTGATCGTTCATTGGTTTGTGGTTGTGGTTTAGGTTTTGTTTGTAGAAGTTATTGATATGAATCTTGTTGGTGCAGTTTCATACTGTGTCAGAGAAAGTCTCCGCTGGAAGAGAAGCAAAAGACGGGGTTGATGCAAATCTACCTCGAAACACTCCTGTATTTAGGGATAGTCCTATGCTTGATGCTGTACATCCGATGTTTATTAGTACTAATATGCCTCCAGAAGTTAAGTTACCGAAAGACAGGAAAGTAGACAGTCTATGTAGCTCTCCTATAGTGTTCTCTAATACGTTAAAATCGGTTTATGGGAGAGACTTATGCCATGACAATAGTAGTAGATCACTAGAGGATCCACTTGTTGCAAAAATGGAACCTCATCAACAAAAGGGGACTAAATCATCCAAGCCTGAATGGGTGGAACAGTATGAACCTGGCATATATATCACATTTACGACTTTGCCAAGTGGGCAGAGGGGTTTAAAGCGAGTGAGATTCAGGTAATTTTCCACCAATCAAGTCCTATGTTTTAAAGGTCCATATTGGAAATTCTTGTGTCAAACGGCACCATAGAAACAAATAAGAGGCAATTCACAAGCACACATGAGGCCAAACCAATAGATTTCTGTCACTTTTGGAATTCTTCTATGTTAGATGTTACCCTTTCTTTACCAATTAGAATTAGATTTAAATTGGTGATCAATTGTACTTGCTGGTTTGCAGTCGAAAGCGATTCTCGGAGAAGGAAGCGGAGCGATGGTGGGAGGAAAATCAGGTTGTAGTGTATCAGAAGTACGGTATTGAGGAGTACACTAACTCGAACAAAAATCAGATGAGGAGCTAATTTTACTTATTTATCCCGAAGAACACAGCCAGTAAATGTTAGTTTACATGATATCCTGTAAAGTGCAGGCAGTGAAAACACAGGAGGTCGCCCCACCAAGGGCGGCTCACCAAACTCGACAACCGGCAGGTGATGGAATGTTAAAATTTTGAAGGAAAACATTGGCAGAAAAAGCATACAAGTTATCTTGTATTTAAGCATAGAGAAATGTAGCCTAACTTATGATCTCTCTATGTGCACATGTAAATGAATGATTGGAAGGCCTAGCTTATACACAAGTAAAGTTGAGGGTTCTTCAATTTATTTACTTGTTACTTGTTAGTTTCTGATTTTATGTAAATGAATCAGCAGACCAACTTCTAAAATTGAAAAATTTATCTGCAGCCTAAGTGTTTTCAGAATTTATATATGAAGAATGGAGAAACAACAAACAAGTACATGTTAAAAAAAGAAGCTTGAAAGATGCAGAAAAAACTTGTTCACATTAGAGAAGAAGTCATGAACACTCATGTGACTCATGGTTAAACAAGAGCTATCTTTATTCCAATTTAAGTTAAAAAAACAATAAAAAATATTTGTTTAGTTGTCTCTTTGCCTCTTTGGGGAAATTGATTCATGAGGAGCTAGCATATTCAGACCCAAAAAAGAAAACATCATCATGTTTCCTTTCGGCAACTGTTTCTGGGATTAATTAATAAAAAAGCCATTCCTTTACTCTAATTAATATAATAATAATATTAATCATCAATTTATTGGTTTCGTATTGAAGTTTTGTTCAAACTTCAAACCTTTTCTTGCCATTTGAACAGAATATATATGTATATAATCACCCAAACCTACTACCTTTTCAATCCAATCATTGTTAACATTATACATGACAAAAAGAAGAACAAACATTGACTGGTTAGTGACTTCCAATGGAAAATCCAATGAATTTAATTATTTCAGCTTGATTACAAACGGTAGTCTCACTTGTACAACAAGCATGGGGAGACCTATTCCTTGTTATGAGATTATATATCCTTATTGCATATATAGTATTTGATCTCGATGAGTTCCGACTCTTGACTAGCTCGATCGGTTCAAGTATCATATTGTTCATAAAAGAACAAATGTGAGGAGACCTATGTATGAGAGTAGTTATCCGAACCACACTTATTATACATGATTTTAATTTAATTTTGTTATAATTAACTTAATCCTATAATACTAATAAAAATATAAGAATGAAGATGTGGAATAGAAGAAAGCCACAAAAGGGCAAAAGTAGGAAAAGAAGGATTGATGAAAAGGAAAAGTATGAGTGGAGTGGTGGGGTTGGCAAAACAAAAGCTTGCAGTCTTGCCCTTGGAAAAGAATGATAAAGACTAATCAATTCTTCCTATTTTGCCACGTAGGATCTTTTACTTCCATGTGATCAAAAAGCTGGTCCCACATAATCCCTTGTGGACCCTTCCTTTCTACCCACTCCTGCTACAAATTGAATATTCTTTATTTATTTTTAATTTTTTTATTAATTCTTCTTTAACAAAACAAACTAGTCATTTTTTTTAATAAAAATTGGACTGATCTAAAGGGAAAAAGCATCACAAACGATCATATGCTGAAAAACCCCTAGATAGTATCCATCTATATAACAAAGATCGAAAAAGCACAAAAACCAAGCGTAACAGCCCCAACCAAAACAGTGATACGCAGGTCACACCAAACAGAAACTGAAAACATTAGGAAAATCGAAAAGACTCTCGACCCATACAGTCATTAACAGCCAGCAAAGAGCAGAAAGGCGGGGTGGAGAACCACTAAGCATCAATCTCTAACCCCAAAGCATGCTTAGAAAGAGCGTCTGCAACCTGATTCCCCTCCCTAAAAATATAAGACACCTAAAACTCCATTTGCAAAATCTGATAAATACAACGCTGCCAAACTTACCAAACCAGCTAAGGAAGTTGCTCAGAGTGAGAAGAAAACAATTGAACCACATATATAAGAGAAGTCACTCTCAAGCCAGATCTAACGCCACTCATACTTTCAAGCGTAATTAATTACCATTGACGCCACAAGAAGCTCAGCCTCAAACGCAAACACCTGGCTAAGAGGGACATCAAAACAACACTTCACAAAAGCTTTATTATTACGGAAGACACCCCTATATCCCTTAATGCCTAGAGAACTCAAGGTGGCACCATTCGTATTAACTTTGACCCAACTAGGAGTCGGAGGTGACCAAACCACACTTTTGATAACCGGAGCCCTAACTGAGCGACCACGAAGACCAAAGTGTTGAAGAACCAAAAGATCATCCACACAATTACGCATACACCTAATCTCCAAACTGTTAGTGTCAAAAACCGCATGCCATACCAAAAACAGAGCAGATCTGAAATCCACTTGCCTTACCCTCAAAGATCCATTAGTTACGGACGAACCACACCCTCCAAACAACTGCATGGAAAGCCGCCTTCCATAAAACCCACACCTGATCACTAAATGTAACCAATGTGGCCTGCGAGAAGAAAGCACTCCATGAGTCAATAGAAACCCGCCTCTAAAAAGCCAAAAAATAGCCTCTTAGAGAGCAATCGCCAGAGGACACTAGAGGAAAAGATGATCTGCCGATTCACTATTGACACCACAAACACTGCAACGAGAAGCTAACTGAAACCCAGCCTTGCACAAACGATCCTCTGTGGGGAGCTTATTCAACAAAAGACGCCGGGTCAAAGCTGAACGGAAAGGAGGAATAAAACGGGACCAAACATCCCTTCATAACAGGACTTGAGGGAAAACACAAATCATCCTGGAATAAGCCGCCTTGCAAGAAACTCTACCATCTCGGGAATGAGCCCACACCAAAGAGTCTGCAATCGGAGAAATCACAATCCTATCAATCCGAAAACAAAGATCTAAAAAACGGGCTAAAAAACAATCATCAAGAACCCATATGCCATCATGAATAAAATTAGAAACCTTCGTCCATATAGGGCTAGCCAAATAATCAGGAATCTCCAGAAGCTCCAACATAAGCGCCCCCAGCCAATTGTCATGCTAAAAGTCCCGTTGAGAATTCTCGCCAATAAGGCAAATACCCTCCTTAAGAAGCTCAGAATAGTGAGCTCGAAAAAAAGACCAAATCGAAGAAGTTATATATCCCCCATGCGGCTTTCGAAACTGCTTGAGATACTGCTCCCACAGAAACGAATAGGCAAAACCCTTAGAGGTCATAAACTTCCAAGTAAGCTTTCTTAAGAGCGAATCATTTAGTAACCCAAGGTCTGTCAAACCAAGACCATTTTGAGAGTAAGGCCTACAAAAACGATCTCAAGCAACTCGAATTAGCTTAGTCTCCTCATAAGAACCTGTCCACAAAACATTTCTCAATTTGCGATTAACCAACCACAGCAAAGGAGAATGCCACTTATAGATCATGACATAATGCACACAGGAACCAGTAATGATCGAATTGATTAGGGTAGCACGACCGGCCAAAGAAAGGGCTTTACCTTTCCACTTAGCGAACATAGACATGATTTTATCTACGACAGGTTGCAACACAGACTTCCTGGGCTTACCACGAAATAACATGACCCCTAAGTAAGAGAAAGGCAACTGCCCAATCTGCATATCAACCAAAGCCTGCAATCTTCCGATCTGATTTAGAGAAATAGAAGAGCCAAAATAGATGGAAGACTTACTATAGTTAACCAGCTGACTTAAAATGTTGCCATAAATCTCAAAATCATGCATGATATTCTTCAGATTCCGAACCATGCCTCTGTAAAAAATTAGAACATCATCTACATAAAGAAAATGTGTAGGCGCTAAAAACCCCCTCGGGGAAGAAATATGCAGTAACTGAGAAGAAACCACCATCCTCGATATTAACCTGCTAAGGAAATCTTCCGCAATACCAAACAGAAGAGGGGATGGAGGATCTCCTTGATGAACCCTTCTAGAGCAGTGAAAATAACCCTCTGAAGTCCCATTGATAAGCACCGAAAGCCTTGAAGAACTTAGGATGATGTTGATCCAATCCATGAAAATTAGAGAAAACCCAAAAGCCTAGAGCACTTTGCGAAGAAAAGATCAATCCAAAGTATCAAAAGCTTTGCGGATATCAATCTTCATTGCCAAATTACCCCCAGAGCACTTCTTCTGCAACACATTCACACAATTAGAAGCTAAAGCGATACAATCCTTTACATGACGATCCCGAATGAAATTGAACTGATGCGGAGAGACAATCCTAGCTATAATATGAGCCAATCGATCTGCCAAAATCTCGAAAGAGATTTTCAACAAGAAGTTACTAAGCACAATCGGATGAAACTGATCAATCGAGATCGAATCCTTCAGCTTCAGAAGTAGGACAATGAAACTAGAGTTAAGACTCGGAAAAATAGCTCATGTGTAGAAAAAATCCTGAACAGCAAGAACCACATCCCTACCCACCACCTCTCAACATTATTAATAAAAACTTCCAGAGAAGCCGTCCGGTCCCGGGGTTGAAGTTGCATACATAGCAAACAGCGCATCATGAATATCATCCGCAGAAGGAATGCCAATCAGAAAAGTATTCTCTGCATCAGTCACCGATAAAAGAATTAGGTCATCGACAAATGAGAAATCTCTCTCAACCTAAGAGTGGTCCGAGGAAAAGATATCCGAATAAAACCAATTCAATAGGATTGATTTCCATTCATTCACCGATCAACGGAGTAATTGATCATAAAAATCCCTGAAGCCGAAGTTAGAATATTTTGTTTTCAATTTTTTTTGGTGGCACAACACAAAAGAAAATTTGAATTTATTTAATTGGCACGCCAAATAACAAGAATATTATATAAAGTCCACAAAGATTTGTAATCTCCAAGAAAATAAATTTTAGAAAACCCATTTAGACCATCTCCAGTGCATATGCCAATGCCAATGCTAAATTTAGCACGAAATATAGTAAAATGTTATATTTGGCACATCATTTTAACATTTTACTCCAATGCAAAATTCTATTTGATATGCTATTTTTTATTTTTTAATTATTTAAAATTATAAAAGTCAACAAATACAACCAATGCATTCAATGGATGTATTGAATATTTTCTTAGAATTATTTTCTTAGAATTATTTTAATCTCAATTTTCTCTACCAAGTTTATTAAATTTTTATTATTTAAAATTAAAAAGTCAACAAATACGGCTGTATTTATTGCTGTGCCAAATTTGGCATATACTATCCACTGTGTCAAATTTGGCACAGCATATGCCAAATTTAGCACAGCTTTTAGCATTGCATTGGAGCATACTTTTTTTACTTTGTGCTAAATTATAGCATTGGCACAGTAATTTAGCATTGCATTGGAGATGCTCTTAGGAAGCAGTTGAATGGAATCACAATAAAACTAAAAACACAAAGGCCAAAGCAATATTTCAGTTCAATGGATCTCACTAACTCTCATGGAAACACATTTACACATATTGTTGGGCGATCGACTTTTGTTCAAATTAAAAAGAAAATTTGAGTTTTCTTTGACTACAACTTACGTTACGTAGACCCATAAAATAAAAATGATTTTATTTTATTTACTTTGTGTTTGTTTGCACAATTTGATAAAAGTACCAAATTTTCTCCGGTGAGCACACAACTTATAGCATACTTATAGCACAAGTGCCACATCATCCACTTTTTAAATTATCAACCACAACTGGTTGTATGCACATGGCAAAAGCGATGATGTGGTATTTGTGCTATAAGTATGCTATAAGTTATGTGTCTACCAGAGAAAAACTGATAAAAGTGTTATACCGTTAAATTCAATAAGTTGACATAGGATGAATAGCCTACCAGATGTGGTTGGTTGGTTTAGTGGTATCTCAGATTTACACCATTGAATTTGTGGGTTTAAGTCCAATTTAATTTTAATAATTCAAAATAGAAAACTATTAGCCAAATCATGGTTTATGATCAAGACCCTCATTTTTTTACCCAAATCATAGTTAGATTTATCAGACACAATTCAAATGGAAGAGAATACGTCTTTTATATATATAACATAATGCATATGCATGTATTATATATGTAGGTGTGTGTGGAAAGTGAGTACGTAAATGTTTCAAGTAAGAAACCGCCGCCGAAATTCTTTTCCCCATAAGAGTTTGTTTGATGGTTGATATATGTTCATAAAGAGAGGGGGAGAGATATACTTGTTCATACATGGGAAGGACGGTAACGTATCGAATCAGGTATTACCACGTGGACTGGTAGTTTGAGATTCCAAGAAAGGACAGGATCGAAGCATGGGATCATTGTTGATTAAACTAAAGAAAGAAAAGATCATCAATTAATGGAAAATAAAATCTTATGTTCATACCAGAGAGAGAGAGAGAGAGAGAGAGAGAGAGAGAGAGAGAGAGAGAGAGGGTGTTTAAGCTTGAGAGGAAAGATAATGAGAATCATTCAAGAGAAAGACAAATGAAAAGATAAAGTTAGAAGTAGGGTGGTGGCAGCAAGAGCCTCCTCTCACCAATTGCTTTTTTATTTATTATTTATTTTATTTATCTTTCTCTTTTTGTCTTCTTATCAAAACCCTAACCCACCAACCGCAATTCACTTCATCTCTCCAAATCTTTTTCTTGCTAAGCCAAGCTTTGTTTCTCTCTTTCTCTCTCGCTCTCTACTTTGGACCTTCTTCTACCAACAGGTTCAATTCTCTTCTTCAAAATCTACATATATCCTTTTATTATGCAATGATATTACTAACCCTTTTTGTGTTTCTGGATTAAATACAGACAGACCCGAGTAGTTCTAAGGTCATATGATTACGATCATAAACCTCTCATAATTTGTTAAAAACCATATAAATCCGTCTGTATTTAACCCGGCCAGAGCTTTGTATATATAAATTTGTTGTTTATATCTATCATTTATATTTATTTTAGGGTTTTTTGCATTTGGTTAATTATGCAGATTGCTGTGAAAGTTGATCATCTGAAGAAGAAGATTTCCAGAGAGAGACAATTGAATAATTAATAGAAATGGCTCCTGTTTCATTGCCTCCTGGTTTCCGGTTCCATCCAACTGATGAGGAGCTGGTGGCTTATTATCTCAAAAGAAAAATCAACAAAAGGAAGATCGAATTAGAGATCATCCCTGAAATTGATCTCTACAAGTGTGAACCTTGGGACTTACCTGGTATTCATCTTCTTCTTCTTTAATTATTATTCTTTCAATATTGCTCTAGCTAGTACCTTTTCTTGTTAATTTTCATTTAATTGTAGCTAGTTATTATATATTTTGAGTTCATTTTTTGATAAAACTATGGAGCTTTTCCTTCAACATACTACTTTTATTGGTTCCTACATACAAATGAAGTTTAGTTCAAGAAAAGAATAAGGAATATATTGTAACCTAACTGTCAAGTATATATATTTCTATTAGAAAACAAGCATCTATGTATATACTAATGACCACTTTATTACCAAAAAAAAAAAAAAAACATTTTATTTATTTTAAAGTTGTTTAGTTAATCAATCATTTTATTTCCAGAAATGTCTCAAATTTTTAAAACAAAAAATTTGGGTTTTCTTTTTCTTTGATTTGTTACATGTATGCAAATTAAATATTATTGCATGCATCAAACGTGTATGATTGGTCAGAAAATCTTAAAGCTTTTTTTTAGCATATGATATATATTTCAAACAGTCAGGCTCAGGCAAGCCTTTGATTTTTGGTCCCACCAACAATTTTTCTTTTTCATGATGGAGATGTGTATTGGGCGACCAAGTCAAAAAGTATCAACTATTTATAAAAGTATATGTCCTCCAATTCCTGATTTTAACTTGGAATAGTTTTATAATTCATCGGAAACTTTAATGAAAATTATATATGAATTGAATTGAAGCTTTTTAATTACAGGGAAGTCATTGCTGCCCAGCAAAGATCTAGAGTGGTATTTCTTCAGTCCTCGTGATAGAAAGTACCCAAATGGATCAAGAACAAATAGGGCAACTAAAGCTGGATATTGGAAGGCTACAGGGAAGGACAGAAAAGTAAATTCCCAGACAAGAGCTGTGGGCATGAAGAAAACCCTAGTTTACTACAGAGGCAGAGCTCCTCATGGCATACGAACTCACTGGGTCATGCATGAATATCGTCTTGATGAAAGAGAGTGTGAAACAGATACCGGCATGCAGGTAATTATAATATTGGTTTCGAAATTTATCAAAAATTGTCTGATTGAATCTGACTGTATTGTGAATATTGGACATTATTCCAGGATGCATATGCTCTTTGTAGGGTGTTCAAGAAGAGTGCAACTGTCCCAAAGATTGAGGAGCATTTCACTACTACTACAACTTCAAATCATCATCAATACACAAGTCATCAACTTTCTTCCTGCAGCAATAATAATAATAATATTGAAATGTACGCATCAGAGAATATGGAGAGATCAAGTTATCCAAATAATTCATCATTTGGAGCATCCTTTCCCAGCTCATCATCATCACATGATATCAATCAAACTCAAGATGGAAAATGGACTCAATTCTTGTCAGAAGATGCTTTTACCTTCCCAACTCCATTTTCATCTAATAATTATGCCACCCCTCCATACCATCCATCTAAGGTAAATTTTATTTTCTTTTCCAAGAATATCTTAGTGGCTTTCCATATAGGTCTGTTGTGTGTTCGAATCATGAATCAGATACATTTATTTATTTTGTAATTTAGGTCAATGAAAACACCCTTGAAAGTGTTATTAATTCTTTTCTTTCTTGATTCAGATTGATGTAGCATTAGAGTGTGCAAGGCTGCAACACAGGCTGTCACTGCCTTCATTAGAGGTGGAAGATATCTCTCAAATTGGATTCACAGAATTCAAAACTCTGCATTCAAATCCTTCAAGGGAATCCATGAATGAAGTAAATATCCTGCACCAAATCCTTTCAGATTCTCATGCTTCCCAGGAACCGATTTATCAATCCAATCTTCAAGATTCATCATGGGGTGGCAATTATGTTCACAATGGTGATGATTTTAGCTTTATATCTGGAGAAGACAATCACTACAATCCATGTAATGATTTGATGATGAGTTTAGGGAGATCTGAAAGACCATGGGAAAATTCGAACATGAGGCCGATAGAGATTGGAGATCTGGATGAAGAAATCAAAACAGAGAGGATGGTGGAGAACTTGAGATGGGTAGGAATGTCGAACAAGGATCTTGAGACGGTAAATTCGTAAACTAATTATTTTATGTTTATGTTGTTTTGCATCTAATTACATTTGATAGTTCAAAAAAATAAAAATTACTTTTTATCCAACTCTTACAAGTTAGAATGTTCTTATCCCTTCTTTCATGACACACGTTAATTAACATGACCGTTTTATATCTAATAATATTTGTAACTATTTTTGGACAGAGTTTTGTGGAGGAGCAAAGGATTGTTCCCATAGAAAAGATTTCAAGTTATCATACCAGAGAAGTTCAAGGTAATATTACTTGATTTTTATTTCCTTACTTTCCTATAAAAACTTCTTCTCATTAATTAACAATTAATAGGCTTCTTTTCAGGTGAAACCGATCATAACAACTGCCTGGGGTTTGATGACTCCGATATCAACGATTTCTCACTGGGATTCATTGATGATCATCAATCGGATGATCAGAACCGTTTGGACGATGATCATGACAATGCAGATGGTTTTGCAAGCTCTCCAAGCTTCGAAGTGGTGGAGGAAATCAAAATCAACCATGGAATGTTTGTGTCAACCAGGCAAGTAGCAGACACATTCTTTCACCAAATTGTGCCTTCTCAGACAGTCCAGGTTCATCTAAACCCAACCATGACAAGTAACTTGTCGATGAAGAAAGAAATGCTCACCCAGGCAGAATTCATGAAGCCCTGGAAGGATATTGTCAGAGCTGTTGTTTTTATGGTGGCGTTTCTGTCGATGCATTGTTTTTATGTTGGGGAAGATCAATTGGAAAATGAGAATTTGATGGATGAAAAATCAGGGGGATTAATGAAGTCATGGATTGATGAGAAGAAAGAAAATGATGATGAAGACAATAATTTTCTGATCAAAGTGAATACTGGTGGGGGGAATAATAATTTGATTGCATTTTTGAAGAAATTAGGGTTTTTCCTCACTATTTCATTGGCTGTTTGTACGATGTGGGCAAACCACATTGTAGTTGTTACTCCTTGAAATTCTTTTTATTTTTATTTTTCTTGATTATCTAACTGTAGTAAAATTTTGGGAAGGGATAAAATGACCTTCTCCAAATTTTAATTTTAATTGTTTACTATACTGATCATTATACATGTAATACAATATTTAATTGTATTGTAATTATTTCATAATTTAATAATAAAAATATATGTTTTATCAAATTGATTTTGTGTATGAAGAATTGTTGTAGAGATATACTTTTTTTTTTTTTTTTTAATAGTATTATAATAAATTCTGACAATGAGATGGTCTATGGGAGTTTGTCGGGATTTTTGGATATTAAACAGTATATATTGTGATTAAACAATAAGCGTATTAGACAAATATGAAATCAAGAAAAGAAAAATCAAGAAACTTGATTTGTGTTTTCTTGATTTTTCTTCTCCTAGGGTTTACTCTCTAAAACCCAAGTGTTAGAAGAAGGCGGTTCTTTTGGTGGCTGTTGGCAACGCCCTTTTTGGCTTTCTAAGGAGATTGAGACTTCGCCCCTTATGGACCCAGAAGAGATTTCGAGACTATGCACATCCCTATCTATCAAAGGTAAGGAGGAGAAACTGTGGAGCATCCAACACGTTAACGGAAGCTGCGGGGAAAAAACTTGATTTGTGTTTGGTGGGCAAGATTCTGTCATCTAAACATATTAATAGGGAGGATTTTAGAGTATTGATACCGAGGATTTGGCAAACAACTGTGGACATTGAAGTGGTACAAGACAATATTTTTCTCTTTTATTTTCGGAATCAGGGAGATCGATTTTGTGTGCTTTCTGGAGGACCCTGGAGCTTTGACAATTGCCTTCTTGTTCTGGAGAAGTTTTTTGGGGTGGGTGATATTGCTAGGTTACCTTTTAACAAAGTGGTCTTTTGGGTTCAGATCATTAACGCGCTGTTACTATGCATGACCAAAGAGATGGGAGAATTTTTGGGTCTTTTAATTGGAGAGTTGGTTGACATTGATGTGGGAGTTACGGGGGAATGTTTTGGAAAGTATATGAGACTTAAGGTGGCCATTGATGTTTCAATGCCATTAAAGAGGTTTCTACGTCTGGAGTTGATTAAAGGAAAGGAATCTATCGTATTACTTCGGTATGAGAAACTTCCAGAATACTGCTTTCAGTGTGGCATCATTGGGCATTCGTATTTGGAGTGTCACGGTAAGAAGGAACGAAATAGGATTGAAACGAATATGGAATTTGATTTCGGTCCGTGGATGAGGGTGATGAGTCCACCTGGTTACAATAGATCAGCCGGCCAGCATCATTATCGTGGAGAAGGATCAAATGTTAGGGTCGGTTCCATGGACAATGTGAATCATAGGAGTGACACGGGAGTGTCCAATTGCATGACCTCAGTTCAAGACACAAAGGGATTTCAAATTTTTACTATGGTTTGTTAAGCATCAGATTCAGCTCGCAGGGGTATTTTTGAGACTTCATAACTTTTGATTCTGGAAGAGTTGGCTGATGTGCTTTATCTCATTGGAAAGTTCAACGTCTTAACTACAATTTCCACTATTGAATTGCATCGTTTGAAGCTTCCAAGAAGGAGTTATCACTGTTTTCAATTTCAAGTGTCAGCAGACAACAATTGCGGGATTTGAAGAGTTCAGCTTTAATGTCTTTAATTTCTTAAGTTTCCAATGCTTTGAATTATGTTGTTTTCTTTTAATTTCGTCCTTTTCCTATGCATGGAGGGTTGTTCCATGATTTGGCTATATAATGAGCCTCTATCCTTGTTAAATATTATTGATCAATATTGAATTTCAGAATACTATCTCTTTGAGATTTTATCTTTTAACTCTGTATTTCTTTGGTGGATTTCCATTGAGTGGTGAGTTTCCCTTTAGTTTTGTATCCTTGGTTAATTCTCTAGGGTGGTGATATTCTGTATCCCTCTTAACTTAACTTTGGTGGTGAGCTTTTACCTATCTTGCCGAACTTCCGTAGGGTGGTGATCTCTGTATCCCTTTTGGAAGTAAAGCTATTGTTCTTTTGTGTGTGTTTGGGCTGTTTCTTGTTGTCACGCTGCCTATCAGCATCAGTTTGGTATCAGAGCTTTAGGTTGCTCTTCGTTTGCTTTTTAATATCAATGGCTGGTCGTCGTCGCATGCCAACTATTGATGAAGAGACAGCTCCTCAAGTGAATCAACGGAACCTTATTATGGATGATTTGAGGCAACAAATCCATCAACTCCAGCAACGTTTGCATCTCTACGAGAATCACGATCATGATGAGAATGAAGGATTCGAAGATGATGGTATTGATGTTAATCCTTTCCATCAAACTCGCAGCCATGTTTCTGATGATAGTACTCCACCTTATCCTCGTGATTTGAGGCATTATGTCTTGAGGGATCGTGAGACACATCGTGCTTTCAATGTGAAAGTTGAGATTCCAGAATTTGAAGGAAAGATGCAACCGGATGAGTTCATAGAGTGGTTGAATACAGTGGATCGTATCTTCGAATATCAAGAAGTTCCAGAGCATAGAAAGGTGAAACTTGTTGCAATCAAACTTCGAAAGCATGCCTCCTTTTGGTGGGAGAATCTCAAGAAACAGAGAGATAGAGAAGGGAGAAGCAAGATTTTGACTTGGATTAAGATGAAAAAGGAATTGACAAGGAAGTATCTACCGGACAATTACCGGTAAGATGTTTTCTTGAAGATTCAGAATTTTTGACAAAAGGATCTTTCGATCATGGAATATACAGCCGAGTTTGATAATCTCATGTTGAAAGGTGATCTCA
Source organism: Acer saccharum (assembly GCA_030490815.1). Lineage (NCBI taxonomy): Eukaryota > Viridiplantae > Streptophyta > Magnoliopsida > Sapindales > Sapindaceae > Acer > Acer saccharum. Next base: position 38,493,426 of record CM059866.1, read on the forward strand.
TGGAACCGAAAGAGTAGACCATTGCACGTTATCTTGGTGGTTTGAATTATGAGATTTCTAATGTGGTGCAGCTGTAGCCATATTGGACTTTCAATGATGTGTGTAAACTTGCTTTTAAGGTGGAGAAACAACAAAAGGAAATTCGTGGCAGGGGTTCTAAGTATGGCTCTCGTGAGGGTTTTCCTATCAAGGGAACCAATTCCAAGTCTGGTACAGCCACCAAAACTATTCCGAAGTCGACCTCAAAAGATGATGGTGCAGTAGCTAATAAGCCACAACCTAGCTCTTCTAACGCAAGTTCTCGCAGGTGCTTCAAGTGTCAAGGATTTGGCCATATTGCTTCGGAGTGTCCAAATCGCAGAATTGTTTCATTGGTTGAAGAAGAGAATGAAGAGGAGATGGAGGAAGATTCAAAGGCTGATGATTAAAATGATCAAGAAGAGGGTGAAGAGGTGACTTACGCTGATCATGGTATGTCACTTATCATTCAAAGAAACTTGAGTGTTGCTCGTGAAGAAGAAGATGAAGACTGGTTGAGGAAGAACGTGTTCCATACCAAGTGCACGTCTCATGGCAAGGTGTGTGTTGTGATTATTGATAGTGGTAGCTTTTAAAACGTGGTTTCTACTGTTATGGTGGACAAGTTGGGTCTGAAAACGGTGCAGCATCCTCATCCTTACAAGCTTTCTTGGCTTTAGAAAGACAATGAGATAAAGGTGAATAAACGTTGCCTTGTTTCATTTTCTATTGGTAAATATTATAAGGATGAAGTGTGGTGTGATGTAGCTCCTATGGATGCTTGTCATTTACTTCTTGGACGACCTTGGCATTATGATAGGCGTATCTTGTATGATGGGTACAAGCACACTTATTCTTTTGTAAAAGATGGGTGTAAGATCGTATTGGGCCCAAGTAAACCAGAAAGTGTTCCTAAACCTTCTAAAGGAGAGGGCAGTAGTTTACTTACTCAGTCCGAATGTGTTAAAGAGCTGAAGTTGGGTAGTGAAGTGTATGTGCTTATTGTGGTTGAAGAGAATGAGGGCGATAATGAACCACCTGTTATAATGAAGTCTATTCTTGATGAGTTCCATGATGTAGTTTCGGAAGAGATACCCCCAGGCCTACCTCCCATGAGAGACATTCAACATTATATTGACTTTGTTCCGGGTGCAGCACTACCTAATAAAGCGGCTTATAGAATGAGTCCAAAAGAGCATGAAGAATTGTAGAGGCAAGTTGATGAGCTCCTAGCAAAGGGAATGGTAAGGGAAAGCATGAGTCCATGTGCTGTTCCAGCCCTTTTGGTACCAAAGAAAGATGGTGCGTGGCGTATGTGTATTGATAGTAGAGCAGTGAACAAGATTACTGTTGATTATCGCTTCCCAATTCCACGACTTGATGATCTACTTGATCAACTACATGGTGCTGCCATCTTTTCAAAATTGATCTACGAAGTGGGTACTATCAGATTAGAATGAGAATTGGAGATGAGTGGAAAACAGCCTTCAAGACAAGGGATGGTCTCTACGAGTGGATGGTTATGCCATTTGGTCTTTCTAATGCTCCTAGTACTTTCATGCGCTTTATGAATCATATTCTCAAGCCTTGTATTGGGCATTTTGTTGTTGTGTACTTTAATGATATTCTGGTGTATAGCAAAGATGAAGGAGAACACTTGAATCATCTTGAGCAGATCTTTTGCATATTGAGGGAGCAAAAGCTTTATGCTAATTTGAAGAAGTGTAAGTTCTTTACTAGCAGCCTTATTTTCCTAGGCTATGTTGTGTCTAAAGATGGAATCAAGATGGATCCTAGCAAGGTGGAAGCAATTCTTAGCTGGTCGGAACCAAAGTCACTTCATGACATTCGAAGTTTTCATGGTCTTGCTTCATTCTATCGGCGCTTCATCAAAGGGTTCAGTTCTATCGTTGCTCCAATCACCGAGTGCTTGAAAGGTGTTGGATTCAAGTGGACAGATGATGCTAGAAGAAGTTTTGAGTTCATTAAAAGAAAGGTAATTGAGGCTCCTATTCTTTCACTTCCAGATTTTACAAAAGTATTTGAAGTTGAGTGTGATGCTTCTAATTCGGGTATTGGTGCTGTGCTAAGTCAAGAAGGTAAACCAATTGCGTTCTTTAGTGAGAAGTTGAATGATTCTCGTAGAAAATACTCTACTTATGACAAGGAGTTCTATGCCATTTATCGAGCTTTGAATCATTGGAGTCAATATCTTATGTCGAAGCCCTTTGTGCTTTATTCAGATCATGAAGCATTGAAGTTTATCAACAATCAGCACAAGCTCAATAGAAGACATGCAGTTTGGGTGGAATTTCTTCAAGCTTATAACTTTACCATTAAGCACAAAGTGGGAGTTCAAAATGTGGTGGCTGATGCATTGAGTCGAAAACATTCCTTGCTGTCCATATTAGAGGTAAAGGTAACAGGCTTTGAGATTTTAAAGGAGTTGTATGAAGATGACCTTTATTTCGGCAGAATTTGGAAGGAGTGTGAAAAAGGGTCCGTTTGAGCAGTTCTTGTTGCATAATGGCTATCTTTTTAAGGCCAATCGTTTGTGTGTACCTAATTGTTCTCTTAGACATTCTATTATCATGGAGGCTCATGACGGTGGGTTAGGCGGTCATTTTGGTAGAGACAAAACTCTTGCTCTTGTGGAAGAGAGGTGTTTTTGGCCAAAGATGTTGAAGGATGTGGTAAGACATGTTGAGCAATGTAGAATTTGTCATATTGCAAAGACACATGGTCAGAACACGGGTTTGTATACACCACTTCCAGTAGCTCATGCTCCGTGGGAAGAAGTTAGCTTGGACTTTGTTATGGGATTGCCAAGAACTCAAAGAAACAAAGATTCAATCATGGTTGTTGTTGATAGGTTTTCGAAGATGGCTCATTTTGTTCCTTGCAACAAGACTAATGATGCTACTAGTGTTGCAGACTTGTATTTCAAGGAGATTGTGAAGTTACATGGCATTCCAAAAAGCCTTGTTTCTGATCGAGATCCAAAGTTTTTGAGTCATTTTTGGCGCACACTTTGGAAGAAGCTAGGCACAAGTCTAAATTTCAGTTCATCTCATCATCCACAAACGGATGGACAAACTGAAGTTGTTAATTGTAGCTTGGGGAATCTGCTGAGATGTTATGTGGGAAAGAATATTCGACAATGGGATCTTATCTTACCTCAAATAGAGTTTTCATACAATCGTTCTACAAGTCAGAGCACAAGTCGAAGTCCTTTTGAAGTGGTTTATGGTAAGAATCCTATCAGCCCTTTGGATTTAGTTCCACTTGCTACTAGCAATCATTTCAGTGGTGATGCTGATGAGAGAGCAAGTGAAATTAAGAAATTACATGCACAAGTTTGAGAAAAGATTCTAAAGCAAAATGAGAAGTATAAGAAAGCCACAGATAAACACCGCAAGCATGCTGAGTTTAAAGAGGGTGATTTGGTATGGATTCATCTTAGAAAGGATCGCTTTCCTCCTGGAAAGTACGGAAAATTGAAGCCAAGAGCTGATGGTCCATTCAAAGTTCTACAACGAATTGGAAAGAATGCATACAAGATTGAGTTACCGGACACTTATGGAGTTTCTACCACTTTCAATATCTCTGATCTCTCTCCATATCATGGCAAGCCTAGCAGTTCAGACTCGAGGATGAGCCTTTTTCAACCCGGAGAGATTGACACGGGAGTGTCCAATTGCATGACCTCGGTTCAAGACACAAAGGGATTTCAAATTTTTACTATGGTTTGTTAAGCATCAGATTCAGCTCGCAGGGGTATTTTTGAGACTTCATAACTTTTGATTCTGGAAGAGTTGGCTGATGTGCTTTATCTCATTGGAAAGTTCAACGTCTTAACTACAATTTCCACTATTGAATTGCATCGTTTGAAGCTTCCAAGAAGGAGTTATCACTGTTTTCAATTTCAAGTGTCAGCAGACAACAATTGCGGGATTTGAAGAGTTCAGCTTTAATGTCTTTAATTTCTTAAGTTTCCAATTCTTTGAATTATGTTGTTTTCTTTTAATTTCGTCCTTTTCCTATGCATGGAGGGTTGTTCCATGATTTGGCTATATAATGAGCCTCTATCCTTGTTAAATATTATTGATCAATATTGAATTTCAGAATACTATCACTTTGAGATTTTATCTTTTAACTCTGTATCTCTTTGGTGGATTTTCATTGAGTGGTGAGTTTCCCTTTAGTTCTGTATCCTTGGTTAATTCTCTAGGGTGGTGATATTCTGTATCCCTCTTAACTTAACTTTGGTGGTGAGCTTTTACCTATCTTGCCAAACTTCCGTAGGGTGGTGATCTCTGTATCCCTTTTGGAAGTAAAAGGAACATGGGTGTAGATAATGTTACTAAGGACAGTGACGTTATTGGTGGTCTGAACAACACCTTCATTACGTTAATTCCAAAATGTGGCAAGCTGGAACAATTGCAAGATTTTAGACCCATTAGTTTGGTGGGATCAATGTACAAGATTGTAGCTAAGGTGATGAGAATCAAGAAGCTTCACCAACGAATCCATTTCATGTTCCAGTTGGGCCAATTACAAGGGGCCAAGATGATCAAAGAAGCATTTAATGATGGGCTGATTCTGAGTTGCTGAAGTCCAAGTTCGGCCCACATGAAGACCAAATCCGGGCTGAATTTTGTGGGCCTCTACAGAGAGCATTTGAAGTCGGATCGTCTATTATAATATGTTTTCGAAAAGCCCAAGACGAGCCCTAAAGATGTTATGAAGACTCTATCCTCCGCAACAGATCACAACATTCCCAAATTCGGCCATCTATCTTGTTGCGCGAAGACTTGAGCTGTACGAGAGCTGGACGCCGGGCTGAACTTCGTGGGCCTCTATAGAGAGCATCTGATGTTGGATTGTCTATTATAATATGTTTTCGGAAAGCCCAAGACGAGCCCTATAGATGTTATGAAGACTCCGTCATCCATAATAGATCACAACAGGCCCAAATTCGGTCATCTAGTTTGTTGCGCGAAGACTTGAGCTGAGGAGTCCGAATTTCAGTTTTCCTTATTGGTTTCTAAAGAATAAAGAGTTGATTTGTTTCCCAAATTAAGGGGCTGATTGGTTTCCATCTTTTAGCTTTCCAAATAGGGAGCAAGTCAATTAGTTACTTGTTTTAGTTTATTTTCTTTCTCGTTTGTAAGGCATTAATTGCCAAATATTTATTTCCTTTTAAGTTTTAGGGTTTCAGTATTTAAGGGTCCTTTTAATGTAATTTTGGGGAGACTTTAATTTGAATACAAATTGAGAGAATTTTCTCTATTGTTCTTTGAGAACTAATTGGAACTTATCAGAATTCTCTGTGGCGTTCCTCCTTGACTTATCAATCGAGTATTCCATCCTTGATTGTGGCGTCCTCCTTCATACCAAGGTTCACATCTCATTATAGTTGTTGGGTCGCGGTTTCCATCCGAACCAGAGGTTAGAACGATCCTAGGCATCAATCTTGATACAATCGACGAGGTTCGTATCATTTGCTCTGATACCAAATGATACGAACCTCGTCGATTGTATCAAGATTGATGCCTAGGATCATTCTAACCTCTGGTTCGGATGGAAACTGCGACCCAACACCTATAATGAGATGTGAACCTTGGTATGAAGGAGGACGCCACAATCAAGGATGGAATACTCGATTGATAAGTCAAGGAGGAACGCCACAGAGAATTCTGATAAGTTCCAATTAGTTCTCAAAGAACAATAGAGAAAATTATCTCAATTTGTATTCAAATTAAAGTCTGCCCAAAATTACATTAAAAGGACCCTTAAATACTGAAACCCTAAAACTTAAAAGGAAATAAATATTTGGCAATTAATGCCTTACAAACGGGAAAGAAAATAAACTAAAACAAGTAACTAATTGACTTGCTCCCTATTTGGAAAGCTAAAAGATGGAAACAAATCAGCCCCTTAATTTGGGAAACAAATCAACTCTTTATTCTTTAGAAACCAATAAGGAAAACTGAAATTCGGACTCCTCAGCTCAAGTCTTCGCGCAACAAACTAGATGGCCGAATTTGGGCCTGTTGTGATCTATTATGGATGACGGAGTCTTCATAACATCTATAGGGCTCGTCTTGGGCTTTCTGAAAACATATTATAATAGACAATCCGACATCAGATGCTCTCTGTAGAGGCCCACGAAGTTCAGCCCGGCGTCCAGCTCTCGTACAGCTCAAGTCTTCGCGCAACAAGATAGATGGCCGAATTTGGGAATGTTGTGATCTGTTGCGGAGGATAGAGTCTTCATAACATCTTTAGGGCTCGTCTTGGGCTTTTCAAAAACATATTATAATAGACGATCTGACTTCAAATGCTCTCTGTAGAGACCCACGAAGTTCAGCCCGGATTCGGTCTTCATGTGGGCCGAACTTGGACTTCAGCAACTCAGAATCAGCCCATCATTAAATGTTTCTTTGATCATCTTGGCCCCTTGTAATTGGCCCAACTGGAACATGAAATGGATTCGTTGGTGAAGCTTCTTGATTCTCATCATAAGGTGTTGGCTAATCGGTTGAAAAAAGTGATGAATTTGATTATTAGTGATTCTTAAATGGCTTTTGTGGCCAATAGGCAAATTGTGGATAGTTTCGTTATAGCAGATAAGATAATCCACGAGTGGAGAAGAGATAATAAAGGAGGAATCCTTATCAAATTGGATTTTGAAAAAGCCTATGATAGTGTGGACCATTCTTTTATGGATTTTATGATGGAAAGCATGGGTTTTGGCTTAAAATGGAGACAATGGATGAGGAGTTGCATCACAACCCCTAAAAATATATACTCGCGTGTGTCTAAATAACCTAGAGGGAGGGTGAATGGGCTGTTAATCGATTATTACCAATTTTTCGATTAGTCAAAATTAATCACTATTAACTCAATTCAACAAACAATAAAAATCAAGTAAATGTGCGGAAATTAAAGAACACTTGATTTTTACGTGGAAACCCTCAACAGGGAAAAACCATGGGTTGTTATGTGCACCACACACGAACCTCGAATCCACTAATTGCAATGGTGTTTACAACCTAGGTGGACCTCAACCTCTCACGGTCTATAACCCACCACTACTACCCGCATGCCTTTAAAAGTGAACCTAGTCCAATTTGCTTGAGCACTACACACCGGTAGTCACAAGACCTAACTCTCAATGAAGAGATCAATAACCTATGTGAATATATGACAATATCCAAAATGCAAATAATGCTAGGCTACACTAAATGCTTAACTAGATGTTATAATGCAAATCAACACTTTAGTTATCAACAATGCCTACATGCACATACATGAGGACTCAATTAGATGCAAAGAGACTCTAGCAACCTAATTGTCAACAAACAAAGCCAATTCAACACATGTTGTCAATAATCATGGCAAAAACTAAAAACGTGCAATTAACTAATGCAATCAAGGAATTGTCAATCAAAAAACCAATCAACATAAGTTGTCAATGAACATTGTAAGGACAATAAATGCAATTAACAAATGTAATCAATGAGTCCTACAATCAACAATGTCTAAATGAAAAACATAAAGGCTTAGCTAGAGGGCAAAATGGTCCTAAATGCTAGTTATCAATAAACAACTCATCTTAACCAATAAACAAAGTCTCAAACATGTTAGAAATAACATTAAGTAAGGAGACATGCATTTAATTAACAAATAAATGCTAAACCTAGGCAAACATGTCATAAGAATGAAACAAGAGATTCTAGGACATGTAGAAATTACTAGTCAAGAAAGACAACAAAACCCATGCTAGAATGATGCTAGGAAGATGCTTGATGCTCATGGGAAAGTGTTTGATTGAGTAAAGATGAGTTCTTGGGAGCTTCTCTCTCTAGGAAATGAGTTTCTCTCACTTGGTTCAGTTTTTAAGCTCTAAAAAACGAGCTAGGAAGAAGATGATACTTATATAGGAGCCCTAGATGAAGTGGTGTCGTTTTGGAAAAAATGCTCCAGCTTCTCGTCATGTGCGCTGGTCCTCCACTGGACGACCTGCGTAGGAAGACCAGCGCACAGCCTTTTGGCTCAAAGGTGCTAGAGGATAGGCGCTGGAGGACCGGCGCTGGAGGACCGGCACTGGAGGACCAGCGCAGGAGAGTGGCGGTAGACCAGCGGAGCTTTTCTGCCACGATTGCGCTGGAAGACCAGCGCAGGTCCAGCGGCAATATTCTGCCTAGATTGCGTTGGACAACCAGCGCAGGAAGACTAGCGCACAGACTGCACACATTCTCAAAAAAACATACAAGGAAAAATGTGCAAGTGTGATTGGTGTAATACAAACATACAAGAAGCAATTATCACACATGCATGCTAGAGAGTCTGTGTGTGTAACTAAATCTCTTCAAATTAGAGTTAAGTAAAAAATCTACCTTTCTTGAAGCTCTTGATTCCACAACGAGGTCCTTTGGCACTTGATGAGGATTTCTTCAATCTAAGCTTCCCTTACAAATTGAACCCCATTGTGATTTTGTCAATGAAATACGCCAATCAAAAGTGAGGCATTTACAACCCTGTGTTTGTCGGTGCTTGTTAACGGAAGCCCTACGAATTAATTCGGAGTTGAGAGAGGGCTGCACGCCTGCACCAAGGTGGCCCTTTATCCCCTTTTCTTTTTAACATGGTGGTAGAAGACTTGAGTAGCTTGTTTCGGAAGGTGCAAGCCTTGGATATGATGAAAGGGGCATCTTTTGGAGGAGATTTGGTTCATATCTCTTGCCTACAATTCGTGGATGATACCATCCTTTTCCTAAAACCTAAGAAGGAATACGTCTTAAATGCTAGGAGGATCCTTCGGTGTTTTGAGCTAGTATCCGGTCTAAGGATAAACTTTCATAAGTCTTGCTTGGTTAGGGTTGGAAAAAGGGGGTGGAAGTGGTCGACTGGGCTAAGGTTTTTAGATGTAATAAAGCTTCTCTTCCAATCTCATATATTGGTCTTCCTTTAGGCGGTAGACCTTATTCGAAAAGCTTTTGGAGTCTGGTGATTCAATGAATAGAAAAGAGGTTAGCTCCTTGGAAGAAAAAGTTTTTGAATAGAGGTGGAAGGTTGATCCTCATCAAGGCGGTAATCTTGAGTATTCACACTTATTACATGTCGGTTTTTTTGAATTCCAGTGGGAATTGTCAACAAAATTGAGAGTCTCCAAAGTGGTTTCTTCTGGGGAGATGGAGCCCTAAGTGGAAGGTTCATGCAGTGGATTGGAGTACTTTGTGCAAAGGTAAGAGATTAGGAGGCCTTGGGATTGGAAGAATAGATGACAAAAATAGAGGTCTTTTAGCCAAATGGGTTTGGAGGTTTGGCAAGAAGGTGTCATCTATTAGGTTTTTGGTTTGTCTTGGCATGTATTCCATATTAAAACGATGTTCTCTTGTATTGATTAGTGGTCTAAGAATTGAAAATTCAAGTCGTTAAAGGTTCAAGACTTGGCGACAACACATGCAAGATGCCGGCTTTAAAGAGAAATGTTCTTCATCGGTCTAAAAAGGTATATAAGACCTCATTTCTCTTACAAGGCTAGGCACACACACACATGGCATTCATTTGTGTCCCTACATAGATGCCAAAACATGAATTAAACCTAGAGCATGTAAAAAACACCTAACACAAAAGCTCCTATTTCTATTCATACAAATAACATTTGAATAAAAACATATACATGAAGCACATATTCAAGATGTCATAAACATACACAAAAATGCTAGAATCACAAAGTGTATTCAATGAATATTCTAGTCAAATATTTAGAGCATGGATATATTGATAAATCAATTGAATCCTAGATGTCTCTAAAAACACATACAAGAGCCTTAATCCTAGATTACATCAATCAAGGATCAAAACACATTTGAAGGATTATTAATCATAAAATGATTCAATCAAGTCACAAATAATCCTAGATATCAATCTAATCACAATACAACTCTCAAACATGTGAAAAACCTAGAATCTAAGAAACTAGTTCACATATGTCTCTAATTAGACTTTTGATTAAGATTGATTATGAAGCTATCTTTCTCTATAGCATTCATAATACATACACATACATATAGAAGAAGAAACCCCAAGGTAATTGAAGGTTATAAAAGAAGAAATCCCAAAGATATGAACACTACCTTGGATTCTCGAGCTGGTTCGGTTTTCTGTGTGCAACCACCAGAAAATTCGATCAAACAGCTGCAAAATCATTTGGAAAAGGTAGAGGACTCGATTACGAACAATCTCCAACTTGAATCACTCAATTTTGAGTTCGTATGAGAAAGTTATGATGATTTCAAGATGAGAAAAATTGGAGAGAAATTCTGACGGGATTTCAATTTTTTTTTTTTTGAAAATGAAATGGAGGGAATTTGGGAATTTAAAAGGAAGGAGAGAGAAGAGAGATTTTGGCCAACCAAAATGAGCCACATCAGCTCAAGCGCGTGGGCCACACGGGACCAGAGAGCTGGTCTGGCCGTGGGCCCCACGGCCTCCACACAGGGTGGCCTAGCTTGGCCACTTGGCCTTGCTAGCTCTCCAGCGCACCTCTCACGTTCTTCAGCCGTATTCGGGCCTCCGAACTCCGATTTTCGATTTCGAATCCATTTTTGGATTACGAATTGTGACTCACTCACTCACACATGACGAAGACTACGAAACTTTGAAAAATGGTTGAGAAATCATCTCGAAAAACGATGATGAAGTCAACTCAACGAATGAGAACTAAAAGTAGCGTAGCTACCTCGTTTGGACTCGAAACTAAATGAATGAGTAACTGAAATGACCGGGACTCAATTAGGAATCATAATAGAACATGTTCAAGTCCAAAGACAAAAATATGGAAACAAATAACCACAAAATCACACACGTAAGCATTTCCTAGACATAGTCCTAGAACATACAAATTTCAATGATTATCAAATTAAAGCTAATGTATGAGCATACATTACCAAGTGTGTGAAAGTGATATATAAATGATATTCAACCATGAAGGAACACACAAGAATTCCATGTGTGTGTGTGCCTAGCCTTGCAAGAGAAATGAGGTCTTATATACCTTTGTAGACCGATGAAGCACATTTCTCATTGAAGCCGACATCTTGCATGAATTGTGGCCAAGACTTTCTTTGACGTCTTGAATCTTCAAAACTTAGACCACTAAACATTATACGAGAAACACGTTTTGATATGGAATACATGCCAAGACAAACCAAAATCCTAACAATCTCTCCCTTTGGTAAATTCCAAGTAAAAACCCCTATACAAATACTAAAACTATTACAAAGAAAATTCGGTCACAATGAGTACAATGAGTACAATGAGTTACACATTTTAGACACAAATTATAATAACATGTCTTGAACTTCATATTGGTCTTCTCTTGATATCACCTAAAATAAACTTGAAAGCACAAGAATATCCAAGAGACAACACATATGGCAATATATATTCATTGGCAAGAAAATAACACATTTAAAGTTCAAATAGATCATGTATGCTCCCTCTAAATACATGCATCCAACAAAGATATCTTAACCAAGATATTACATGCCATATGAAGTTCAATACTTAACACATACACAAAGAAGATATGCTAAAACAATATCATATTTCTCCCCCTTTTTGACATAAAATGAAGCCAAAAGGAAAAGAGAAAAGATACCTTGAGATCATAAAAGCTTTGCTAGCAACTTGTGCCACCAAAGAACGTTGAACGATTTGATGACCTCACATTTGGAGGTGGATGCTTTGCTTGGAGAAATGCTTTCTTCCAAGTTCTTGATTTTTGCATCTTGTTGAACCACCTTTGTGTTTAGCTCTTATATCTTCTCCCTTGATTCTTGTTGTTATCCATGTTAACCTAGCAAAGGTTATACAAATCTAGACAACACAACAAACTCATCAAGGTAAAATGAATCACAAATGCATAAAATTTACTCTTAAGAACATGGGTCATTTCTACCAAGTTCAACAATTGCATAAACAATCATATCAACCCCAAATATGAAGGAATTGGTATCAACAACAATCATCTCGACCCTATTCAAGAAGAGATTTGATTATAACAACAACTACTAACACTCTAAGCAAGGAGGAATTTTTTGCAACTACAAGCAATAGAATTGATTACAACCATAATTACTATCACTCTAAGCAAGGAGGAATTTTTTGCAACCATAATCAATTAAATTGATTACAACCGCAATTACTATCGACCCCAAAACAAAGAGGAACTCATTACAACTACACTCAATTAAATTGATTATAACTACAATTACTATCAGCCCCACACAAAGAGGAATTCATTGCAATTACTCTCTTATCAACCTTAAGAATGAAGTAATTGATTGCAATCTCAACTACTATACAACCCTAAACAAGGAGAAGGTGATTGCAAACACAATCATACAATTATTACAAAAAAAATTCATGCATTAATTGTGATCAAACATACAAAGGCATATATCATTATGAAGAATCATCATACATATCAAGACATATGAAAGAACATCTTCAAGATTCATCATATTAACAAAAAAAATATGCCAAACAAACAATAACTTCCCTTTTTTTTAATAAAAATTGGACTGATCTAAAGGGAAAAAGCATCACAAACGATCATATGCTGAAAAACCCCTAGATAGTATCCATATATATAAAAGATAAAAGAAAAGAAAAAAGTGACAAAAAGCAATAAAGCACAAATACCCAAAGGGAAAACAACCCCAAACAAAAAGAGGCATGCAGGCCACACCAAAAAAGAAAACGAAAACATCAAGAAAAACGAAAAGACTCCGCCCATGTAGTCATTGCCAACTAAAGAAGAACAGAATGGCGGGGCAAAGAACCACTAAGAATCAGCCTGAAGCTCCAAAGCATGCTTAGAAAGCGTATCTGCAACCTGATTCCCCTCCCCGAAAATATGGGAAACCTGAAAATCCATATGCGAGATCTGGAAGATGCAGTGCTGCCACGCCTGATGAACCCTCCAAGGAACCATTTCAGAACGAGAAAAAAAAGTTGAACCACATAAGAAGAATCGCTCTCCAGCCAGATACGATGCCACCCATACTTCCAAGCAAAATTAATGGCCAATGAGGCCGCTAGAAGCTCGTCCTCAAACGCGAAAACTTGACCAAGAGGAATAGCAAAACAACCCTTCACAAAGGCTCTCCAGTTCCGAAAAATACCACCACAACCACCAACCCCCGGAGAGCCTAAGGCAGCGCCATCTGTATTCACTTTGATCCAACCAGGGGCCGGAGGCGACCAAACCACACTCTTGATCACTGGGGCTTTAGAAGGGCGACCCTTAAGACCAAAACGACGAAGAATCAAAAGGTCGTCCATACAATTACGCATACAACCAATCTCCAGGCGATTAGCCTCTGAAATCGCATGCCAAACCAAAGAAAGGATGGATCTAAAGTCCGCTGACTTCCCTTCAAAGATCCACTGATTACGGGCAGTCCACACCCCCCATATCACTACATGGATAGCCGCTTTCCATAAAATCCTAACCTGCTCACTAAAGGAAACCGACATGGCCTGCAAGAAGAAGGATTGCCAAGTATTGGTAGAGACACGTCGCTGGAAAGTCGAGAAAACTGCCTCCTAAAGAGCAACCGCCAGAGGACAATGAAGAAAAAGATGATCTGCAGATTCACTACTAACCCCACAAATACTGCAACGAGAAGCCAACTAAAACCCAGACCTGCAAAGGCGATCCTCAGTAGGAAGCCTGTTCAACATCAGACGCCAAGTCAAAGCTGAATGAGAAGGGGGAATAAAACGGGACCAAACATCCCTCCACCAAACAACCTGAGGAATGTCATGGAGAAACTGGGAATAAGCAGCCTTGCAAGAAACACGACCATCCCGAGAATTAGCCCAAACAAGAGAATCCACAACAGGAGAAATTGCAATCCGATCAATCCGAAAACACAGATCCGGGAAGCGCACTCGGAAACAACCGTCTAGCACCCATTTACCCTCATGAATAAAATCTGAGACCTTCACCCGGAGCGGATTAGCTAAATAATCTGGAATCCCTAATCTCAAACAATAACTTCCCTAATCTCAAACAATTGTTTTATCTCAAATAAATATTATATTTAAAGCTCTCCCTAAGCTCCTTAACCTTATTAAGCAAGAATTCTTTTCTCCCCTTTAAGACAAGAATTCTCCCCCTTAAAACAAAGTCTCAATTAAGCACAAAGAGAAACAATACTCACACATTTGGAACATTTCTCCACACATGGTGAGGTATACATTTTTCTCCCTTTTTGTCAAGGAATAGACAAAGGATATAAGAGATAAAGAACGAGATATTAAGCAAACAAATCGTATAGAAAGTGAAGTTGAATAAACTAAGCTCCCCCTAAACATATGCTTCACATATTATCACCAAGTAGATTTATTCACAAGGGATTATGAATCAACTCGAAGCATGTGATCATATCATAAAAGAGAACAAAGTCTAGCATACTATGCTCTTCCTTGATAAGTGCTCTATCTAAGATCAAGATAGAGTATTGTTCACAACGAGATCCACACAATCACACATTCAAACAATTAGAGAAAATATTTCATCACTTTTCAAAGTCCAAGAGAGAATCATAGATTTTCATTAATCTCTCAAAAATATTCTCACATTACTAATGAATCAAGCACATAAGCAAAATGTGTGTGTGTGAATGCTTCTCACATATATAGTAGGAGTAATTGTGACATCAAAATGCAAACAATTTCCACACATATCCGTCTAAAGCATTTCCAAAAATAGGTCAAACCGATATTCATCCGGTTTTTTGCTTTAAAAGAATAGATGTTAACATGTGAGCTTGTGTGTGCATGTGGCTCGTTTACCTCGTTTCTATTTGACAACCCGAGCTTTCACAATTCTCAACTATACACCATTAAGCCTTTTATTTTTCATTTCTTTTAGGCTTAGAATCAAAGATTTTTTTTTTTAATGATTCTTTTCAACACTTCTTTGATTTTTCTAACATAAACATATACACTTCATGGCGGCTTTCACTCATTACAATGGCATAGCCCTTTCCTACATTGGGTGGCTGCATAACCAAGGTGTGTAGCCCTTTCCATGAGGGTGCTCGTTGAATACTATGTAGTGCCGAACCAAAATGGATACATACCAAAGGTCATCTATCATGTACTAAGCAATAGGCTTCTAGATGCATCCATTATCTACACATTTTCAACCACATATACTCAAAACTAAAACATATAAGAGAAGCATTAGTGCACTTTTCAAAAATAAGATTTTCAAGCTCAAGTGCATGATCTAGAAACAATACAAGTTATTTGTTTAATATCATTACTTCTCAAGTGAGTAGCTCTCAAAGACATTGATATTCAAATTAAGTTTTGCTCATCAAGCAACTCAATAATCACACAAGCATTTCAAGCATCATGTATAAGATCATTGTGAACACTGTAGGGAAAAATACGGTCACGCAGTGAAAGCGAGACTAAAATCGAGTTTAGTATAGTTTAAAATTTTTCCATAATTTGAACCTTAACCCTTTAATTAATTAACATATAATACTAAAGATATCATACCTTTGTCGCATGATCCGATTGACATTGCGTCGATGGTAATCCGTAAGATCTTCCAATCCAATCACGAATGTGAATCACCTAGGAGCGTGGTCTCCCTTCTCTTTGAATTGTGTACCTGAGGATGAATTAACAAAACTTTTTCTTTTTCGTTAGTCACAACAAGTTCCAAGAGACAACAAAGAATATTCCAGTCACTTTTGAATTCACAATCTTTAGATCGAAACTCGCGTGAATCTTATTCGAAATTGTGCACAAAACCTTTTGATGTAAAAGAAACTAGTGCACTATCGAAATAAGAACAAACTTTTCTCTCTATTCCTCTTGGCCAAAAATCACACTAGTCTAAGAGTTGGATTCTATTTTTCTCTAGCAAAAGAAAAAACTCTCAAGTCCAAGCCCTTAGGGTTTTTGAAAATATAATATATATATATATATATATAGGACGAATTCTTTGCTGAATATAGTATATATATATTCAACGAATTATGCTTGCCATCTAAATAATATATATATATATATTTCTTAATATATCCGAATTTTGCATGCAACTTGAAATATATATATATATATATATATTTATTGCGCATTCTGCATGCACATATAATGTATATATATGTCAATTCAGCATGCTTTATAAATATATATATCTATATATATTCCAGCTAATTGCCATATATATTTTATATATATATATATATTTTTTAATAAAAATTGGACTGATCTAAAGGGAAAAAGCATCACAAACGATCATATGCTGAAAAACCCCTAGACAGTATCCATATATATAAAAGATAAAAGAAAAGAAAAAAGTGACAAAAAGCAATAAAGCACAAAGACCCAAAGGGAAAACAACCCCAAACAAAAAGAGGCACGCAGGCCACACCAAAAAAGAAAAAGAAAACATCAAGAAAAACGAAAAGACTCCCGGCCCATGCAGTCATTGCCAACTAAAGAAGAACAGAACGGCGGGGCAAAGAACCACCAAGAATCAGCCTGAAGCTCTAAAGCATGCTTAGAAAGCGTATCTGCAACCTGATTCCCCTCCCTGAAAATATGGGAAACCTGAAAATCCATATGCGAGATCTGGAAGATGCAGCGCTGCCACGCCTGACGAACCCTCCAAGGAACCATTTCAGAACGAGAAGAAAGAAGCTGAACCACATAAGAAGAATCGCTCTCCAGCCAGATACGATGCCACCCATACTTCCAAGCAAAATTAATGGCCAATGAGGCCGCTAGAAGCTCGGCCTCAAACGCGAAAACCTGACCAAGAGGAATAGCAAAACAACCCTTCACAAAGGCTCTACAGTTCCGAAAAATACCACCACAACCACCAACCCCCGGAGAGCCTAAGGCAGCGCCATCTGTATTCACTTTGATCCAACCAGGGGCCGGAGGCGACCAAACCACACTCTTGATCACTGGGGCTTTAGAAGGGCGACCCTGAAGACCAAAACGACGAAGAATCAAAAGGTCGTCCATACAATTACGCATACAACCAATCTCTAGGCGATTAGCCTCTGAAACTGCACGCCAAACCAAAGAAAGGACGGATCTAAAGTCCACTGACTTCCCTTCAAAGATCCACTGATTACGGGCAGTCCACACCCCCCATATCACTGCATGGATAGCCACTTTCCATAAAATCCTAACCTGCTCACTAAAGGAAACCGACATGGCCTGTAAGAAGAAGGATTGCCAAGTATTGGTAGAGACACGTCGCTGGAAAGTCGAGAAAACTGCCTCCCAAAGAGCAACCGCCAAGGGACAGTGAAGAAAAAGATGATCTGCAGATTCACTACTAACCACACAAATACTGCAACGAGAAGCCAACTGGAACCCAGACCTGCAAAGGCGATCCTCAGTAGGAAGCCTGTTCAACATCAGACGCCAGGTCAAAGCTGAACGAGAAGGGGGAATAAAACGGGACCAAACATCCCTCCACCAAACAACCTGAGGAATATCACGGAGAAACTGGGAATAAGCAGCCTTGCAAGAAACACGACCATCCCGAGAATTAGCCCAAACAAGAGAATCCACAGCAGGAGAAATGGCAATCCGATCAATCCGAAAACACAGATCTGGGAAACGCACGCGGAAACAACCGTCCAGCACCCATTTACCCTCATGAATAAAATCTGAGACCTTCGCCCGGAGCGGATTAGCTAAATAATTTGGAATCCCTAAAAGCTCCAAAATGGGAACCCCCAACCAATTATCCCGCCAAAAGTCCCTCTGAGAGTTCTCTCCAATAAGCCAAATACCCTCCTTAAGAAGGGAACTATAATTCATCGGAAGAGAAGACCAAATCGAGGAGGTGACATACCCTCCACGAGGCTTCTGCAAATGCCTGAGATACCTCTCCCGAAGAAAAGTGAAAGCAAAACTATCAGAAGTCATAAACTATATATTGAGGTTGAAATCCTTTACCATGTAGGATTTGTGTCTTTTAACTTAAATCCTAACCCTAGGTAGATTTCCTTAGAATTCCAAACCCTAATCCAACTCTTTAGTGTATTTGTGACTATATCAAAGACTTCCTAATTTAACTAGATAAATAAATCTCTTATTTATCTACTTACCAAATAAAGTCTTTTATATTTTTTATACTACCACAATAGTATACTACTAAGAAACATATTTCCTAGTTAGAAAAAGATTTTGATATTTAATTAAATAATTAATTAATCAATTAATTAATTTCCATTTAATCAAATAATAAAAATAAAATAATATAATATCATATATATATCTCGACCATGTGCCATATATATTAATATATCTATATATTGTTTTTCTATTTTATTAAATCCATTGGACCTTAATAAAAGGCCCACATGTGAACTAGGCCCATTCTTACTAAAAGAAACAAGTCCACATGCCTTTCATTAATATATTAATATAATTGATCAGCCCATTAAATAAATAATGTGTAAATTATATTCTTAATATATTAAATACAATTCTAGATGGACCCATAAATTGGTCCGGTAGAATATATCAAGTGATCCATGCAAGTCCGTGTAGATTGGGGATCTTGGCGGGCTATCTAAATTTAAGCTTCAATAGACATAACCTAATCACAATCAACAAATAATTCACTTAGGTCCGATCTATTAATTTTAACTCATTCCACTAAAGAGCTAAAATTGAACTCTTAAATATAGATAGAATAAGTAAATATTTCTCATTTGTACCCTAGACAATCTTATTGGAGATGGTGTATCCTCGTGAAGAATATCAGTAATCACCAAGAGCTCATAGACTGCCTATAGCTCTCCAAGTTACCATATTTACTTATATGACCACATTTTGAACTTGGATATTTTGACTTATCCAGAAGCCATATTTCAATAGACTCTATCGAAAACTTAACGTTAAGATTCAATATCCAATACCTCAAAACATCCATATGATGATATTCTACTCTCATTTAATAAATGGAGCCACGATGTCCATATCTATAAATGAAGTCCTTTATCGATTAACAAATGAATACCACCAAACTATCGAGGATAGACTATGCTATATAATCGTACTCATTGATAACCCAAATGATAACACTTGCAACCATAAGTTCATCATTTATTTTAGGATTAAGATAGACTCTCCGATTGTCCCGATAATGAAAAAACTTTTATCTACTAACGGTTCTAGATAAAGTATTTCATTGTGATCCTATTCAATGCACCTAGTACACTAGATTCTTTTACTCGAAAACCCTTCGATGATTTTAGACTCATCATAACTCATTTGATCCCACTCAAATGCTAGCAAAAGAATTCTACAACTTAAACAAGATAAAGGTGCCCAACCTTTAACTTAAGTTGTGAACATTATTCAAGACCAACTAAAGAATTGTGTCTACCTCATACATGTCCAGATGTACGAACAATTCTTCTTTTCTCATAGTCTTTTGACCTTATGATTATTTACTTTTGACAATTATAATATTCAATCTATAAATGCTATAAGATTTGTTTAAATCAGAAATCACTTTATAAAGAGAGAAAAGATTGTCAAAAACAATATTACACTCTTGCTATTGAGCATAATCCTAACAAACACATCACTAAAAGATCTTTAGAGAGCAAATGTCAAGGAGAACCATATGAATGCTATACTAGTTCTATAATATGACATGCTACATGATGTAATGCAAACATAGAGTCGAAAGATGTAAAGCTAGAAAACAAGAATTAGGATATAGAAATACCTAAGCAAGCTTTTTCATCAAATGCAAAGCCTTCGCTGTTTTTATGAGCTCTCTTGGCTTGTTTGTCCTCATGACAACAAGTTGTTGGTGTTTCATCCTAAGAGAATAAAGACTATGCATTTCAACTCAAACAACAACAAAAATGACTTTCTCCAAAAGTCTTAACATGATTATCACCAAATAGATTTCATGATATGCAACTTCTCAAAAGTTAATCAACGAATTTTGACTATCATAATGATATTTGTGAGGTAGCTAAGTTCATGTCAAAGTTATAGAGAAACAAAGCTAGCTAGCTAAATTACTCAAAACTAGACACTAATCTTAAAGCCAACTCATATGTACAACTTACACCAATGGTAAGAGCACTCACCCTTGACCCATTTGGTCTTGGATGCACAAACACAAAAACCATCATGATCATTTCACATGGCAATATAATATCTAGAAGATAAACATCAACCATCTTCTCTATAAAGATATTCTCATGTTATACACAACATTATTGCCAACAACAAAGATATTATCAAGATTATACTTATGATCATGTGAAACACTCATATTCACCCAAATCTTCTTGACAATATTCCTTACATGATTATCATTAACTCGCACAAAATTCAAAGAGTTATCATGCAAGAAACATTCATAGAAGATTTTCTCAACTCACTAACATGCATCTCATTCCCTAGTTTGCATTGTCTAATATACTCATGGCATATATATTTAGTATGCACTACAACATTTCAAAAAAAAAAAATGGCAAACCACAATACATAAGGAGATGATACTATTTGGGTTAGAGTGTACTGACGGTGAAGGCTCCTTACTCTTCTTGATTTTGCACTTGACCTTGGAAGATTGGCCTTTGAAGTCCTTTTGTTCCTTAGTGACTTGCCTTTAGTTGTAGGAGACTTAACTTGCTAAACTACAAAACATAAGTCACTTGAATCTTCATGAAGATCACCAAGCTCGTTGGCCTTCATGATTGCCAACTCCTCTTCCTTGCCTTTGATCGTTTTCTATAAGAAAGAAAACAAATTATTAGCAAAAACATTTATTAAACTATCTAACACAAGAGCAACTTCAACCGTCTTTTCTTTTAGACATTTGATCACTTCATTCTTCACTTCAACTTCCTTCAAAGCTTTATCTTTTTCCTTGTCAAGAGATTGAACTTTAGTGATCATGTCTAGTATGATTATCCTCCGGGAAAACTTCTTCTTCTTTGCTTTTGTCACTAACATGCTTTTTAAGCTTATCAACAAAATTGTTAGTAGACAAATGAAATATAAAACAAGAAGTACCTTTTTCACAAGTAGCTTGGAATCTATTCCATGCCTCTTTTGCCATATTTGAATATTTATTAAGAGCAAGGTGTTTAAAAACATACACTACTATAAATGGCAAAAAGGTCTAAAAGTTTCAACTTCTTAAAAATAAACCTCATTCATACTTCATGAGCATATTGGTTTGGAGAAACTACTCCATCAAATATAAAACTCAGAGATTAGAAATCTTTCATGACAATCCAACCAAGCTTGCTCATCACTAGACATAGTGAAGTCTATCATGAGCATTTTCAACAAAACAAATATTTTCCCAATCAACAAAGGAGGACAACCATTACAAACAAAAATAAACTAAAAGTTGTTATCATAGTAAATAACCTTGTTAATCCCGAATCACACTAATTGCTTTAAGTGACCCGCTCTGATACCAATTGAAAATACCTACAAGGTTATACTAAACAACCAATAGGGGGGGTGAATAGGTTGACACACTAGTTTTAAAAACTCTTTCGTGACTTATGTCAAAACCTTGGTGAGCATACAAATTAACCTTAAACGTGATTGTTATGAGAAAACAATTAACACATGTATGCTCAATTCACCACCCTTAGTCTACAAAACATATACCAACAAACAATGTATCTCATATACAAGATATTCAATTAAGATCAAATTCCACAAGTTGTACTATGAATATTACAATGTAAGTACACTAAGTAAAACTACTACAACTTGCTAATGATGGAAATATATTAAAACCAAAACAAAGGATACATGTATTAATATTAATGTTCAATGTATATACAAATATCAATCTAAATACATCTATACAAAAGAATCAAAGAATAAGAGAATTATATTTACACAAATGAATTGTATATACAAAAATGATCAAAATGAATATTGATTACAAATCACACTTTACACAATCTTGCTTCCAAATATATCACAAGTGAATATTGTACCACAAGATTAAAACATACACATAAACATATATAAAAGAGAGATAGAAAGAATTGACACATGAGATTTTTTAACGTTGTAAAACCTCCAAGGAGGAAACATCAACGGGTTGAAATACAACCATTAGGGTACTATATATATTGGATGGTAAATTAGAAATTTCTCAAAAGTGACCAACCTTGACCAACTTCGACCAACTTCCTATTGGAGTCTATGTTTACCCAACCCTATTGGAAAGTACAAAATCCCTCAATGATGCGAAGCCACCATATATTGGACAACATACAAAACCAACATCGATGGAAGATTATAAATTCCTCAAGAGTGCATACACATCCCATGTACCCCGCTTTTTTGGAGTCTATGTCTATCCATAAGCCTAGGCCTACCAAAATACAAGCCAACTCCCTATCCAAGGCACTCATGCCTCTAGGGAGCCTCTCATGTATGACTATCCAGACCTTTCCGATCCTAGCCATGACTTCTTGCTTGCCTATCTGAGTCCTCCCGACTCTAGACAAGACTTCTTGCTTGGTTATCCGAGTCCTTCCAACTCTAACCAAGACTTCATGCCTTTTACAAGGACTTCCTAGTGTGATCATGTGAATGAAATGATGCAAACAATCAATTCAACATAGAACATGTGATCAATACATTCCACGGAACAACTAGACCTAAACATGTGAAAGCACAAGTAATATAGTCTAGATGCCAAAACATGAATTAAACCTAGAGCATGTGAAAAACACCTAATACAAAAGCTCCTAGTTCTATTCATACAAATAACACTTGAATAAAAACATATACATGAAGCACATATTCAAGATGTCATAAACATACACAAAAATGCTAGAATCACAAAGTGTATTCAATGAATATTCTAGTCAAAGATTTAGAGCATGGATATATTGATAAATCAATTGAATCCTAGATGTCTCTAAAAACACATACAAAAGCCTTAATCCTAGATTACATCAATCAAGGATCAAAACACATTTGGAGGATTATTAATCATAAAATGATTCAATTAAGTCACAAATAATCCTAGATATCAATCTAATCACAATACAACTCTCAAACATGTGAAAAACCTAGAATCTAAGAAACTAGTTCACATATGTCTCTAATTAGACTTTTGATTAAGATTGATTATGAAGCTATCTTTCTATATAGCATTCATAATACATACACATACATATAGAAGAAGAAGCCCCAAGGTAATTGAAGGTTATAAAAGAAGAAATCCCAAAGATATGAACACTACCTTAGATTCTCGAGCTGGTTCGGTTTTCTATGTGCAACCACCAGAAAAGTCGATCACACAGCTGCCAAATCCCTTGGAAAAGGTAGAGGACTCGATTACAAACAATCTCCAACTTGAATCACTCAATTTGAGTTAGTATGAGAAAGTTATGATGATTTGAAGATGAGAAAAATTGGAGAGAAATTCTGACGGGATTTCAATTTTTTCTTCTTGAAAATGAAATGGAGGGAATTTGGGAATTTAAAAGGAAGGAGAGAGAAGAGAGATTTTGGCCAACCAAAATGAGCCACATCAGCTCAGGCCCGTGTGGGGCGCGTGGGCCACACGGGACCAGAGAGCTGGTCTGGCCATGGGCCCCACGGCCTCCACACGGGGTGGCCTAGCTTGGCCACTTGGCCTCGCTAGCTCTCCAGCACACCTCTCGCGTTCTTCATCCATATTCGGGCTTCCAAACTCCGATTTCAAATCCGTTTTTGGATTACGCCCCTCACGCACGATGAAGACTATGAAACTTTGAAAAATGGTTGAGAAATCATCTCGAAAAATGACGATGAATTCAACTCAATGAATGAGAACGAAAAGTAGCGTAGCTACATAGTTTGGACTCGAAACTAAATGAATGAGTAACTGAAATGACCGGGACTCAATTAGGAATCATAATAGAACATGTTCAAGTCCAAAGACAAAAATATGAAAACAAATAACCACAAAATCTGATACCGGACAGCCCCCGCACAAATAAAACACACAAGAACAAACTGATACCGGACAGCCCTCGCACAAATAAAACCCACAAGAACAAATAAAAATAGATTAACTAATTTTCCAAGGGATATAGATATCACCACCCTTAGTAAACTAGTAGAAACGGCTCACCACCAAGATTAATCTAAAGGGATACAGAAACACCACCCTCTTAACTAACCAAGGATACAGAACCAATGATGAACTCACCACTCTAAAGGAATCCACCCAAGAGATACAGAGTTGAAAGATAAAATCTCAAAGAGATAATATTCTGAAATGCAATATCCATTAACTTACTTTTTACAAGGATAAAGGCTCATTATATAGCCTAATCATGGAACAACCCTCCATGCATAGGAAAGGAACGAAAATAAAAGATAACAACACATTTCAAAGCATTTTAAACAAAGAAATTAAAGATATTAAAGCTGGACTCTTCAAATCCCGAGATCAGTTGAATCTGAGCACCAAAACGAATTCAGTCATAACTCTCTCTTGGGACCTTCAAATGACTTGCTTCAAAATACGAAATTAAAGTTAAGAGGCTGATCTTTTCAATGACATCAAGTATGTCAGCTAATTCATCTAGAATCAAAAGTTATGAAGTCACAAAAATGCCCTTCTGACATGATCTGCTGCTTAATAAATTAAAGTAATAATTTGGAACCTTTTGCACCTCGATCATGAGTCATGTAAATAGACACTCCCGTGTCAAAATCACACACGTATGCATTTCCTAGACATAGTCCTAGAATATGCAAATTTCAATGATTATCAAATTAAAGCTAATGCATGAGCATATATTACCAAGTGTGTGAAAGTGATATATAAATGATATTCAACCATGAAGGAACACACAAGAATTCCATGTGTGTGTGTGCCTAGCCTTGCAAGAGAAATGAGGTCTTATATACCTTTGTAGACCAATGAAGCACATTTCTCAGTGAAGCCGACATCTTGCATGAATTGTGGCCAAGACTTTCTTTGACGTCTTGAATCTTCAAAACTTAGACCACTAAACATTACAAGATAAACACATTTTGATATGGAATACATGCCAAGACAAACCAAAAACCTAACATAAAGGTTGGGCACCTTTATCTTGTCAAAGTTGTAGATTCTTTTGCTGGCATTTGAGTGGGATCAAATGTGTTATGATGAGTCTAAAATCATCAAAGAGGTTTTGAGTAAAAGAATCTAGTGCACTAGGTGCATTGCATAGGATCACAATGAAATACTTTATCTAACAACCGTTAGTGGATAAAAGTTTTCATTATGAGGACAATCGGAGAGTCTATCTTAATCCTGAGATAAATGATGGACTTATGGTTGCAAGTGTTATCATTTGGGCTATCAATGAGTACGATTATATAGCATAGTCTATCCTCGATAGTTTGGTAGTATTCATTTGTTAATCGATAGAGGACTTCATTTATAGATATGGACATCGTGACTCTATTTATGAAATGAGAGTATAATATTATTATTTGGATATTTTGAGGTATTGGATATTAAATCTTAACATCGAGTTTTCAATAGTGTCTATTAAAATATGGCTTCTGGACAAGTCAAAATATCCAAGTTCAAAATATGGTCATATGAATCAATATGGTAACTAGGAGAGCTATAGGCGGTCTATGAACTCTTGGCTATTACTGATTGTTAACCGAAAATCGTCACTGGGGTGATTTTTCTAATTAACAATTCAAGAGGGACCAGGATCGTGGTAGATCTTGGTCGGAGGGGTATCAAGTAGTTCGATACCTTCAAATTCCTAGAAGTTCAATAAGCATGATATATAGATAATAGTAAGGAAAAAGTTTCATGCAAATAATAGAACGTACACATAACTCCTTTTATTGTTAGCAAATATATGAAAGGGGTTAGAATGAAGATCTATCCTAGCTATGAATATGAGGAAAAATAAGCTCAAAGTGGGCGATGGCGATGGAGCTCTCGTGTGAGTCGATAAGTGGCAAAGTCTCTGGTCCCCCTTTTTTTCTTTGTGTGATCATAAGGTGAGTATATATAGGTCCGTTTCTTGTCATGCACTCCTAGAATTTCGGTCTAGGGTTTTAGTGATTTACGGATCCTTCCTTGGCGATCAACGAGTTCGTCGGGGAATTGATCCCCAAAATCAAGTGATTCCTTTTTTGTCGGATTGGATGGGAGTTGACTCCTATTTCAAGTAGGATTCTGTATGGCGGGAATGCATGTAACATTCTGTCTTGAACGGTGGCGCTTAATGCTTGTCTTTCTACTTGGCTTGCTGTTCGGGATATCTGCTTCCTGCTTTAGGTGAGGTTGGGGCACCGGGGTCTTTATGTTAATATACGACCGTTTATTCACCGGGTGCCTACTGTTAGTTTTTTGGTGGATCGGATACTCAAGTATCTCACCTTCTTCTCGCTCTTCTTAAATTGTGCTTGATAGCATCGGGGTACCAGGGTATCGGGGTACCGGGATACCTGGAGGTAGACAGGTGCTAGGATCTCATGGTAGTAGTGTCTCTGGACCTTGTCTTCGAGGTTTCCTCGTACTTTCTGGGTTCTGGAAGCCTTAAACCTGATTGAGGTGGGTAGGAGTCCACATTCTGGCCATTCTTGTAGACATGTGGGGTATCAAGATGCATCTCCCATGGCACCTTTTTACCTCGTCTTAACTTCAAGAGATGATGGAAAATTCTTCTTTGGTCCCTGCCATTTTTGACGGTTAACAGAAATCCCCCCTGACTTGAACACCGGTATCTTGCTAGGGTTGGTGTCAAGATTTTTAGTCCGCTTGAAGGATTTTCTATCTTGTCTGCCTGACTAGTCCTATATGGCTGGCTCCCATTATTAAGGAGGAGATCTTCCTTGTATATGGCGGTATTTAATGGTGATCCATGTGTCAAACAGCGGTTGCTATGCAGATTTAAACGGACCGTTTTTAGCGCGGCTTTCTCAAAACTACCTCGTGCACGTCTCTAGCCATTATTCCATGTTTCCTTCTATGCCCCGGTAACTGCTCGTACACGCCTTTAGCCATTACTCTATATTTCCTTTTCTATTTCAATAACTGTCCAACTTCTGTCTATAAATGCATCACTCCTTCCCTTACTTGCTTACACGCACTCTTCTTTCAGAAATCAAGAACTAAAATCTTTCTTCTTTCTTAAACTTCTTCCCTTTCTTTTTTCTACTACAATGGCATCCTCTTCGAAACTCCCTGCCTCTTCTCAAGATGCTCCTTCACCCTCTTTGCCTCCTCGGCTTGCCTCCTCAATTTCTCATTCAACCTCCGCCAATCCTCCTGACAACCTTAAAGATCTTTTGAACGCGCAGTAGGCGGACTTGGAGGGGAGTTCTCTGTCTATCAGGGGAAAGAAACGTGGTCGAGGTGAAGGCAATGTCAATAGTCATGGTATCCCATCTCAACGTCGCTGTTCTGGTAGGAATCCCCGAATCGGGTTGGGTTTTCACAACAGACCTGATGACCCTGTCCAGATAGCGGATGAAGAGGATGGTGCCGATGTCGACGACAAGGAGGAGGAGGAAGAGGAGGAGGAGGAGGAGGATGAGGGGGATGACATCCCGGCTGTTGATTCTGCCGGAGCTTTTGTCGGGCCCTTGCTCCTTTTTGATGGTGGCCGGATTATCCAAGATTCAGTCTGCACAGTCGATACCTTAGCTCGACTTAGGAGGGTTTACAGGATCCCGGTTGCTATCAGCCTCTCTCTTCCTCATCGGGGGTATAAAGTATACACTCCTCCTCCTCCAGGCTGCCTGTTAATTCATGTAGCTGCCTTTGAATGTGGGGTCCGACTTTCTCTTCATCCCTCTCTTCGTAGGCTACTCATTGCTTTGGAGCTAGCCCCGTTACAAGTTTCACCAGGATTCTGGAAGAACTTGATGGGGTTCTTGGTGCTCTGGAAGGAGCAATGTGAGAAAGAAGATGTCAAGAGGGAGCCCGGCTTCGATGAGATTCACTACATCTATCAAATAACGAGTATGGTCCCTCGGGGTCAATTCTATCTGAGGCCCAAGAACAAGATGCAGTTCGTGGTTCCTAGGGCGAATGTGAAGTTCAACGAAGTTCAACCCATCCTGGAAAGATGAATGGGTCATGGTTGAGGGTGATTGGGGCCAGTCAGCGTATCTAGATAGGGCTGAGTACCCGGTTCCTACCCAGTTCTCTCCGAAAGATAAGTGGAGCACGGGTGTGCTTCCTACAGAATCCAGGAGGATTCTTAAGCAGATCCAGGATAAGAACTATACCAATTCGAAGTATCCCATCTGTGATCCCTTTGAAGGTGCTCGGTTAGAGCGGTATCTGAGGATATCCTACGCATCCGGGTAGGCTTTCCTTCTTGTCTTTCCTTTTCTCTTTGTTTTTATTTTTATTTTTATTAATTCTTCTTCTGACAGTTTCTGCTACTCCTCTCCTTTCTTGTTCTCCTTCTTCTTTAGGACCGATATATCTGGGTCCCCTTCCGGGCAGCTCTCATGTTCCTTCTCCTCCCGGTGTCGGTGCTGCCTCCGGATCTTAACCACTTGCGTCAACCCCTCCTATAGCAAACATGGGGTTGCCCCCACATTCTCCCGCTTCACCTCCAACAAAGGTCGCATCACGTCCGTCCTTGAGCGAGATGTTGGCACGGGCTACCAAAGCCAAATTTTCTCCGCTTTCTACTCTAAAACAAGCTTCTATTGCTGCCACTGTCCAACCTGCAACAGTGGTTCCATCTCTCTCTCCTCCCCCCACTGTTCTAGTCAATCTTCCAGCTAGGGAGGAAAAGAAGAAGGTTGCTGCCGTTGAGGCTACTCCCCCTACCGATCTTCCCTCTGGATAGGGGTCTCAAGATTATAGCCAGGAGGAGATTATCTCCAAGTTCATCTCTGCTTGCCCTGGTGGGGGCCTACAGTCAATGTCTTCCCTGCCTGTTGACATCTTGGCGACGAAGGGGGCTTCTTTGCTTGTTGAGTATAAGTTTTTCTTTTTGAGATACTTACTATCTTTCTTTGTTTTGTAGGGTTTTAAATTTGATTTAGTAATGGGGCAGTAGGACGTTGCCTTGAAGGAGGCCAACCTGGCACTTCAGGCTAACTTGGAGGAGACCAGGAGTGATCTAGCCCAAGCTGAGGAGAATGCTACTTCCCTGGTTCAAGCTGCTTCCGAGTCTGAGTCCGGTAGGAGAGCTGCCTTGAAGGAGCTAAAGCGGATGACACATGCCTATGACATGGAAACTATCAAATCAACTCGCCGCCGGGCTGAGCAGGAGACTGTCAAGGTGGAGATGGCTATCATCCTGGACGAAAATAGGTCTCTACGGGGTTCCATGAGCATTCTGGAATCTAGAGTGGATTCTTCCTTTGAGGATGGATACTTTACTACCTCATATGAAGTTGCCAAGGTGTTTCCTCCTCCCTTTGACTTGCAGACCACTCTCAACTAGGATCGCGATCTAGGGCTGCCCAATTTAAAGATCAAGATCAGGGAGGTCCTTCTCAAGCTGCCATTATCCCTGAAAATGTCGAGGAAGAATCCCAGAGTCCCCATGCTACTCAAGACAATTTAGGGCGGGACTCTGGGTGCCCTACTGAGGTAGTGGACCCTCCTATTGAAGTGGTTGCAACAGGAGTTGGGGGAGATCATGATGCGGCAAGAGATAAGGTAGTTGAGGAAGTGGACGTATTCGGGCAAGAAGAGATAGTGGGGGAGCAACAGAGGGATGCCTGATTTACTTCTGATATTCTTTTCATTTGTTTTGCTTTTTGTAGCCTAGAAAAGGGGATTGGGCAGCCTGATTGACTTAAATGAAATTCTCCTCTTTTTGCAATTTACTCTGTGTCTTTTTATCATATGCTTGCTTGTAGAGCTTATATCCTGGTAAAGGATGGTACTTGTATGCTTGAGTGTGATCCAAGTAAGGCTTACCCGGACTGTTATAACGTTGGGCTTCAATCTTGCTTGGCTAGCAGCAGAGGAACCCACACTTGTCCTATCTTCTAGAAGCAATTCCTGGACGATAGTCCCCCTAGCGTAAGCTGGCAACGTTTTTAGCTAAGTAAACTTGTCTAAGTACGGAACTATCTTGACCAGAAAGCTTGACGGGGGTATAAAGCCAAGGCTGCCTAGATACCCTGATTTGACCATTGTCCGTCTAAGTGTGGAAGCTTGATGAATTCTTCATTGGGGATCTTGATGATGGATTTATCATGATTGCCTATCGGGATGGAGTGTCTGGTATCTTAAGATGGTAATCTGATTCCTTGATGCTTTGCCCTAGTAGGTTATTAAGGCCGTTTTAATACCAGGATTTTATATGTGATATGGAGAAGTGAAGTATCAAGTATCCCGATCAGATATCTTGATTCTTTAGTGATCTACCCTGATAGGCAACTAAGACCACTTTAGCACCAGGTTTTTCATATGGGGATATGGCGATACAATGTTGTAAGTACCAAGTATCCTTATAAGATATCTTGATTCTTTGGCGGTATGTCCTAGTAGGCAACTAAGGCTACTTTAGTACCAAGTTTCTCCTGGAGAGGGGGATTCCCCCTCCGAGGCTTCAGGAGGTCCATATAGGTCCTCCTGGTCTTGATAGAGCAGAGTCTGGTAGGCGACTATGCCACTTATGCGTTAAGCACCAGATCCTTCCTAGAGGAGGGTATACCCCGACCAATGCAGCAGGACTACCATGTGGCCTTTCTTGGTCTTGAGGCGATCAAAAATGGTGAAAACTTGCTAGGCGAACTTTAGGAGAATCACGTAGGAGAATAAAAGCTGACTTTATTGAATTTCTCAAAAGCAAATACAAAGCAAAAAATCGGGGTGTATATATCAGAAGTATAACAACCGATGTAACATTCCTCTTCAAACTCTAAGGTTAAAGCCTTTTAAGATGATCATCATTCCAGGTATGATCTATCGGGTAGACATCCATGTTTCCAATTGCTCCACGGGGTACCTACCAATTTATCCCTACTCTTCCTGTTTTGCTTCTTCTACAATCATACTTGGCACCTCTCCTTCCTCTGAGATAGAGTGATCCAGCTATGAAATCCTGTGGCTCGGTTCACTAGTAACACGGGTGTATTGCTTGGCTAATGCGGTAGGGTTAGCGGATACTGCATAACAGGTGCGGGCTGCTTACTGATCTCCCCTGATTTCCCCTACCTTGGTTCCAACCGGGAACTTCAGTACGTTGTGATAAATAGATAGGACTCCTTTGATTCCCGATAGGAAAGGTCTTCCCAGGATTGCATTGTAGGCTAACGGGGTATCAACCACTATGAACTCCGTCATGATATTTTGCTAAAGGGGGGCTTCTCCAATTATTACCGGCAGAATGTGGGTTCCCACTGGCATCACGGAGTCCCCTGTAAAATCGTACAACGGTGTGGTGCAGCTATTGTAGCAAGGGTTTTTCAGGTTGAGCTTTTCCAACGCCCCTTTAAACAAAATATCGACACTGCTTCCGGTATCTATCAGGATGCGGTGAACCTGGCAATTGGCAATCTATACCGTGATCACCATTGGATCATCATGAGGTTGTACTGTGTTGTAGGCATCATCCTCAGTGAAAATGATCTGAGCAGAGGGAAGATAATCTCGTGATCCTCTGGATACCCGGAATACATCCTGACCAGTGGTGAGCCTTGGGATCTTTCTAGCATGGTTCTTCCTTGAATTGTTGGAAGTCCCTGCTAGTGTTGGGCCTCCACTGATAGTGTGAATGACCTAAATTTGCTACATCAAATCCTTTCCTTCATCCTTCCTCCTTTCTTCTGCATCTCGCATTTCCCCTTGAACCTTATTCCCTGCCTTGATGCTATCCCGTACTTGCTACAAAAATTCAACTAAGAGTCCTCCTCTCACCAATCCTTCAATCTGGTTTCAGAGGCTGTAGCACTCAAATGTGTTGTGTCTGACGTCCTCGTGAAAATCGCAGTATTTGTAACGATTTCTTTGATCAGCTAGGATCTTTATTGGACCAGGTTTCCTAAGCAAACCCTTATCACGAATAGCCAGATATATTGTCTCTCGGGAGGCATTGAGAGGAGTATAGTGATTGTACCAGTCTTCTTCACTTGATACCCGGGCTACTTCTCTTAGAGGAGGTGATGCTCTTGGAGGAGTTCTCCTAGCCGGGTATCTTTCCCGGTGTTAGGGAGGAGGCGGCCTGTAAGTTGATCGGTTTGGAGGACTGTTCTGGAACTTCTTTGCAGGCACTGATTTTAGAGATTCCTTTTTAGGCCGTTTAGTTGTTCGAGCTTCATCATGTTCAACCTTGACTCGGAGCTGCTTGTCTATGTCCACCTGCTCCAACGCCCTATCATAGGCTTCCTGGTAGGTCTCAGGTAGATGCTTGGCAAATGATCAGAATAATCTACCAGCCCATAGGTTCCTTCTGAAATTGGCCAAGGTCTCCTTCTCAGCAAACACCCCATCTGGATCACTTCCTTGTGGAACTTCTCTACATAGGATCTCAAAGTTTCACCTCGCTCTTGGATTACATATTGCAGTAGGATAGGGTCCTTGGGGCGAGGCTTGATCCCTTGAAACTGAGCACAAAAATCTGTAGTAAGTTTTGTAAAGGAGTCCACACTACCTGGAGGTAATTTTCTGAACCAAGTCTTTGCGCAGTCGGTCAGAGTGGATGGGAACATTCTACACATGGCTGACCGAGTGGCATTCTGGATTTCCATCCGGTGGACAAAGCTCTCCATGTGGCTCACGAGATCCTCTGATCCGGAATACTTCTCGGTGGGCATCTTGAATTTGGGGGGTAACTTTGCCTCTCTAATCCTTCTGGAGAAAGGTGCATTTATTTCTCCCAAGGGGTTCTTCCGGGTGCCCCGTTGTTTCCCCTTCTTCAACTCCTCGAGTTCCTTTGCCATCTTGGCCATTTGATCCTCAAGGCGTTTGGATCCGTCGTGCTTGGATCGGGCTACTGAACCTTTGTTGTCTGAAGTTTCTGACTCCATCGTTGGTTCATTGCGCTTCTCTTTCTGAGGCCGGGTACTCTGCTGGTTCCTCTTGGGTCTAGTACTGCCACCTGCATCTGGTTGAGGATTCTTCCTTTCTACCACCGCCCTAGTTATTGGCCGGATCCTTCTGGGCGGGATGTCGAATGCTGATTTCACCTGTTGAGGTTAACATCTTTGTCTTATTAATCTTTAATCTCATTTTACTATTGCATTAGACTAGCCTTTAAGCATTATTTTGTTACTTAGTTGCTTGTCGAAGCATTAGACTAATTGTTATACTTTCTAGGGTGAAATCCATTTTAGTCCCTCTAGTTTGACCTATTACACAAACTGGTCCCCCAGTTTTCAGTATTATCTCGTTAAGTCCTTCTGTTAAGATTTTCGTTAGAAAAGTGTTGACTGACAGGGTTAGAGGGTCAAATGACCCTGTTGCCCCTGATTAAAAATAAACAAACAATTAAAATATATGAATTTCATCTCTATTTTTAAATTGTAAATAAATAAATTAGATTCAATATCATCATCATCTTCAAACCCAGTTCTAGGTTCAACATCAAACATTATCATCTTCAACCAAACCCTAAACCTAGATTCAACAAACCCCAGAACCATCCTAATCAACCAAACCCACCCATATTCAATCTCTGATTTGTTTCTGCACTACACTTCATATGCATCCACAAGACCGTCCATCATCTACATCCACAAAATCAAAAACAAATAAATAAAACAACTAAATTCCACCACCATCAACAATTCAACATCATTACCAAACCAAATGATCCAAACACACAAATCACCACCACCAAATTCATTACTCATATCTTTATATAAAAAAATGTGGATCTGGTAGAGTTTAAGATTACATGCATCGGATTCAAAATCAATATCAAAAGAATTTAAACATGTTCTTTGATCGTAACAAACATGAAATAAACTAAACATGTAACAGATCAGACAAATCGTTCGAAAGACAAAGAAATACACTAGCTAACAATAGATTTCACAATCAATCTAGGCTTAGAAACAACAGAACAGTAAAAAAAACATAGATCTAGACACAATAAAACGAATTGATTGTGAATAGAGATCAAGAAAAAAAAAACAAGATGAAAACATGATTCAATCTCGATAAAAACCAACAAAAAACGAAGAAAATAGAGAATAAAAGAAAGAAGACGAGAGATTACCGGCGTAATTGCCCTTGTAGCAAGACATGGTAAGTTGAATATATTGATTTAGAGAGAGATTCGAAGGTAGAGAGGCAAAGAGAAACAATGAGAGAGTAAAGAGAGATGGGTAGAGGTAGGTATTTGTACCTCAATGGTGATGATTAACTTACAAGTTTCTTGTCTGCTTTTAGGATAAGAACAGTTTATTGGGTGCAAATAGATCTGTTGGTATGGGTTTATTCGGCCGCCGGTGGTGGTTTGAGTCGACCGGCGTCTAGTGTTGGTTAGTAAAGGTGGCGGTAAAGGCGTCAGATCGAAGGGTTTGACAGATCGGAGGAGATATGGGTGATTCACGAGAGATGAGAGAAAGAAAATGAGAGAAGAAAAAGAAGAGAATTTGGGCGGTGATGATCAGAAGGGTGGTGATTAGGTTTTTAATTTGGAAAGAAGAGAATTTAGGTGGTCATGATGTTTGGGAAGAAGAGAGGGGAAGAGATGAATGTTGAAATTAATAATGCATGGTGTGTATAAAACTATCTAGAGGGGGGTGAATAGATTTTAAACGTTATTACCCAATTTTCGTGTATAGACATTATTACGAAATTACCCCAAACTAGATAAAGCAAGGAATTAAGTGTAAAGTGCGGAAATTAAATAACACTTGATTTTTATATGGAAACCCTCACGGGAAAAACTACGGGCTAGTAAGTGCGCCACACTCGAACCTCGAATCCACTAATTGTGAAATGATTACAACCTAATCCCAGTATAAGTGAACCTAGTCTAATTGCTTATGGTTTACGCAACCTAATCCCTGAAGCTACACAAGTCTTACTTCTCAATGAAGAGATAAAATGCCTATGTGAATATATGAAATATCCAAAATGCAATTAGAGCTAGGAAACCCTATATGCTTATCTAGGATGACAATATTGCAATTAAAATAATCCTAGATATCAATGGCTAAATTACATGTCATAAAGCTTAGCTAATCATAGATTAAACAACCTAGATATAGCTATCAAAAATACAACACTCAATCAAAACAACACACAATCTCTATCTTGTATAATAGCATATGAACTAAGAACATACAAGTAAATAAAGAGATACCTTGATAAATAAAACACTAATTATATATGATAATAGTGAAGAACATGCCAAGAGAAGTGTGTTGTGTAAGACCCATGCAAGTAAGCATCCTAACTATGTTAAAAAATGCTTAGATGAATTTAGATGCATATGAAAATGGGTTTGAGTGTTTAAAAATGAGTTCTTGATTTGATTTTCTCTCAAATATCTCTGTTTGAAGTTTAGGGTTCTTAGAGATAAAGAACTTATAGTTAGAACTAGAGATAAGGACATATTTATAGAGAGTAAAATAGGTTGGGTGAAATGACAATTTTGTCCCAACTTTACGGGCCAAATCGGCAGGCAATTCTGCTGCCAGTGCTTGCAGAATAAAGGGCGCATAAATGCACCTGACATACTGGTTGCAATTCGGCGCCCAGATTCTGCGGTTATGGGCCGTAGAAATCCGCCACAGCATAGCTCAATATTTGAGCACACCGAAACATGACCAAACGACATCTAAACCTTTCATATGATATACCGTTGGAAAGGTATGGAAATCTACTTTCTAATCTAATTTTTAGAATGACATTTTGATCTTTGTAGAAAAAGTTATGTTCAATTGAGTGACCAATGGTCAGATTTGGATCACAGCTGTGATGCCCTATTTTAGTGGTTACTTTGGAGATTTCAAAACCAATCCAAACGGTCATGAAATATTACGAATAATATACCATTGGAAAGGTATGGGTGTCTAGTTTGCCCAAAATTTTACAAAACTCAATTTCAATCTTTTTATAAAAGTTATGGTCATAAGACCATACAAAGGTCAGTTTTGAAAAACATATAAAACATTGAAATTCAATCTTTTGAAGCTAGACACTTTACTCCAAACAACCAAACCAAAAACTACCACTTATCCAAGAGAAGAATGAGACCTTCTCAAGTGGTCAACCGTTGCGCTAAGACATGCACACCATCGTGCAAGCGCAGACGTTTTCGATCAATATCGGAAATGAATTACAAGATACATATGCACACAACAAGATATATCAATCAAAGTGCTAGTGTGTAAAGTGACATGTGAAGAGAATGTACATAAATGCAAGTATGCTAAGTGTGTGTGTGCAACTCTAATCTCTTCAAAGATAACTAAGCACTAGAGAAATACCTTTGGAGTGCTTGTCACCTTGAGGTTTTGAAAAGGGCATTTGAGCTTGATCCTCAATCACTTAAACTACCCATACAATTCAAACCCCAACATGTGGTTTGTCCATGAAATAAGCCAATCAATAAATGGGAATCCTTACAATCTCCCCCTTTTGCTATTTTGTGACAAAACCACCACTCACATTGATCCCCACAATCATAATTGAAGCTATGGGATAACAAAGATATTCTACATTACAAAGAGATATAGAAATATAAAACATTTCAAGTCTTCAATCTCTTGTAGAATTATCAACCCTTCAAAACAAAAATTACACTTCCAAAGCAAGTGTATGTGAGATGATCAAGTGAAAATAAAACAAGCATTTACATTTAAGAATTTAAGCACAACATTATGCAATGTATGTGTATGCAATGCTCCCCTTCAATGGGTTACTCCCCCTCAATGTATAGTCTCTCTAACATGCACAATTGCTACTACAATTAGCAACTCCCCTTACCACCATTATACTCCCCCTTTTTGTCATGATATAGGCAAATGAGTAGTCCCCAACCGGGTCACTTATAGCAAGGAGAGATAGTAGCATACTAGATATTTGCATAATCATATAAGCCACTTTATGCAACACAATTAATTGGAGAGAAACAAGGAGATTTATTTTATGAAAATGTGTGAATTAAAAATGTTTTGCATATAAGACATGCAGCTTTTAAGTCCAAAATACAATGGTATTTGGCAAAGCAAATGACAAAGTTTTCTAATAGAATTCAAACCAATTTCACCATTTGTCATGAATAAAGCAAGGATATAGAGTAATTAATCATCAATTTTAATGAGCAACTATATCCAACCTTACAAGCAAAACATGGCATGAGCAACTTTTTGCACCCTATTCGATTTTTCCGGGTAAGATACCCATAGGATAGTAACCATGTTCCACAAGTAAAGAAGGAGAGACATTTGGATTATAAAATCCTTTGAATGGATACAAGATCCTTTATTCATTTTGAGTCTCCTAAGCTTTTTCACACAAGTTTTGCATTTAATAATATGCAATCATCAATTCATGCTTTTTCATTTGAGCATGTCATTTGAATTTCATGCTTTTCATATGTCATTAACATGTTATAAAAGAATCATCATGTCATGGAGATAACTATAGGTCATTCAAATCATACTTCCTATGTAAATCTCCTAGTCCAAAAATGCATGTTTGAACATAAATATGACATGGATTGTTATACAAGCATGGTTCACACTTATTGAATTAAAAACATATGTGCAAACCAAGCTTACTCAAGCAATTAAAAAAGAAGCATAAAATTTTTCAAATTTTTGCATGTATCAAGTATGCAATTGCTCTTTTTGCTTGAGTTCCCTACATGGGGTCAATCACCACCCTTTATCAAAGAAGGTCATGAGGTCCTATAGACCTACCAAGTCCATTGGACTTAGTTGAACCCATGTGAGACATGTTTGTCTCGTAGCAGGAGGGTTCATCTTTCCTAATCCACTTAGGTGATATACTTTTCTTCCTAGTGCTCAATGGTTCAAGAGTTCTAGATGTCATAAGATCATGTAAATGGATCTCATCCTTCCTATGAACATGCATTCTAGCTCTAGCCTTCTTTTTCTCAATCATGCTTTTAACTCTACACATTTTAATGTAATGAAAGCAGTTTGGTCTAATATGACCATCAATACCACAAAAATGACATGTAGGGATGAAATTAGGAGTCATACCATGTCCTTGTGCATGCATAGGAGCCTTCCCATGTCTTTGTGGTTGTCTTGGTTGTTGAATATGATCTCTCCTTCTTTGTTGTTGACCAAGATTTGGTTGCTTCCTTGGTTGAGTTTGCATGATCGATTTCTTCCCTTGATGGATTTGAGGTTGAGGGAAGTTAGCATGAGGAACTCTTGTAGGTTGAGCTTGAGGTTGTCTTCTTGGAGCTACCTTCACTTGTGCACTGTGAGAGCATTGTCCTAGATCAATCTTCTTCCTAGGAGTTTGCATCGGTGAAGCTTCTTTGTAGCTCAAGCTCTTGACAAACACGGTTGAGGACTCCTTGCCATCTTCAAACCTAAGACCTCTTTTGTCACAAGGATTTTTTCCAACACTTAACATGTGGTCAAGTTTTTCGGTGTTAGAAACTATCCTAGTCCTTGACCCTTTAGCCTCTTCAAGCTCTCTCTTCAATCCATCTTCATTCCTATTAGATAAGTCTAACTCCTGTATTAGCTTATCTTTAATCTTCTTAGATCTTTCCACTTGTTCACTTAAGTGGTCAACATGTGTTGAAAGCTCTAGATTTTCTTCTTTTAATCTCATAAGTTCTCTTTTGTTCTTCATTCTTGAGCTTTCAAACTTGACTATATAGTCATGAATATTCATTTTCTCCACATTTCCATATGTGGAGTCAAGAGAGGAGCAATCATCACTTGGGTTATTTTCCTCTTGACTCTCTTCCTCTTCTTCATGGTAGGAGATCGGAAAGGCAAAATAGTTATTCTCACAATCATTCAAACTCGAGGGACTTTCTTTCACTATTTTCACTTTGTTGTCCCGCTTGTAAGAGCTAGCAAGTGCCAAAAATTTGGCCACAACCTCTTCATCACTTGAAGAGTCATTTGAAGTGGCGACGATTTCCTTTCCTTCTCTTCCAACCTTCAAGTTAGCACACTCAAGAGAGATATGCCCGAATCCTCCACATTCATAGCATTGAATCTTCTCTCTTGAAGACATCTCATGGTTTGACTTGACATTCTTGATTGTGGTCTTCTTCTTCTTGAAGTCATCCCCATTTGAGCCATAACCACTCTTTTGTAGATTCAAGAATTTCTTGAATCCCTTGGCAATGAGTGATATGTCTTCATTTGAGTCATCCTCCTCCTCTTCCACCTTGGAAGTTTTCAAGGCTAGATTGTTTTTCTTTTTAGGAGGTGAGGTGGTAGCCTTTCTTGATTCATAGGCTAGAAGTCTTCCAATGACTTCACTCAGCTTCATATCCTTGTAGGTGTCATTTTCTTCTAAAGCTGTCACTTTGGGTTCGAACCTCTCGGAAAGTGATCGCATGATCTTTTGCTTTATTCTTCTATCCGAGTAAGGATCACCGAGTTGGTGACTTTGGTTCACAATATCCATTAGCCTCACTTGGAAGTCATTGAATTGCTCGTGCTCTTCCATCCTAATGGTCTCAAACCAAGTTTGGAGGACTTGGAGCTTGGAGTCCTTAACTACCTCGGTTCCTTCATGTGCAACTTCTAGGATGTCCCATGCCTATTTGGCAGTCCTAGTAATTTGAATCAGTTTGTACTGATTTTCACTCACTGCTCATCGGATGGCATGTATGGCTTTGTTGTTCCACATGGAGTCAACAAACTCTTGAGGACTCTACCGTGCCTTAGGCTTGAGAACATCCTTTCCTCCATCCATCAGAGTCATCATAGGTGGAGCATATCCATCTTCAACTCCCATCCATGCCCTATCATGGATTTGGTATAAGTATGCTTCCATCTTCCCCTTCCATGAGGAGTAAATATCGCTGGTGAGCAACGGTGGCCTCACGCTCTACGCTCCCTCTTTGCTCATCCCGAAATCACTCATAGTGTTTGGATGAATGCAAATGAGATGAATGCAAAATGTATGAATAAATCAAAAAGTCACATAAGATGCAAAACACACAAATACTGAGCAAGGATCACCTAAGTATATCTAGAAACCCGCTTTGATACCAATTGAAACTAATAATGCATGGTGTGTATAATATTGTGTATAGACAATATTATGAAATTACCCCAAACTAGATAAAGTAAGGAATTAAGTGTAAAGTGCGGAAATTAAATAACATTTGATTTTTATATGGAAACCCTCACGGAAAAAACCACGGGCTAGTAAGTGCGCCACACTCGAACCTCAAATCCACTAATTGTAAAATGATTACAACCTAATCTCGGTTTAACGATCTAATCCCAATCAATAATCATCACAACTACCTAATCCCGGTATAAGTGAACCTAGTCCAATTGCTTGTGATTTACGCAACCTAATCCCGGAAGCTACACAAGTTTTACTTCTCAATGAAGAGATAAAATGCCTATATGAATATATGAAATATCCAAAATGCAATTAGAGTTAGGAAACCCTATATAAGCATCTAGGATGACAATATTGCAATTAAAATAATCCTAGATATCAATGGCTAAATGACATGTCATAAAGCTTAGCTAATCATAGATTAAACAACCTAGATATAGCTATCAAAAATATAACACTCAATCAAAACAACACACAATCTCTATCTTGTATAATAGCATATGAACTAAGAACATACAAGTAAATAAAGAGATGCCTTGATAAATAAAACACTAATTATATATGATAATAGTGAAGATAATAAAACACATTCTTTCATCTTTCTATGATACTATTTATTTACCCAAAAAAACAAAAAAAAAGATAATAGTGAAGAACATACCAAGAGAAGTGTGTTGAGCAAGACCCATGCAAGTAAGCATCCTAATTATGCTAGAAAATGCTTAGATGAATTTAGATGCATATGAAAATGGGTTTGAGTGTTTAAAAATGAGTTCTTGATTTGATTTTCTCTCAAATATCTCTGTTTGAAGTTTAGGGTTCTTAGAGATAAAGAACTTATAGTTAGAACCAGAGATAAGTATATATTTATAGAAAGTAAAATAGGTTGGGTGAAATGACAATTTTGTCCCAACTTTACGGGCCAAATTGGTGGGCAATTCTGCTATCAGTGCCCGCAGAATAAAGGGCGTAGAAATGCACCTGACATACTGCCATACTGGTTGCAATTCAGCGCCCAGATTCTGCAGATACGGGCTGCATAAATCCGCCACAACATAGCTCAATATTTGAGCGCACCGAAACATGACCAAACAACATCAAAACCTTTCATATGATATATCGTTGGAAATGTATGGAAGTCTACTTTCTACTCCAATTTATGGAATGACGTTTTGATGTCTGTAGAAAAATTTATGATCAATTGAGTAACCAATGATCAGATTCAGATCATAGCTGTGATGCCCTGTTTTAGTGGTCACTTTAGAGATTTCAAAACCAATCCAAACGGTCATGAAATATTACGAATAATATACCGTTGGAAAGGTATGGGTTGTCTAGTTTTCCCAGAATTTCACAAAGCTCAATTTCAATCTTTTTATAAAACGTTATGGTCACAAGACCATACAAATATCAGTTTTGAAAAACATATAAAACATTGAAATTCAATCTTTTGAAACTAGACACTTTACTCCAAATAACCAAACCAAAAAATACCACTTATCCAAGAGAAGAATGAGACCTTCTCAAGTGGTCAACTGTCGCGCTAAGACATGCACACCATCGTGCAAGCGCGGACGTTTCCGATCAATATTAGGAAACGAATTACAAGACACATATACACACAACAAGATATGTCAATCAAAGTGCTAGTGTGTAAAGTGACATGTGAAGAGAATGCACACAAATGCAAGTATGCTAAGTGTGTGTGTGCAACTTAAATCTCTTCAAAGAAAACTAAGCACTAGAGAAATACCTTTGGAGTGCTTGTCACCTTGAGGTTTTGAAAAGGGCATTTTAGCTTGATCCTCAATCACTTAAACTACCCTTACAATTCAAACCCTAACATATGGTTTGTCTACGAAATAAGCCAATCAATAAATGGGAATCCTTACAAGAATTTGGGCGGTGATGGTGTTTGGGAAGAAGAGAAGAATGTGTTAGGTTTGAATAATTGAATGTTTGTTTTATTTTTTTTAATTTAATTTAATTAATTTAACAATTATTACTATACCATTAATTATTTTGTAATTTGATGTTTGTTTTATTTGTTGAATGTTTATTTTTTTAATTCATTTTTTAAATATTATTTTTTAAATAAATTTTTTAATTGTTTTTAATTGAAATTATTAATTTTAATCCTGCTTTTACCATTATACCCTTAATGATCTAATATAACCCTAACAAAATTGAACAGCGGGGACTGAAATATGTATTTTTGGAATCTAACAGAACCTGTCAAGATAAAGCTGAAAACCGAGGGACCAGTTTTTGTAATAGGTCAAAATAGAGGGAGTAAAATGGATTTCACCCTACTTTCTATATGTCCTAAATCCTCGTGGGAACGATAACCCATACTTGTGCACTCTATACGAGTTAAACGACTTGTGCACTTGCAAAGGGTGAAACACTCGCACACCCTTTTAGATAGCCGAGGTAGAATAGGGTAGATCATTTGTAGTTTAATTAGAATCGGCAACAGCGTGTCAAAATTCATGCATTGCTGCCGGTGAGTTAGGCATGGTAGAAAACAACTATTAGTTAATTTTAAAGTGACATTGCTTTGTAGTCTAACTTTAGTGTAATATCTTTCTTTTTTGCATTGATTCCCGTAACTTTTTCTGAATTATGTGCAGATGTCAAGAATGCGATGGAGGAAACATGCTGCATGAAGGAATTCTCACTACCCACCGTGGGGGTACACCCTTCAGCCATATCATTGAATGTCGCTTAGCGGGATTATGAGCTAAAGAACCTGCACTACAACATCCTGCCATTCTATTATGTAAAGCCTAGCGAAGACGCCTTTCAGTTTACGAAGGAATACCGCAATGCTATCACTATGATACCGCTATGCCGGCTTGCAAGTTGCGTAACGGAAAATAGGTAAAAAAATTAATAGATTTAAGAACGATAGGTTTCAAAAATTTTATCGTCTTATTGGGACCATTTGTATACATACGAATATAAGGAAAAGATTTGTTTTCATGCCTTTGAAGAACACTCATTCATTTTCTTTTTGATCTTTTATGGCTAAGCCTTCCGAGCTATGTCCCGCAATCTAGCAATTGTGTGTGTGTGCACGTCACAAATTCCGGGAGCTGTTGAATGGAGGCTTGAGAGAACCGGAAGACAACTCCTTGCTTCCATTGTTGAATTCAGCCAACCCTAATGAGAGAAAAAAAATATATTTATTTTTTCTTTTCCTCTCTTGTTGCCGCACTCCTCAGTTCTCCGTTGAAATTCCCTTAAGTAATAGTGTAGAATATACCTAGGAGGGGGGGGGGGGGGGGGGGGGGGGGGGGGGGGGGGGGGGTGGTGGGGGTTGAATAGGTAAAGACCCAAAATCTTCCAATATTCAAAAAAATATGCAGAATATAACAAAAAAATGCACACTTGAAGAGATTCAACAAATGAATTGATTTAACTAATGCAAGAGTAAATCAATAAACAAGATATGCAATCAATGTAAAATATGGAAGATAAAGAAATGTAAAAGCGAAAATAGACACAAATGATTTTACGTGGTAAAATCTCAAAAATGAAACATCCACGGGTTGATACCATAACCATCGGCAAAGCAATTCACTATGAAAGAAAGAGATACACACTCAATGCAATCAACTCCTAGTCTATTTGTAAGGTTCCCATTTGTTGATTGGCTCATTTCGTGGACAAACCACATGTTGGGGTTCTTTGTAAGGGTAGCTTAGGAGTTGGTTTTATTGTTCAAAGCCCTTTTGAAGACCTCGTCTTGATAAGCACCGAAGGTAAATTCTTTGTGCTTGCTTATCTTGAAGAGATAGTTGCACACACTCACTTAGCATTCTTGCATTTGGTGTGCATACTCTTCACATGTCACATTTCACACTTGCACCTTGATGTTGTATTTTGTTGTGTGCTTTTGTGCTTAGTAATTCGTTTCCTGATAGTATTCGGAAACGTCCGCGCATGCACTAGAATGTGCTTGGTTTTGCGCGAAGACCACTTAAGGAGGATGCTCTAAGCTTCTCCTTTGGTTTCACCATCTTTGGTGATTCAGCGGTTTGATCGGCGGCCTGGCCGCAGAATGAAACCGCCGTTTGCTTCCAGAAGTGTCTAGAGCAATTCTGCGATTACGATCGGCGGCCACCGACCGCCGTTCGAAACCGCCGTTCATACCTGATTGATTTTAATTCTTGGGTTTGATTCTACGGTTGGTTCAGCGGTTTCGAAACCGGCGTTTGAAACCGCCGTTTCTCCCCTGCCTTTCTCGGGAGCCATTCGGTGGTTGAAATCTACGGCCTGGCCGCAGATTGAAACCGCCGATCGGCGCGTTTCTTGCAACTTACTCAAAACGACCTCACTTTGATTTGGCCCCCTATAGGCCTATATATATGCCATTTTATCTTTAGGTCAATCAAGAGAGTTCATATTCAGATTTCATACTTAGGATATTTTTCAAAGAGAAGAAAAATTCCAAGAACTCATTTTT
This sequence comes from Acer saccharum, assembly GCA_030490815.1. Taxonomy (NCBI): domain Eukaryota; kingdom Viridiplantae; phylum Streptophyta; class Magnoliopsida; order Sapindales; family Sapindaceae; genus Acer; species Acer saccharum. Next base: position 38,538,200 of record CM059866.1, read on the forward strand.
AATTACTCAAACACTTTTTCATGATCATCAATCATCATCTAGCATCATCTTAGATAATCTAGATGTCATCTTGCATGGATTCTTCATCATACTTTGCTTGGTAAGCTTTTCATTAATATCTTACATATTTTGTGTTTTTCTTAACAAGCAATCTCAATTAATTACTTGTATGTTATTATATATATTTTGGATACAAGATTGAGATTAGTGTGATGTATGTTTGAGAAGTTGTTTTGTGGTAGCTAATTAGGTTTTGTGCTTAATCTTGATTAGCTAAACTATTTGACATGTCATTTAGTTTTTAATATCTAGGATTGCTTTAATTGCAAATTCATCATCTTAGATAAGCATATAGGGTTTCCCTTGCTCTATGTTGCATTTGGATATTCATATATTCACTTAGGGTTTTATTCTCTTCATAGAGAAAGTAAGTCTTGTGTGTAGCTTCCGGGATTAGGTTGCTTAGATCGCAAGCAAATTGGACTAGGTTCACTCATATCGGGATTAGGTAGGTGTGTGATTACTTCCGGGATTAGGTTGTAATCATTTTACACATTTAGTGGATTCGAGGTTCGAGTGTGGCTTACTTACTAGCCCGTGGTTTTTCCCGTGAGGGTTTCCACGTAAAAATCAAGTGTTATTTAATTTCCGCATTTTATACTTGATTATTGCTTTATCTATTTAGGGGTAATTTCATAATTTTGACTTAACACGAAAAATTGGGTAATAAGTTTAAAATCTATTCACCCCCCTCTAGATAGTTTTATACACACCGTTCTATAATTTGTTTTAATTGGTATCAGAGGGGGTTCCTAGACATACATAGGTGATCCTTGCTTATTTTGGTGTGTTTTGCATTTTGTGTGATTTTTGATTATTCATACATTTGCATTCATTTCATTCATTCATAAACACTATAAGTGGAAACGGTGGAAATGGTGGTGGCAATGAAGGTGCTTCTAGCACAAGGCCTCCACTTCTTACCGGATTGAACTATTCCCAATGGAAAGGGAAGATGGAATCCTACATATGTCAAATTCACGACCGTGCATGGATGGCGGTGGAAGACGGATATGATCTACCCAAGATGACTCCCGATGGTGGAGGAGAAGAAGTATTAAAGCCTAAGGTGCAATGGAACGCGCAAGAGTTTGAGGCTTCAAAGTGGAATAGGAAGGCGATGCATGCCATCTTATGTGATATGGACGAAAATCAATACAAATTGATTCAAAATACTATGATAGCTAAGGACGCATGGGACATCCTAGAGATTGCATATGAGGGAACCGAAGTGGTGAAGGACTCTAAGCTTCAAGTCCTCCAAACTCAATTCGAGATGCTTAAGATGGAGGAGAATGAGTGCTTCAATGACTTCGAGATCAAGTTGATGGACATAGTCAACCAAAGTCAGCAACTTGATGATCCATATTCGGATAGGAGAATCAAGCAAAAGATTATGAGATCTCTCTCCGATAGGTTCGAATCGAAGGTGACGGCTTTAGAAGAAAATAGTGGATATAAGGATATGAAGCCGAATGAGGTGATTGGGAGACTTCTAGCTTATGAGTCTAGGAAGGGTCCTATCTCCACACCTCCTAAAAAGCAAAAAGGAATTGCTTTGAAGACTTCCAAGGATGAAAAGGAGGCAAAGAAGATTGACTCGAATGAAGACCTTGCCTTGTTTGTAAAAAGGTTCAACAAGGTTATGAAGTTTTGAAGAAAGGGATTTGGATCAAAAGGTCAAGATTTGAAGAAAAAGAGCGATTTAAGAAGTTTGAACCTAGGCAAGAAAGGACCGAAAGGAAAGGGGTCCAATGTTTCGAGTGTGGTGGCATAGGTCACTTTGCCGCCGAATGTGCAAATCATGTTGAGAAGAAAAAGGGGAAAGTGATGGCCGCCACTTGGAGTGGGAGTAGTGATGACTTCATTGAGGGAGATGAGTTTTCGGATGATGAAGAGCTCATGGCTAATCTCCTAGCTTTTGCCTCCTCCCATAAAAGCAAAAGTGCTAGTGAAAGAGAGGAAATGAGTCAATAGGAAAATGACTCAAGTGGAGGAGAAAGTGATTCCTCTTCTAACTCCATAAATGGTTTTGTGGAGAAAAAGTTGCTTGCTAAATACCATGCCGAGTTTAATGATTTAGCAATCAAGAGCACAAGAAAGATTAAGATGTTGAGAGAAGAAAATCTTGAGCTCTTATCTAATAATGACCACTTAAGTGAACAAGTGGAAAATTCAAGAAGATGGAAGATAAGCTAAGAGAGGAGTTAGTCTTATCTAGGAGGAATGAAGAAAGTCTAAAGATGGATCTTGAAGAAGTAAGAGAGTCTATGACTAGGATGGATTCTAGCACCAAGAAGCTTGACCATATGCTTGGTGTTGGAAAGAGTCCATGTGACAAGAGGGGTCTTGGGTATGAAGATGGCAAGAAGATCTCTACCTCTAACAATACCGTGTTTGTCAAGAGTTTGAGGAACAAAGAAACTTCATATGTGCAAATTCCTAGGAAGAAGTTAGAAGTAGAACAATGTTCAAATGCACAAGTGAAGATGGGGCCAAGAAGGCAACCTCAAGCTCAACCCCCTAGGGTCCCTCAAGCCAACATTCCTCCACACTTGGCTCACAAAGGAAAAAGGCCTATCATGCAACCTCAAGCTAGGAAGCAATCTAGACCGGTTCAACAACGAAGATGGATTGAACCCATTCATCCACAAAGACAAGGACAAGGTATGATTCCTTATTTTACTCATATATGTCACTTTGGTGGATTTGATGGTCATATTAGACCACATTGTTTTCGATATATTAAAATGTGCAAAACTAGAAGCATGATAGAGAAGAAAAAGAAAAGAGCCATGATGCATGTTCCTAGGAATAATGATATTGCTATGCATGATCCTAGAATATCTTGAGCCCATGTACCAAAGACCACTAAGAAAGCTAAGATTGTTTCTAGGTGGATTAGAAAGAATGAAAATGTTTGCCATGTCGCTCAAATAGCCTTGAAGGCAAATTCTTCTAATTTTTGGTATCTAGATAGTGGGTGCTCTAGGCACATGACGGGAAACAAGAGTTTCTTCGAGACTCTTGTTATGGAGGAAGGAGGATATGTCACTTTTGGTGATGGATCCAAAAGAAAGTTGTAGGGAAAGGAACCATTTCCGTTCCTGGTTTACCCTCCTTATCCAATGCTTTATTTGTTGATGGCTTCAAAGCCAATTTAATAAGCATTTCACATCTAAGTGATGAAGGATATTCCGTCTTGTTTAGTAAAGATGATTGCTCAATCCTAAAACCTGATGGACAAACCTTGTTGAAAGGTATGAGATCTAGTGACAATTGTTATTGTCTTGAAGCTAGAATAGTCTCAAACAATGTGTCTATGGATGAGCAAATAGAGTTGTGGCATGAAAGACTTGGCCACATGAACTTTAGGGATTTAAGAACCCTTGGAAAGTTCAATTGTGTGCGTGGCCTCTCTAAGCTTGGGAAGAAAGCCAATGGTATTTGTGGACCTTGCCAACAAGGAAAACAAACCAAAAGCATGCACAAAAAGGGCAAGTATCTCTCCACCAAGGAGCCCCTAGAGCTTCTCCACATGGATCAAATGGGTCCTATGCAAACCGAGAGTTTAGGTGGAAAGAGATACATTTTCGTTTGTGTTGATGATTTCTCTAGATTTACATGGACATATTTTCTTAGAGAAAAATCCGAAACTTTTGATAAGTTTAAAATGCTTTGTACTAAATTACAAATGAAATGAGTTCTAACATTAAAAGCATTAAACGGATTAGAAGTGACCATGGGAGGGAATTTGAGAATGCCTCTTTTGAAAGCTATGGCAATAGCTTAGGCATCTCCCATGAGTTTTCGGCTCCTAGGACACCTCAACAAAATGGAGTTGTTGAGAGGAAGAATAGGGTCCTTCAAGAGATGGCCCGAGTTATGTTGTTTAACAACAATGTCCCTAGGAACCTATAGGCCGAAGCCGTCAATACGGCTTACTATATAGGGAATAGAGTTTTGCTATGGCCCGGATCTAGAAATACCTCCTATGAGTTATGGAAGGGTAGGAAGCCAAATGTTAGCTACTTCCACACATTTGGAAGCAAATGCTACATTTTAAATTACCGTGATCAACTTGGCAAGTTTGATGCTAAGAGTGATGAGGGTATCTTTATTGGCTATGCCTTGAATAGTAGAGCCTATAGAGTTTTCAACTTGAAGACTCGAACAGTCATGGAATTATCGAATGTTGTCATTGATGATACAAGGCTCAAGTCTAATGACCATGAGGAGGAGGAAATTTTAGATGATGACTCTCCTTTGGAGAGGGTTGTGGTGACTCCCAATGTTGGGACGTCCAATGACAACAATGAGGTCACACAACCTATTACTAGAGTCCCTCTTTTGGACTCTAATGAACCCGCTCCATGGGTTAGAAGACTCCATAACAAAGAGGATGTTATTAGAGATGTGAATGAGGGTGTTAGGACTAGGCGTCAAATAGCTAATCTCATTAGCTTTACATGCTACACCTCTCAAATTGAACCCAAAAAGGTTGATGAAGCCTTAAATGATGAATTTTGGGTTCTTGCCATGCAAAAAGAGCTAAACCAATTCGAAAGGAATGAGGTTTGGACTCTAGTTCCTAGGCCTAAAAACGCTCATGTGATAGGCATTAAGTGGATTTATAGGAACAAATCCGATGAGAATGGCAACATAGTGCGGAACAAGGCTAGACTTATAGCACAAAGGTACTCTCAAATTGAGGGTATCGACTTTGAGGAGACTTTTGCTCCCGTTGCTCGTTTAGAGTCCATTAGGCTTCTCTTGTCCATTTCTTGTGTGCACAAGTTCAAATTGTACCAAATGGACGTCAAGAGTGCCTTCCTCAATGGCTTCTTGCAAGTGGAAGTGTTTGTTGAACAACCTAAGGGGTTTGTGGATGCACACCACCCCAACCATGTCTATCGCCTCAAGAAGACACTATATGGATTGAAACAAGCACCGAAGGCTTGGTATGAGCGCCTCACTCAATTTCTTGTTGACAATAACTACATAAGGGGTAGTGTTGACAAGACACTATTTATCAAGAGAGACAATGATGAGCTTTTCATTGCTCAAATATATGTTGATGACATAGTGTTTGGCTCCACCAACAACACCAAAGTCCAACAATTTGTTGATGTCATGTCTCATGAATTTGAGATGAGTCTTGTTGGTGAGCTTAGTTACTTCCTAGGTTTGCAAATTAGGCAATTAGATAATGTGATCTTAATTACCCAAGCCAAATATGCCAAAAACCTAGTGAAGAAGTTTGGTTTAGAAAATGCTAAACATTGTGATACACCCATGAGTACCACTTTGAAGCTAAGCAAGGATGCTAGTGGTAAAAGTGTGGAACAAACGTTATATCGTGGCATGATAGGAAGCTTGCTTTATTTGACTGCAAGTAGGCTCGATATCTCCTTTAGTGTGGGTGTGTGTGCTAGGTACCAAGCAGATCCTAAGGAGTCCCATCTCTCTTCCGTAAAGAGAATCATTCGCTATGTGAATGGGACATCCAATTATGGGATTTGGTACTCTTTTGACACTAATGCTAGTCTTGTAGGCTTAAGTGATGCGAATTGGGCAGAAAATTGTGATGATAGGAAGAGCACATCGGGCAGTTGCTTCTTTCTAGGCAACAACTTGGTGTCTTGGTTTTACAAGAAGCAAAACTCGATTTCCTTGCCTACGGCCGAGGCCGAGTACATAGCCGCGGGGAGTGGATGCACACAACTCCTATGGATGAAGCAAATGCTAGTAGACTACGGATTCAACCAAGGTACTCTCACTCTCTTTTGTGATAATATGAGTGCTATTAATATTTCCAAGAATCCGGTGCAACATTCTAGAACTAAGTATATTGACATCCGCCATCACTTCATTAGAGAGCTTGTTGAAAATAAATGCATAGTACTTGAACATATAGGTACTAATGATCAACTTGCGGACCTATTTACTAAACCCTTAGATGCTACTCGATTTAAAACACTTAGTAGATCTATTGGGATATGTCTTGTGGAGTGATGTGATTTGTAATTGACCCCATATGGGGAACTCAAGCAAAGAGAGCTATTTTGCATTCTTGTCACTTGCAAAAATTTTGAAATATCTTATGCCTCTTCTTTTAATTGCTTGAGTAAGCTTGGTTGCACATATGTATATATGTTTTCAATTCAATAAGTGTGAACCTTGCTTGTTTACAATCCATGTCATATTTATGTTCAAACATGCATTTTTGGACTAGGAGATATATATAGGAATTATGATTTGAATGACCTATAGTTATCTCCATGACATGATGATTCTTTAATAACATGCTAATGTGAAATGAAAAAGCATGAAATTCATATAACATGCTCACATGAAAAGCATGAATTGATGATTGCATACTCTTAATGCAAAACTTGTGTGAAAGTTTATGAGACTCAAAATGAATAAAGGATCTTGTATCCGTTCAAAGGAATTTATATTCCAAATGTCTCTCTTTCTTTATAGATTGAACATGGCTACTATCATACGGATATCTTATCCGGAAAAATCAAATAGGGTGCAAAGTCGCTCATGCCATGTTTTGCTTATAAAGTTGGATATAGTTGCTCATAAATTGAAATCAATAAAATCTCTATATCCTTGCTTTTCTCATGACTTTGGTGAAATTGGTTTGAATTCTTTTTAGAAACTGATGAGAATCAAGAAGCATCACCAAAGGATCAATTGCATGTTCCGGTTGGGCCAATTACAAGGGCCAAGAGGATCAAAGAAGCATTTAATGGGGGCTGATTCGGAGTTGCTGAAGTCCAAGTTCGGCCCACATGAAGACCAAATCCGGGCTGAACTTCGTGGGCCTCCATAGAGAGCATTTGAAGTCGGATTGTCTATTATAATATGTTTTCGGAAAGCCCAAGACGAGCCCTACAGATGTTATAAAGACTCTGGCATCCATAAACGATCACAATAGGCCCAAATTCGGCCATCTATCTTGTTGCACGAAGACATGAGCTGAGGAGTCCGAATTTCAGCATATTTCCTAATAAAAAGCTGATTTGGGCGTGAGATACAAGCTAGGGTTGGAGGATTCCGAATTTTAGCATATTTCCTATTTTAATTATTTCCCAAATAAATAGTTGATTAGTTTCCCAAACAAAGTCAACTAGTTACTAGTTTTTATTCTTTTACTTTCCTAATTGTAAGGCAATTAATTGTTGAGTAGTTTATTTCCTTTTCTTTTGTCGTCTAGGGTTTAGATATTTTCTTAGTATTTAAAGGATGCATTGATGTATTATTTTGACAGATTAGACTTTGAATAAAATATTATTTGAGAGAACTTTTTCTCTTGGTTCTTTATTGAACTATGAACTTATCAAGGTTCTACCTTATGGCGTTCAAACCTTGACTTATCACTCACCTCCTTTCTCTTTCTTGAGTGTGGCATCTACAACCTTCTTGATATCGTTGGTTCTTATCTCCATATAGATAATGGGTCACGGTCCTTTATTTTTATAAACTTGAATTAGAAAACGATCCTTCGTTACCATATATTGGTTTCGGGTCTCACTACTCTTGGTGAGGTTCATATCAGTTGGTATCAGAGCCTGGTTTCTAAATCAGGTTTTATCTCTCCTTTTTTTTTCTTTCACAACAAATTTGTATTTTGGCTTTCTAGGGCAAGTTTCCCAAATTATTGTTGTTGGGTTTCAAGGCAAGTCCTTTGAGGTTCGCATCATTATTGTTGCTGGGTTTCAAGGCAAGTCCTTTGGGGTTCGCATCACTTGGTATTTGTCCCAAGTTCTAAAATCAGATTTAATTATCTTTGTTCTTAAAAAAAAAAAAAAAAAAAAAGTTTGATCAGATTCTGATTAAAAAAAAAAAAAAAAAGTTGATCGGATCTGTTGTAAAAAAAAAAAAAAAGAAAGAAGAAGAAGAGAAAAAATATGTCTTCCAAGGGTGATTCATCAAACAAAGAAGAAAGAGGGGAACCATCCTTTGTGCTGCAGTCTATCAACAACATTACGGTGAAGATTCGAGGACAAATCCTTTTGAAGAGAGGGGGAATGATGAGAATCAAGAAGCATCACCAAAGGATCAATTGCATGTTCCGGTTGGGCCAATTACAAGGGCCAAGAGGATCAAAGAAGCATTTAATGGGGGCTGATTCGGAGTTGCTGAAGTCCAAGTTCGGCCCACATGAAGACCAAATCTGGGCTGAACTTCGTGGGCCTCTATAGAGAGCATTTGAAGTCAGATTGTCTATTATAAATGTTTTCGGAAAGCCCAAGACGAGCCCTACAGATGTTATGAAGACTCTGGCATCCATACACGATCACAATAGGCCCAAATTCGGCCATCTATCTTGTTGCGCGAAGACATGAGCTGAGGAGTCCGAATTTTAGCATATTTCCTAATAAAAAGCTGATTTGGGCGTGAGATACAAGCTAGGGTTGGAGGATTCCGAATTTTAGCATATTTCCTATTTTAATTATTTCCCAAATAAATAGTTGATTAGTTTCCCAAACAAAGTCAACTAGTTACTAGTTTTTATTCTTTTACTTTCCTAATTGTAAGGCAATTAATTGTTGAGTAGTTTATTTCCTTTTCTTTTGTCGTCTAGGGTTTAGATATTTTCTTAGTATTTAAAGGATGCATTGATGTATTATTTTGACAGATTAGACTTTGAATAAAATATTATTTGAGAGAACTTTTTCTCTTGGTTCTTTATTGAACTATGAACTTATCAAGGTTCTACCTTATGGCGTTCAAACCTTGACTTATCACTCACCTCCTTTCTCTTTCTTGAGTGTGGCATCTACAACCTTCTTGATATCGTTGGTTCTTATCTCCATATAGATAATGGGTCACGGTCCTTTATTTTTATAAACTTGAATTAGAAAACGATCCTTCGTTACCATATATTGGTTTCGGGTCTCACTACTCTTGGTGAGGTTCATATCAGTTGGTATCAGAGCCTGGTTTCTAAATCAGGTTTTATCTCTCCTTTTTTTTTCTTTCACAACAAATTTGTATTTTGGCTTTCTAGGGCAAGTTTCCCAAATTATTGTTGTTGGGTTTCAAGGCAAGTCCTTTGAGGTTTGCATCATTATTGTTGCTGGGTTTCAAGGCAAGTCCTTTGGGGTTCGCATCACTTGGTATTTGTCCCAAGTTCTAAAATCAGATTTAATTATCTTTGTTCTTAAAAAAAAAAAAAAAAAAAAAAAAGTTTGATCAGATTCTGATTAAAAAAAAAAAAAAAAAGTTGATCGGATCTGTTGTAAAAAAAAAAAAAAAGAAAGAAGAAGAAGAGAAAAAATATGTCTTCCAAGGGTGATTCATCAAACAAAGAAGAAAGAGGGGAACCATCCTTTGTGCTGCAGTCTATCAACAACATTACGGTGAAGATTCGAGGACAAATCCTTTTGAAGAGAGGGGGAATGATGAGAATCAAGAAGCATCACCAAAGGATCAATTGCATGTTCCGGTTGGGCCAATTACAAGGGCCAAGAGGATCAAAGAAGCATTTAATGGGGGCTGATTCGGAGTTGCTGAAGTCCAAGTTCGGCCCACATGAAGACCAAATCTGGGCTGAACTTCGTGGGCCTCTATAGAGAGCATTTGAAGTCAGATTGTCTATTATAAATGTTTTCGGAAAGCCCAAGACGAGCCCTACAGATGTTATGAAGACTCTGGCATCCATACACGATCACAATAGGCCCAAATTCGGCCATCTATCTTGTTGCGCGAAGACATGAGCTGAGGAGTCCGAATTTCAGCATATTTCCTAATAAAAAGCTGATTTGCCAAATACCATTGTATTTTGGACTTGAATGCTATATGTCTTGTATGCAATGCATATTTGATTCACACATTTTCTACAAATAAATCTCCTTGTTTCTCTTCAATTATTTGAGATGTATAAAGTAACTTATATTGATTATGCAAATATCTTGCATGCTTCTATCTCTCGTTGCTATACCTATAAGTGACCCGGTTGGGGACTACTCCTTTGCCTATATCATGACAAAAAGGGGGAGTAGGATATGGTAAGGGGACTTGCAAAATATAGAAGCAATTGTGCATATTGGGGAGAACATTCATTGAGGGGGAGCATTGCATACACATACATTGCATAATGTTGTGCCTATTTTTTTAAATGCAAATGCTTGTTATTGTTCTCACTTGATTAATCTCACACTTTACTTGTATTGGAAATGTTAGAAACTTTATTTTCAGGGATTGATTATTCTGCAAGAGGTTGAAGACTTCAAGTTGCATTTTCTTATTTCTTTGTAATGTAGAATATCATTGTAGTCCCGTAGTTTCTATTTCTTTGTGAGGAATCAATGTGAGTGGTGGTTTTGTCACGAAATAGCCAAAGGGGGAGATTGTAAGGTTCCCATTTGTTGATTGGCTCATTTCGTGGACAAACCACATGTTGGGGTTCTTTGTAAGGGTAGCTTAGGAGTTGGTTTTATTGTTCAAAGCCCTTTTGAAGACCTTGTCTTGATAAGCACTGAAGGTAAATTCTTTGTGCTTACTTATCTTGAAGAGATAGTTGCACACACTCACTTAGCATTCTTGCATTTGGTGTGCATACTCTTCACATGTCACATTTCACACTTGCACCTTGATGTTGTATTTTGTTGTGTGCTTTTGTGCTTAGTAATTCGTTTCCCGATAGTATTCAGAAACGTCCACGCATGCACTAGAATGTGCTTGGTTTTGTGCGAAGACCGCTTAAGGAGGATGCTTTAAGCTTCTCCTTTGGTTTCACCATCTTTGGTGATTCAGCGGTTTGATCGGCGGCCTGGCCGCAGAATGAAACTGCCGTTTGCTTCCAGAAGTGTCTAGAGCAATTCTGCGGTTACGATCGGCGGCCACCGACCGCCGTTCGAAACCGCCGTTCATACCTGATTGATTTTAATTCTCGGGTTTGATTCTACGGTTGGTTCGATGGTTTCGAAACCGCCGTTTCTCCCCTGCCTTTCTCGGGAGCCATTCGGCGGTTGAAATCTACGGCCTGGCCGTAGATTGAAACCGCTGATCGGCGCGTTTCTTGCAACTTACTCAAAACAACCTCACTTTGATTTGGACCCCTATATATTTGCCATTTTATCTTTAGGTCAATCAAGAGAGTTCATATTCAGATTTCATACTTAGGATATTTTTCAAAGAGAAGAAAAATTCCAAGAACTCATTTTTAATTACTCAAACACTTTTTCATGATCATCAATCATCATCTAGCATCATCTTAGATCATCTAGATGTCATCTTGCATGGATTCTTCATCATACTTTGCTTGGTAAGCTTTTCATTGATATCTTACATATTTTGTGTTTTTCTTAACAAGCAATCTCAATTAATTACTTGTATGTTATTATATATATTTTGGATACAAGATTGAGATTAGTGTGATGTATGTTTGAGAAGTTGTTTTGTGGTAGCTAATTAGGTTTTGTGCTTAATCTTGATTAGCTAAACTATTTGACATGTCATTTAGTTTTTAATATCTAGGATTGCTTTAATTGCAAATTCATCATCTTAGATAAGCATATTGGGTTTCCCTTGCTCTATGTTGCATTTGGATATTCATATATTCACTTAGGGTTTTATTCTCTTCATAGAGAAAGTAAGTCTTGTGTGTAGCTTCCGGGATTAGGTTGCTTAGATCGCAAGCAAATTGGACTAGGTTCACTCATACCGGGATTAGGTAGGTGTGTGATTACTTCCGGGATTAGGTTGTAATCGTTTTACACATTTAGTGGATTCGAGGTTCGAGTGTGGCGTACTTACTAGCTCGTGGTTTTTCCCGTGAGGGTTTCCATGTAAAAATCAAGTGTTATTTAATTTCCGCATTTTATACTTGATTTATTGCTTTATCTATTTAGGGGTAATTTCATAATTTTGACTTAACACGAAAAATTGGGTAATAAGTTTAAAATCTATTCACCCCCCTCTAGATAGTTTTATACACACCGTGCTATAATTTGTTTCACTATTTACAAGACCAAGTGAATCACTCCCCTACTCCCTATCCAAGATGAGTCCTTCACCTCTAGGAAGCAACTTCCTATCCAAGGCTCTCAAGCCTTTAGGAAGATTTCCTTACTTAGCTATCTAGATCCGAAGATCTTAGTCAATCTTCCCTAACTCAACCATCCGGAGTATAAAACTCTAGCTAAGACTTTTGCTTAGTTATCCGGATCGTCATGATCCTAACTAAGTTTCTTGCTTGGCTATTTGGAATCCTTTCCTAGCCAAGTCTTCTTGTTCAAGATAAAGCTTCACTCACTTTAATCAAGAGACTTCAACCTCTTCACAAGGCAATGATCTAAGTGATGCAAATTATGCAAATCACAATCAAATAAAGCAAGAAGATCAATCAAGCTCTATGAACATGCTTAGAGATATTCTAGGATATGCTTTCAACAAACAATCACAAATGTACCTAGAAATCAATGCATGTGAAGCAATAAGAACAAGTCAAGAATATACAATATATCACTTAAGAATTCTTTGTTCTTAGATCAAGAAATTAAACCTAGAAAACATCATGAAGCACATCATACAAGTCATTTCTAGAATCAATTTCAAGTTTAATCAAGTTTAGCGAAATATGTTCAAATAAGATCACAAGGCTAGAACTCAATCAATCAATCAATCATACAAACCTAGCAATGTGAACTAACATCATTCTTAACACATTTCATCATCAAATAAGAAGATTGAATGAGATGATCAAAAGAGAAAGTGATAAGAAAATGTTTCACCTACAAATGTATAATCTCGGACTGAAATCAGCTTGCTGTGAACAATCATGAAATCATTTGACTCTGAAAATGCATGGGGTTTGTAGCTCTCATCAATACCAACATTTTTGACTTTTGAATCAAGTGATTCGGAGTTCAAATGAGAAAGTTATGATTGAAACAAGATACTAAAAATCAAGAAGAAATTCTGCACAACATTCTTTTTCAATTTTCTTGAAGTTCTTCAAGTTATGTTTGGAGGGAAGGAAAATTACATTTAAAAGAGAGAGAGAGGGAAAACGATGCACCCAATTGAAGTGTGCCACGTTACCTCCATGTGTGGACCACGTGTGGTACACGTGGCTCACGCCGTTGGCCATGTTTGCTCCTCCCGCGCACCTCTCGCGTTCTTCAGCAGTATCCGGGCCTCCGAACTCCAATTTTGAATTTGTCTTTGGATTACAAATCATGACTCCCTCATGCACAATGACGACTACAAAACTTTGACAAAAGGTTGAGAATTCATCTTGGAAAACGATGACGAAGACAACTCAACGAATGAGAACGTAAAGTAGCGTAGCTACATCGTTTTGATTCGAAACCTAATTAATGAGTAACCGAAATGACCGGGACTCAATAAAGAATCATAAGAGATCATGTTCAAGTCCAAAATATAAGAAACTCAAACAAATAATTACAATGTCACACAAGTATGCCATATACAAGTGATAGTGATAAAACATGTCAACATAGAGATAAATGCATGTGCATACTTAAATATGTGTGAATGTGTTATACCAAATATTTGCACAATGATACAGGGACACACATGAATGAATTGTGTGTGTGTGCGTTTACCTTGTAAGAGGAAGAAGAATCTTGATACCTTAGCATCCGAGTACGCGATTTTCCTCTTGAAGACGACATTTACATGAGACATTGCTTTTAAGATTTGAAGCTTCTTTTCTCCAAGAATCACCTAATCAACTAATTAATACAAATAAAGAGAGTTTTGCAATGGAATCAAGCCAACAAAAATCTAGGATCTTACAATCTCCCCTTTTGGCTATTCCATGGCAAAACCTCATCCTCACCATACAATGTTTACTCCAATAAACTCATAGTTGATTGCATACTCTCATCCTCTCATTACAAAGAGATCCCTAGATATCTTCAAGTCTTCATGAATCTTCAAGAATCCCTCTTTGATCAACAAGGTACCTATGAGAAAAATAGCAAACAACACAAGAGATCTTCTCCAAAGAAGAATGGTGAGATATCATCACAAAAACAAATAAGAATTTCCCTTATCTCAAACGCCTATGTAATATCTGTTTTTTTGGGTAAATAAATAGTAACAAAGAAAGAGGAAAGAATGTATAAATACAAGGGGCAAACCCCAGGAAACAAAGAAACAAGAGCAATAAGGCCCAAAACAAGCTCAACAAAAAGCTCAAAAACAACAAGCTCAAAAGCAAGAGCTAAACAAAAACTTTAACAAAGCAAAAAACACTAAAGAAAGCAAACAAACAGCCAACAACACAAGAATCATCCAGAGGTTACATTCCAATTCATAGCAATCAGAGGCCAATCCTTCAAATTGATACAACAAAGCCGGCTACGAATAGTGTCAATAATGGTCCGGGTAACCTCTGCATTAGGCCTTCTAGAGCTCTTAAAAATACGACAATTTCGCTCTCTCCAAATAAAGTAGACAGCCACTGCAAGGCAAAGCTTATTAGTCACAGTGGAAGGAGAGTTCCCTTTCCAATGAATGGAAACCCAATCAATTAAATCATTCCAGCTGAGACCAATCCAAGTACAACCACACTTGTTCAAGAGATGAGTCCAAATGGCTTTGCTATACAAACACTTAAAGAAAAGGTGGGCATGAGTTTCGTTTTGAGAATTGGAAAGGACACATGTAGCAATAACTTGAGGATCGTAGCGCTGAACACGATCCAAGGTAGAAAGCCTACCTTTAATAGCCAACCAAAGGATGAAACCCATCCTCGGAATATTCTAAGGGAACCACACAATATTAAACCAAGGAACAAGAGAGTGATGGGTTCTAAAAGACTCCATAGCAGAAGCAGCAGAATAAATACCATTTGGAGAGGGGAGCCACCGAATAATATCATCTAAAATGGAGTTTGGATTGTAAGAAGGCATACGACTCTTTATTTCAGCAAGATCAATTGACATAGCAACAGGCCATCTCCAATTATCACCACGGACAATGGCATTAACCTTTGCATTTATAGGGAGACCAGAATCGTAGATAACACGGGAACTCCATTTTGAATGAATGGGGCCATCAGGGTGCCAATTATCAAACCATAAGGAAGTGTTCAAGCCACTACCAATAATGTGTTGAAATAAAGGACGAACTAAAGGCCTAAGATGAAGAAGCTTTCTCCAATTCCAAGAACAGGTATGAGGAGCTTTCACCTCCCACAAACTTGAACCTTTGAGGTGGTAGGCATTGATCCAAGAAGTCCAAAGATTATTAGTGCCATAAACAAGATTCCAAATGTGCCTAATCATTAGCGCCTTATTCCACAAAGAGAGGTCCTTGATTCCAAGACCACCCTCTTTTTTAGGAACACAAATATCGGACCAAGCAATTTTAGAATCTTTGCTTCAACCCTCAACCCCATTCCATAAAAAGCTACGAAATTTCTGCTCAATAACCTTTAAGACCTTTTTAGGAAGACAAAGATGACTAGCCCAAAACACTTGACTACTGGTTAAGACCGAGATAATAAGTTGAAGACGACCAGCATAAGAAAGGCACCGATTCAACCAAGAAGAAAGTCTACTCGAAACTTTATCAACAAGGGGAGAGCAATCAAGCAAATTCAATTTAGAAGAGATAATAGAAATCCTCAAATAACGAATAGGAAGGGAACCAACCGTGTAACCAAAAAGGTTGATGAGCTGCTGACTAATTGCATCGGGCACTCCAGAAATGAAAGTGTTGCTCTTAGCATGATTAGCACCAAGACCCGACAACAAGGAGAACTCATCGAGGGCTGATTTGAGAACAAGAGCTGAATGATAGGAACCATGGCAAAGCATAATAAGATCATCAGCAAAGCAAAGGTGAGAAAGCTTAATCTTGTCGCACTTCCAATGATATTTGAAGTTAGGAGAGTCCACAATATGATTCACTAAAAGTTTCGAGAGGACCTCCATAGCCATAACAAAGAGATATGGAGACATAGGGTCCCCTTGTCGAAGACCCCTCTTTCCGGAGAAGAAACCAGCAAGCTCACCATTAATAGAGATAGA
Source organism: Acer saccharum (assembly GCA_030490815.1). Taxonomy (NCBI): domain Eukaryota; kingdom Viridiplantae; phylum Streptophyta; class Magnoliopsida; order Sapindales; family Sapindaceae; genus Acer; species Acer saccharum. The sequence goes on from CM059866.1 coordinate 38,554,285, forward strand.
GAACTTAGGAGTAGTAAGGCAAGCTCTAATCCAATTTATGACTTTCAAAGGAAACTGAAACGCAGCAAGAGTGTCAAGTAAGAAGCCCCAATCAACCATATCAAATGCTTTCATCAAATCCACCTTAAGGGCCAACTTTGGCGTACCATCATCTTTGTGGTAATTTCTCATTAGCTCTTGGACAAGAAGAATGTTGTCACCAATTCTCCTACCTGCCACAAAGGCTGATTGGGAGGGGCTAATAATACCAGGAAGACAAGGCTTGATTCTATTGGCAATGATCTTAGCAATGATCTTGTAGAGAGTGTTGCAGCAAGAGATTGGTCTAAAGTCCGTCATTTTAGATGGATTAGGGACCTTAGGGACCAAAGTAAGAATCGTAGCATTGAGCTCTTTAAGAAGAAGGCCAATACGAAAGAATTCTTGAACAGCATTAATAACATCATCACCAACGATGTGCCACGTCTTCTTGAAGAAATGAGCATTAAAACCATCTGGACCAGGAGCCTTATTAGGGTGGAGAGAAAAGCAAACCTCACGAATTTCATCATTTGTGACCTCTCTACTCATGAAATCAGCTTCATCAGTGGAGATGTGTTTATTAATAACATTTCTCAAAGGACGAGAACCATGTCTAGAAGGCAAAGAGCAGCCAAGAATATTTTGGAAGTGACGAATAGCCTCAGATTTGATTTGAGTATCTCCTTCAATCAAGGAACCATCTTCTCCAGTAATAGAGAGGATCTTACTTCTATTGCGTCTTCCATTGATGACTTTGAAAAAATAGGAGGTGTTACGGTCACCAGCCTTAAGCCATTGAACTCTAGATTTTTGCCTCAAAAAATCCTCCTCCGTTTGAAGAGCCAATGTGTAAGAGCTCATAAGCTCCTTCTCTTGCATTCTAAGGCCTTCATCAAGAAGACTTTGGCAATCAACAAGAGCAGCCTTGGCCTCAATAGATTTAACCGTCAAATCCCCCACTGTATTCTTGTTAAGGGACTTTAAAACCTTCTTTAAATTTCGGAGCTTAGAGCAAAGCTGAAATTGCATATTGCCATGAATATTCTCCTGCCAACAACTCTCAACCAAAGGAAGAAAGTCTTCCCTTTCCGTTAGAAAATTGAAAATTTTAAAAGGGCAATTCTTCTTATTACCTTGCAATCCGAGCTTAACCAAAGATGGGCTGTGATCCGAGATGCTAGGAGGAAGAAAAATGGCTTTAGAGTGCTCAAACTTGGTCATCCATTCCTTATTAACAAGAAGTCTATCCAACTTCTTAGAGATGCAGCCAATTCTTCTCTTATTACACCAAGTGTGGAGAAAACCCGAGAAACGAAGGTCATCAAGATCATAAACATAAAGACAGTCATTAAACTCTTCCATAGCTGAGGAAATACGTGAAGAACCCCCAACTGACTCATTAACCCTCCTAGAGACATTGAAATCACCAAGAACCATCCAAGGAGTATCTTGCTGATTAGAGCATATACTATGCCAAAGAGCTCTTCTAGAACTATCAACATTAGAACCATAAACAAAAGAGATATGGAACCTATCATTACCATCCAAAATATGAGCTTGGCAATGTATAATCTGATTAGTTTCAAAAATTTTTGTGATATTGAGGATCCTAGGATCCCAACCAATCCAAATTCTACCAAGATCATGACTATTGTAATTGTCAAGCATTTCCCAATCCGTGAAAACTGAATTGACTACAAGAGGCTTATGGGTCATACTTACTCTTGTCTCAATTAAACAAACTAGACTAAGCTTGTGGTCAAGTATCATCTTCTTAACTTCTAATTGTTTAGGGGTAGCATTCAGACCCCTAATATTCCAACAAGCTAAATTAATCATTAAGAGGTTGAAGAGATTTCACCTTAGCTTGCGAGCTGTTATCCATTCCTTTCTTTGCGGACCGTTTCTTCTTCTTCTTCTTGGAACTAGATGACTCCGGAGTGCTAGAAAGCCCTATGATAGGAACCCCATCAATGTTCTTAATCTTTGAGAGCCATAGGGAATGATCCAGAGAGGCTATGGTAGGAGAGTCTTCATCACTACAGTCAACAACACTATCCTTAGAGAGGACACTATAACCATTCTCATCAAGAGCAGGGAACTTGTTAGAGGTATCAACAACACTTTCCTTAGAGAGGACATTGCATTGATTCTTGATAGGCATGTTGGTAGGACACAATGGAGGCTCAATTTCAGAATGACCAGCAGCAATGACTTCATCAACATTCAAAGAAGATATGGAAAGAGGAAGAGGCTCCATATTCGCACTAGGTGAGGGAACAAGGGTTGCATCTCCTCTAGAAAGGTTCCCTGAAGAGTTGGATACATGAGCTGTAGCACCACGATTGACCTTCACCCATTCTTGCTTCACTTTGGAACCACGGTTCTCATCGAATCTGCCTTCCACATGCTTTAGACTTGGGCAGGTTGCAGCAGAATGACCAAACGATTTGCACTCCAGACAAATCTTTGGTCTCCAATGGTATTCAACCAGAATTTCAACACTCTCCCCATTATTGAGCTCATCACAATCGCCCATAAGTAAATCAAAAGAATCAACTAACTTGCTAGTAGCATCAATTTCGACACAAATTCTAGCGTACAAAATTCTTTTCATTGATTCAGTTAGGCTATCAGCATAAAGAGGCTTCCCAATAGCACTAGCAATATAGCTTAGCCCCTTTTCAGTCCAATATTCATGAGGAATATTAAAAAACTTGACCCATACTGGAACCTTAGAATAAGATTCTTTCGTTAAAACAAGCCGAGAGTGCCATTTCTTAAGAATTATCATTCTTCTAGCAAAAAGCCATGGACCGGCCTCAAGAACTGTAGAGCAAGAGTCATCATCTGAGAACTTGAAAAAATAGAACCCTTTTTCATTTGCGAGCACCTCTAGAAGACCATAATTACCCCAAATCTTCTTAGCAATATTGTTAACAAGAGAGAATGGGAGCTTCTTCTCAATAAAATAACCCACCAAGCAGTTCTTCCAAGCTTTAGAGCCATCCTCTGCAACTTCCATGGGTGGGGAGACACACGTCCTATTACCACTTTGTAAGGGCTGGTAGAATTTTAGGTTCATAGGCTTACTCGTAATTGGACCATTGTGAGCACCTTTTAGCACATTACTATAAGAAAAAGTGCTTTTTTCAGAAATTATAGGAGGCAATTGACCTGAAACAATGTTAGCATCTTTATTCACCAAAGAATGAGTGATAGAGATACCTTTATTTTGGGAGACCTCCTCAAGTTGGACCATAGGGGAGGAGTCGGGAATAACTTTCCTTTGCTGCCCCCTAGCTGATAAACCTTCAATCTCATGAGACAAACCAGCTTCATTGCAAATAGTATTGGTACCAGGTAAAATATTTTCAATTTGAGGACTCAATCCATCTCCATGGGAAAGAGCCTTATTCGAAACCCAACTAGCTTCCAAGAGAGAGGGAAAATCAGCAAAGGAAGATATAGAACAGGGTGGATTCACCATGATAGAACCAGAGAAACCCTAGAGAAAAACACAAACCAGAACAGAAAACTTGAAAAGGACGTAACTCAGTGCCGTAAACCCCAAATCACAAAGTTCTTAATTCTAGGTTGCATAGAAAATCACGATCTACAATCTTGAAGAAGGAAATATTAACTGAATCTAAACGGAACAGGGCCAAAATAGCAAAACGGCGCTGAAACCCTAAAACCAGCGCATAGATATTGAGACTGCCGTAACTCTGTGAAAAAAACGCCAAATCAAGAGTTTCTTGATTCAAAGTTGCATGAAATTTCACGTTCTACAACTTTGAAGAAGAACATAAGATCAGAATCAGACCGTAAGATGCTCGGAATTGCAAAACGGCGCCGAAACCCTAAAACCTAACTCCCAACCATGCAGAGCTCATTCAAGCTAAATGAATGTTCACATTTAAAGCACTCCTTAAGATCCTTAACCATTTAAAGCAAGAATTATTTTCTCCCCCTTAAGACAAAGTCTCAATTAAGCATAAAGAGGACATTACTCATACATTGTGAGGTATACATGGTATACATTTTTCTTCCCCATATTATCAAACATGATGAGGTATACATTTCTCCCCCTTTTTGTTAAAGAATAGACAAAGGAAAGCATGAGATAAAGAACGAGATATTAAGCAAACAAATCATATAGAAAGCAAAGTTGAATAAACGTATGCTCCCCCTAAACATATGCTCCACATTATGATCACCAAGTAGATTTGTTCACAATGGATCCACACATTCACACATTCAAGCAATAAGAGAAAATAATTAATCACTTTTCAAAGTCCAAGAGAGAATCATAGATTTTCATTAATCTCATAAAAATATTCTCACATTGCTAATGAATCAAGCACATAAGCAAAATGTGTGTGTGTGAATTCTTCTCACATATATAGTAGGAGTAATTGTGATGTCAACATGCAAACAATTTTTATCCATTTAAAGCATTTCCAAAAATAGGTCAAAACGATATTCATCCGAGTTTTTGCTTTAAAAGAATAGATATCAACAACCCGAGCTTTTCACAATTCTCAACTATATACCAATAAGCCCTTTTTTTTTTTAGGCTTAGAATCAAAGATTTTTTTTTAATGATTCTTTTCAACACTTCTTTGATTTTTCTAATAAAAACATATACACCTCATGGCGGCTTTCACTTATCACAATGGCATAGCCCTTTCCTACATAGGGCGGCTGCACAACCAAGGTGTGTAGCCCTTTCCATGAGGGTGCTCGTTAAATAATATGTAGTGCCGAAGCAAAATGGACACATACCATAGGTCATCTATCATGTACTAAGCAATAGGCTTCTAGATGCATCCATAATCTACATACTTTCAACCACATATACTCAAAAAACTAAAACATATAAGAGAAGCATTAGTGCACTTTTAAAAAAAAAATTCAAGCTCAAGTGCATGATCAAGAAACAATAAAAGATACTTGTTAAAGATACTTGTTAAAGATCACTACTTCTCAAGTGAGTAGCTTTCAAAGATAATAATATTCAAATAAAGTTTTGCTCATCAAGCCACTCACAATCACACAAAGACATCAATCAACACAAATCATGCCAATGGATATTATAAGAGTTTTAAACCTCTCTTTGTCTAAGGGCTTGGTGGACAAGTCCGCAAGTTGATTTTTAGTAGGCATATGCTCTAGAGTAACAATAGAATGTTCAACTAGGTCTCTAATGAAATGATGTCTAATGTCTATGTGCTTTGTGCGGCAGTGTTGAACCAGATTTTTAGAGATGTTAATGGCACTTAAGTTATCATAATAAAGTGTCATTTTTCCTTGTTCTATCTCATAATCCTTAAGGATTTGTTTCATCCAAAGTAATTATGTGCATGCACTTCCGGCCGTAATGTATTCGGCTTCGGAAGAAGAAAGGGAAACGGAATTTTGTTTCTTACATGACTAAGAAACCAAGTTATTCCCAACGTAAAAGCAACCGCCGGATGTGCTTTTATGATCATCTATGTTTCCCGCCCAATCGGCATCACAATAGCATACTAGGATATCATTGGTGTCAAAAGAATAGTATAGACTAAGACTATGAGTCCCTTTGACATACCTAATGATCCTCTTGACAGCTTTTAAGTGAGATTCCTTAGGATTAGCTTGGAATCTTGCACACAAGCCAACACTAAAGCATATATCCAGTCTACTAGCCATTAGGTAAAGTAGACTACCAATCATGCTTCTATAAAGGCTTTGGTCAACACTTTTCCCTTTTCCATATTTGTCAAGTTTTAGAGTAGTACTCATGGGTATTTCAAAATCTTTTCCATTTTCTAGGCCAAACCTTTTAACTAGGTTTTTAGCATATTTAGATTGATTCAACATTTTGCCCATGCTAGTTTGCTTCACTTGCATGCTGATCAAACCAAAATTTGTATGTTTTTGGCCCTCATTTCCTTCTCCTTTTGCTTGATTCCCGGGCAATATCCCGTGATTTAATGGTGTAAATGAAGTGTTTTCAGGTATTTACAGAATTCAGGGGCAATGAAGTAATATTGGAGAAATAGGGGCAAAAATATAATTATTGAAGGAATATTGAAGTTATTGTAGATATGAAAGAGATTAGGGGCCAAATTGCAATTCTCCATATAAAGCAGGTGAGCGCGCCACGTCACCTACAGTAAAATGGTGCGTTTTGGCTGATGAAGAAGTGTGGGCTTCTTAGCGCACCCACGACAGCCTCTTAGCGCGCCCCACAGTAGCCCAAACACATGGCTCAAATTACGAGCCCAAGCTCCTTAAGTGCAACGCCTGATTACACCCCACTCCTTTGCTAATTACACCCCGTTAAGAGACAAAGCAACAAAGGCTGATTGCACCCCTGCTTCTTGCTAAATGTCCCCCATTTCTTTTATTCATCTTCTTCTCCCTTCATCACGCGAGTAGCCATGGCACCTTTTCTCTCTAAACCCTAGCTCACCTGAAATCCACCCAAATCGACCTACCGCCGACCGAAATCGGCCCCACATCAACGGCCAAGTCAACGGTAGCCTGGTCGTTGACTTTTCGGTGCTTCAATTGGTCGAAATAACGACTGCCTCTCCATGCCTCCTTTGCCCTTTTTGGTCGCCATGTGTCCCTCTCTTGTCGCCATTTGGTCTTTCGATGTCGCCATGGCGACAGGGAGTTGATTTCAACACCTGATGATGTCGCCATTTGGGTCGCCACATCCGTCGCCATTTGAGAAGTAGCGAAAACCACTGTGTTCTTTGTGATTGGCTGATTTTTGATGGAAAATTACAAGAGGCCCCTTAGAGGGGCCAAAATTATAATTTGACAAATCTAGGGTGTTTTGGTAATTTGCCACCCGAGACCTAATTTGAAAATCCTATAAATACATCACTATTTTACAACTCCTGGCTATTCTTGAAACCCAAGAAACCTCCTTTCTACCGTTCCAAATCCCTCCATTTCTCTCCTACCTAAGCTAAATATCTAGATTACCTTCCCCAAATCATTCCCATTCTTCCCATCTTCTCCACAAATCTCCTTAGTCACTTCCCATTTGACTCCACCTATCTAGACACATCCTCATCATCCACTCTTTACACAAGGAACTTCAAAGGTAAGGAAAGGATTAAGCTTACAAAAGGAGACCCAAGGGTGATTTCCTAATCTTTTACTTGCCTTCCCTTTTGATTGTAATATGTGTAATTAAACCCCCTTTCCAGAGATTTTTATGTGAGAACATTTGGATTGGGTTTTGCTTAAGCTTTAATATATTTTAATCTCTATTTGTGTTCTATTCATTTTATAATCTTGCTTAGGATAATTTGTTATATAATCTTGATTGGATTGACAACCTTGATGGATTGAGAACATAGTGACTAGGATAGATCGTCGGAGGGTATATTAACTGTTAATTGTAACAAACCGATCCCGCTGTGACCCCTTCTCCTTAATTGGTTAGGCATTGCGGTGGGAAGTTGTTTAGGGTTCTTAGTAATGGTCTAAACACATCCTAGAAATCAATTGGTTAACATTTATGAGGTTGGCTCACTAAGGTAGCTTGAGAAGCACTTCCCGTAATCCACTTGTGATCCCATTAATTCCCTAGCGATTCCATTAATTGTTTATCCCATATATCTCTTATCTGAGATTTCTATCTATTTTATTAGTTTTATTAGGTTTATTTTACATGTATGTTTGATGGCTTGACAAACCATACAACCATCCATTGCTTATGTTTTATTTTATCGCATATAAGAATTGTTAATTTATTCAACTAATTACTCTAATTCCCTGTGGAACTAATCATACTTGCCACTTTACTAATTTTACATCTAAATGGTGAAATCAGTTTTCAACACAAACATATTTAACAACAATCATTTTGTTGAGTACCAACGACGGCTCATCACATGCCAAGAAACTATTTTAACTCACCCACCATACTCATTTCAAATTCACTTGACATTATACTAACAAATTCATCAACCTTGGTTTTATTAGTAGACCCAAAAACAATGTCATCAACATATATTTGTGCAACAAAACTATCATTATCATGATGTTTGATAAACAATGTTCTATCAATCACACCTCTCCTATAATGGTTGTCAATAAGATATTTAGTCAACCTATCATACCAAGCTCTTGGAGCTTGCTTAAGGCCATATAGGGCATTTTCAATTTAAGCACATGATTAGGAGAGTGTGGGTCTATAAAACCCTTAGGTTGTTCAATATACACTTCTTCTTGAAGGTATCCATTAAGGAAAACACTTTTGACATCCATTTGAAACAATTTGAACTTTTTAATGCATGCAATTGACAACAAAAGTCTAATGGACTCGAGACGAGCAACCGGTGCAAACGTCTCATCAAAGTCTACACCCTCAATTTGAGTGTAACCTTGAGCCACTAGTCTAGCTTTGTTCCTCACAATCTTGCCACTTTCATCGGTCTTATTCCTAAACACCCATTTAGTGCCAATTACATTTAGGTCCTTTGGCCTAGGAACTAAGGACCACACTTCATTCCTCTCAAATTGATTAAGTTCATCTTGCATAGCCCCAACCCAATATTCATTAACAATTGCCTCATTAATATTTTTGGGTTCAATTTGAGAAGTGTAGCAAGCATATGAAATTTGCTTAGCTATTTGATTTATAGTTCTAACCCTTTCATTCAATTCACCTATGATGTCTTCTTGATAGTGTAAGTTTCTAAGTCTAGGGTAAGAATGTTCAACAATTTGGTCATTTTGTTGATTATCATTTAAAATATTTTCCAACCCTTGACTTACAACTTCAACACAACTATCATTTTCGTCATCTTGACTAGAAACACTACTAGCCACATCAATAGGTGTTTTAGTGTCATTCAAAATGTTCTCTTTAGGTTCATTGACACTACTATCATCACACAAATTTAGAATACTAAGGTCATCTATCTTCACATTGATAGACTCCATTATAGTCTTAGTAGTCAAGTTAAAGACTCTATATGCACGACTATTAATAGCATACCCATGAAAGAGACCAACATCACTTTTTGCATTAAACTTTCCTAAGTGATCTCTATCATTCAAAATGTAACACTTACTCCCAAAGGTGTGGAAGTAACTTACATTAGGCTTCTTGCCCTTCCATAACTCATAGGATGTTTGTATTGTGCTGGGCCTCCTAAAAACACGATTAGATACATAACAAGCAGTATTGACCACTTCGACCTATAGGTTTTTCGGGACTTTCTTGCTATTGAGCATGACCCTAGCCATCTCTTGCAAGACACGGTTTTTTCTTTCAACAACACCATTTTGTTGAGGAGTTCTAGGTGCGGAGAACTCATGAGAAATCCCTAAACCATCACAAAACTCACTAAATTTAGCATTTTCAAATTCCGTCCTATGATCACTCCTAATGCAACATATTTTCTTGATATCAAGACCTTTTTCATTTTGAACTTGATTACAAAACTTTTTGAAGTAATCAAAAGCTTCGGTCTTGTTTCTAAGAAAATAAACCCAAGTAAACCTAGAGTAGTCATCAACGCATACAAAAATGTACTTTTTGCCATTGATGCTCTCAGTTTGAATTGGTCTCATTAGGTCCATGTGTACAAGTTCTAAAGGTCTCTTGGTAGCAATGTAACTGCTCTTTTTGTGAGACATTTTGGTTTGTTTACCTAATTGACAAGGTTCACAAACAACATCTAGGTTTTTACCAAGATTGGGGAGACCTTTAACAATGCCATGTTTTCCAAGCTTTTTCAAATCTTTAAAGTTCATGTGACTCAAACGTTGATGCCACAAATCAAGCTTGTTGCACTTATGTGCCATGTTACATGTTACAAGTTAGAGGGTCTATTTCAAGACAATAGCAATTGTCTATAGACCTTTTGACCCTTAGGACAACATTGCCATTTTTATCAATTATAGTGCACACATATTTGTTAAAGCTAAATTCCTTAAAAATTTCACACACGTAAGTGATGCTTATTAAGTTAGCTTGTAACCTATCAACATACAAAGTATCGCGAAGTTTAGGCTATCCGGGGATACAAATTGTTTCTTTGCCAAGAACTTGCTTTTTGGTACCATCACCAAAAGCAACCCAACCTCCATCCTCTAAAATTGTTAGGATTATGCTCAATAGCAAGAGTGTAATATTGTTTTTGACAATCTTTTCATATTAATAAAGTGATTTCTGATTTAAACAAATCTTATAGCATTTATAGATTGAATATTATAATTGTCAAAAATAAAAAATCATAAGGTCAAAAGACTATGAGAAAAGAATAATTGTTCGTACATCTGGATAAGTATGAGGTAGACACAATTCTTTAGTTAGTCTTGAATAATGTTCACAACTTAAGTTAAAGGTTGGGCACCTTTATCTTGTTAAAGTTGTAGAATTCTTTTACTAGCATTTGAGTGGGATCAAATGTGTTATGATGAGTCTAAAATTATTGGAAAGTCTTCGAGTAAAAGAATCTAGTGCACTGGGTGCATTGAACTGGATCACAATGAAATACTTTATCTAGAACCGTCAATAGATAATAGTCTTTTCATTATCAGAACAATCGGAGAGTCTATCTTAATCCTGAGATAAATGATGGACTTATGGTTGCAAATGTTATCATTTGAGTTATCAATGAGTACGATTATATAGCATAGTCTATCCTCGATAGTTTGGTGGTATTCATTTGTTAACCGATAGAGAACTTCATTTATAGATCTGGACATCGGGGCTCCATTTATTAAATGAGAGTAGAATATCATCATATGGATGTTTTGAGGTATTGGATATTGAATCTTTTTTTTTTTGGGGGTAAATAAATAGTATCATAGAAAGAGGAAAAAATGTACAAATACAAGGGGCATACCCCAGGAATCAATGAAACCAGAGCACTAAGGCCCAAAACAAGCTCAACAAAAAGCTCAAAAACAACAAGCTCATAAACAAGAGCTAAACAAAAGCTTTAACAAAGCAAAAAAGCACTAAAGAAAGCAAACAAACAGCCAACAACACAAGTATCATCTAGAGGTTACATTCCAATTCATAGCAATTAGAGGCCAATCATTCAAATTGATAGAATTGATAGAACAAAGCCAGCTACGAATAGTGTCAATAATGGTCCGGGTAATCTCTACATTAGGCCTTCTAGAGCTCTTAAAAATACGACAATTCGCTCTCTCCAAATAAAGTAAACAGCCACTGCAAGGCAAAGCTTTTTAGTCACAATGGAAGGAGAGTTCCCTTTCCAATGAATGGAAATCCAATCAATTAAATCATTCCAGCTGAGACCAATCCAATTACAACCACACTTGTTCAAGAGATGAGTCCAAATGGCTTTGCTATACAAACACTCAAAGAAAAGGTGGGCATGAGTTTCGTTTTGAGAATTGCAAAGGACACATGTAGCGATAACTTGAGGATCGTAACGCTGAACACGGTCCAAGGTAGAAAGCCTACCTTTAATAGCCAACCAAAGGATGAAACCCATCCTCGGAATATTCTGAGGGAACCACATAATATTAAACCAAGGAACAAGAGAGTGATGGGTTCTAAAAGACTCCATAGCAGAAGCAGCAGAATAAATACCATTTGGAGAGGGGAGCCACCAAATAATATCATCTAAAATGGAGTCTATTGAATCTTAACGTTAAATTTTCGATAGAGTCTATTGAAACATGACTTCTGGACAAGTCAAAATATCCAAGTTTAAAATGTGGTCATATGAGTAAATATGGTAATTTAGAGAGCTATTGGCGGTCTATGAGCACTTGGCGATTACTGATATTCTTCACAAGGATACACTATCTCCAATAAGATTGTCTAGGGTACGAATGAGAAATATTTACTTATTCTATCTTTATTTAAGAGTTCAATTTTAGCTCTTTAGTGGAATGAGTTAAAATTAGTAGATCGGACCTAAGTGAATCATTTGTTGATTGTGATTAGGTTATGTCTATTGAAGCTTAAATTTAGATAGCCCGCCAAGATCCTCAATCCACACAGACTTGCATGGATCATTTGATATATTCTACCGGACCAATTTATGGGTCCATCTAGAATTGTATTTAATATATTAAGAATATAATTTGCACATTATTTATTTAATGGGCTGATCAATTATATTAATATATTAATGAAAGACATGTGGGCTTGTTTCTTTTAGTAAGAATGGGTTTGGTTCACATGTGGGCTTTTTAATTAAAGTCTAATGGATTAAATAAAATAAGAAAATAATATTAGGCCCATGTATATGGTGTGGGAGGCAAGACTAGAATAATAGTCTAAAATATTATTTTATTTTATTGATTGATTAAATGGAAATTAATTAATTTATTAGTTAATCATTTAATTGAGAATCAAAATCTTTTTCTGATCAGGAAATATATTTCCTAGAGTTGTACTATTGGTAGTAGTATATTAAAGATAAAAGACTTATTTGGTAAAAAGATAAATAATAAGGTTTATTTATCTAATCAAATAAGGAAGTCTTTTAATAAGTCATAATAGGATTAAACACTTATGAGTTGTATTAGGGTTAGGATTCTAAGGTTGATAGGAATTAGGGTAAATCACAAATCCTCTTTGGGAGAGAATTGCGCCAACCCTAAATCCTAATACAAGAAGAATTCGGCCACCCTATATATTTGATAGGATAGCATTCAGCCACCATTATTCTTCTTCTCCTAGCTTGAGTGAATTATTTCTTTTGCTTAGAAAAATAATTCATACTCTAGACAAGTGTTTAATTTCGGCCAAGAGAGAAATAGAGAAAGAGAGTTCTAATTTCGATAGTGCACTAGTTACTTTTACATCAAAAGGTTTTGTGCACAATTTCGAATAAGGTTCACGCAAGTTTCGATCTAAAGATTATGAATTTAAAAGTGACTGGAACATTCTTTGTTGTCTCTTGGAACTTGTTGTGACTAACGAAAAGAAAAAGTTTTGTTAATCCATCCTCAGGTACACAATTCAAAGAGAAAGGAGACCACGCTCCTAGGTGATTCACGTTCGTGATTGGATTGGAAGATCTTACGGATTACCATCGATGCAATGTCAATCGGATCACGCGACAAATGTATGATATCTTTAGTATTATATGTTAATTAATTAGAGGGTTAAGGTTCAAATTATGGAAAAAATTTAAACTATACTAAACCTATTTTAGTCTCGCTTCCGCTGCGTGCAATCATATTTTTCCCTAAAATTTGTATCAGAGCCTGGTTGTACCCTTTAATTAATTAACGTATATATACGTGAATCTATTTCTTTTTATTGTGATTATGCATGTTTAGAAAGAGATGGCACTCTAGGTATTCTCATATATAATTACATTGGAATGTATGGATTTATATATGTTATATGTTGTTATAAAGTGAATTGTAATTGCTCAATTCTGATCCTAGAATTTCAATGTACTTTTGTTTCGGAATTGTAACAAGAAGGGTGGCCTATTATTGTCACAATTTCCTTCTTGGTAGTTGCTAAGTTTTTTTTTATTGTATTAAAATTAAGTGCAGGTTTTTTTTATTGTATTAAAATATAGTGCAGTTTTTTTTTTTTTTTTTGTATTAAATATTGCAGTGATTAAAAAAAAAAAAAAACTGCAGTATTTTATTGTTTAAATAATGTTGTAATACGTTCAAGCATCGAAGATTCGAAGACTTGAAGAATTGGAAGCAACTGGAACAAGTTTGGGACCGTGCGCACCATAGCAACATGCATGCGCGCAAGATTGCATGCAGCTGTGCATGTTGGACTGTGGGCTGCGCACGGCAGCCCCATGAAGTGTCATGGGCTGCGCATGGCCACCCTTGTTGGGTTTGTGGAGTGCGCACGCCCATAGGGGCAGCCATGGGACACACAAGTGATCGTTGGCCGCTTGAAGACTTGTTCGCCAAGAAAAGAGTTCTTTGTATTCCAAACAAATGTAATTTACTTGTTTTTCTAGGATGAATCAAAATTGTGGCTATTTATTTTGCGTAAATATTACAATATTTGTTATTGTTGATGACATGTCATATAGAATAGGAGTGCCACTCATATATCTCTTTTTGGTATGAACATGTATTGAATGATTTAGGTATCTAATTGGCATCTAGATAACTTGGTAAATCATTCTATGTGATTTAATCACACGCCTTAAATAATTGAGTGGGAGAAGGTATCTTGCAAACACCTATGGCCTCCAAGGTTAGTTGAGCTTTATTATTTATTGGTAATCCCCCCAAGGGGCGTCCATGAATGGAATTTAGGAAGATACTTCCTTACAAGGATAGACTAGACAATTGACTCAAACGAGATCTACTCCCCAAGGAGGGATTTTTGTGAAGGAAAATATTGAGGGTTGAAATCTTGGTAATACACTCAATGTGGTTTTATTGATATCCTCCCAAGAGTTATTGTTAATAAAATCACAAGGCTAAAATTGAAAACGTTGGTTGTTATGTTAACAATTAGGTGGGACCTAGTCCAACTACTAAATGGTGCGAACTCCCAAAGGAGGCGTAACATTTATGGGTGTTGGATCAAACGTTGAATTTTACGATTGAATTATATATTTAATTCAAGATAAATATTCGAAAGTGCTAAAACATGATTATTTACTCATATATAATTTTGTTTTATTAAGAAATCATGACCCCATCCCTAATGATCATCCTAAAAGATAAATATTTTAACTAGTGATAATTATGTCACATGGAAAAGGAAAATTGGGTTGTTGCTACAAGCTGAAAAACATAAATTTGTTCTGACTACTCCTAAAAACCATCTGCTCCCACTAATGAATCTAATGTGATGCAAAGAGATGAGTATGAGCAGTGGAAGACCTCGAATGAGATAGCCAAATGGCTACCATCTCCGACGTTTGTAACAGCAGCATGAAGGAATAGGGTTTGCTGCTGATATGATGATGTCTTTAGAAGAGATTCATATGGTTGGTAAAGTTGCTACTGTTAAGACCCATCAGAAAGTCAAGGAATAACAGAAGAAAAAGCAACTTGGGCCTACCAAGAAGGAGACTAAGAAAGTAACCAAGATCAAAAGGAAGTGCTTCTTTTGTGGTGAAAAGAGACATTGGAAAAGTAATTGCCCAAAGTCTCAAAATAAGAAGGAACAAGGTAATGTGAATTATATTGAAACATGTTTACTAGCAGATTCTACAGATTCTTGGATCATAGACTCAGTAGCCAATAATCATGTTTGTTATTCCTTATGGGGGTTTCAAGAAAGCAGAAGGCTAAATAAGAATGAAATCAACTTGCATTTAGGCAACGGAGCGTTGGTGTCTGCTAGTACAGTGGGAGATATTAGAGTTAATCTAGATTCTAGTAGGCATTTAGATTTGATAGACATTTATTATATACCTCAATTCAAGAGAAATTTAATTTCAGTTTCTTGTTTAAATAAATTTGAATATTCGGTTACTTTTAATAAATTTTTATTATTAGTAAGGATGACAAATTTGTTTGCAAAGGTACACTAGAAAATGGTCTATTCTATTTACATAGAAATATCTCTCACTTGTTAGACACAGAATTAACGCAACCTAACCATAAAAGAGTAAAATTATCATAAGATGAAACCTACCTTTGCCATTTGCGCCTAGGTCATATTAACCTTAATAGGATTAAAAGATTGGTTAATGATGGACCTTTAAGTGACTTAAAGGCTGATGATCTACCAACTTGTGAATCCTGTTTGGAAGGTAAAATGACTAAAAGGTCGTTCAGGACCAAAGGCACAAGAGCCACTGAATGTTTAGGATTAATGCATACTGATGTATGTGGTCTTATGAGCATTCAAGCTAGAGGTGGATATGAGTACTTCATCACTTTCACAGATGATTATTCGAGATTTGGTTGTGTATCTCATGAGACATAAGTCAGATGCTTTTGACATGTTTCAAAGCATTTAAAGCTGAAGTGGATGAATCAGCTAGAGAAACACATAAAATCTTGAGATCTGATCGTGGTGGAGAATATATATCTGATGAGAATAAAGGGGCTGCATCAAAAGATCCATTGCATGTACCAGTTGGGCCAATAACAAGGGCAAGGGCTAAGAGATTCAAAGAAGCACTCAATGGCTTGATTCAAGAAACGTGGACTAATTCTGAAATATTGAAGTCCAAGATGGGCCCATATGAAGACCAAGGCTTAGTTAACATTATCAAGACAACTAATTGGGCTGAATAAAGATACTTGGGCGTGTGAACAAGAGGCTTGGGCGTGTGGAACAAGCTAGGATTGGAGGAATCCGAATTGCAACATATTTCTGTTTTTTTTAATTATTTCCGAATTGCAACATATCAGTTTATTTCCTTAGAGTTTTAGACTTTCTTTTCCGTTTAGGGTTTAGATTTCTTTTAGTATTTAAGAGCCGCTTGGATATATTATTTCGCAACTTTTTGATAAAATTAATATTGAGAGCGTTTTCTCTTTGGTTCTTTGATCTCTGACTTATCACTCACAATTCTCTCTCGTTCTTGAGTGTGGCGTCTACAACTTTCTTGATACCGTTGGTTCTTATCTCCATATAGATAACGGGTCGCGGTCCTTATATTGATCTTTGTTATAAACTTGAATTAGAAAACGATCCTTCGTTACCATATATTGGTTCCGGGTCTCACTGCTCTTGGTGAGGTTCATATCAGTTGGTATCAGAGCTTAGGCTTCTAAATCAGGTTTGATCTATCCTTGTTCTTCTTTCTAATTTTATTTCTTTGATTCCGTTGAAAAAAAAAAAAATAAAAAATATCGATCAGATCCATTGAAAAGAAGAAAAAAAAAAAAAAATTCCGATCTTTGCTTGATTCCATTTGATCAAGTAGGGTACAAATTTTTTCCGAAAAGTTGAATTATATCAACTCTTGTTCTTGTTTTTTTTTTTTCTTCTTGTTTCCGTGCTTTGAGTATCAAAAAAAAAAAAAAAAAAAAAAAATCTGGTAGTAAAAAAAAATTGTCATTGTTATTCTGGTCCTATTCTTCACTTCTTGAGCTATCTTGTGAGTGTCCTAAAAGAACTAAAGTAGTGAACGAAGAAGAGTGGAAAAAGGCAAGAGAGTGTGAGCTCATCTGAGGGTAAAAGCCGAATTTATTGAGTGAAACACGAGTGTTGAGTGAACTGATTACTCGAGCGAAAAAACA
Source organism: Acer saccharum (assembly GCA_030490815.1). Lineage (NCBI taxonomy): Eukaryota > Viridiplantae > Streptophyta > Magnoliopsida > Sapindales > Sapindaceae > Acer > Acer saccharum. The sequence continues at coordinate 38,571,454 of CM059866.1, forward strand.
CGTGAGGGAGTGCCGTGAGGTCTTTTTTTTTTCTAATCTTTTTCTTGTAGGAAAACATGTCCGACAATAAAGATAAAGGCACTACTGAGGAGTCTTCCATTCCGGTGGATTTAAAGCTTTGGAAGGAGGCATTAGTAGGGGAGATGAGACGGATGATGAAGGGGGAATTGGATCAATTACATGAGCGCTTAGATCAAGTGGAAAACGCACGTGCGGAACAGCCACAACCCATTCCACAAGCACATAGGAGAGAGAGAGTTCCGGTTAGAGAAGAAGTTAATGATTACTACGGGGATGATAATGACATGGAGGAGGATGATCGCATGTCCAATGTGGGTGTAGGGAGGTTTAGGTATGGAATGGGAGGTAGAGGAGTTAGGTATGGGAATAGAGGAGTTAGGTATGGGAATAGAGGAGATAGGTATGGAGAGAGTGTTGATAACAACTTGGGAAGCATCAAGGTGAAGATTCCAAGTTTCCAAGGTAAAACCGATCCTGAAGCTTATTTGGAGTGGGAGAAAAGAGTAGAATTGGTGTTTGATTGCCATGAGTATTCCGAATTGAAGAAAGTGAAGTTGGCAGCCATAGAATTCACCGATTATGCCATTGTTTGGTGGGATCAACTGGTTGTGAGTAGGAGAAGGAATGGAGAAAGGCCTATTGAAACATGGGGAGAGATGAAGGCTGTTATGAAGAAGCAATTCATTCCGAGTCATTACTATAGGGGTTTGTTTCAAAAATTACAAAGTCTTACACAAGGGACCAAATGTGTTGAAGACTATTACAAAGAGATGGAGATAGCCATGATTCGAGCCAATGTCGAGGAGGATCGAGAGGCTACTATGGCTAGGTTTCTAAACGGACTAAATCGAGACATTGCAAATGTGGTGGAGTTGCAACATTACGTTGAGCTGAATGACATGGTGCACATGGCCGTTAAAGTGGAACAACAATTGAAGAGGAAGAGTTCCACACGAGTTGGGCAACATTCGGGTTCTTCCCCATGGAAACCGAATTGGAACAAGAGAGATGATCAACCTAGTTTCAAGGCCAAGACTAAACCTGTCAAAGATCATAAGGCTGGAGGCACATCAAACCAAGGTAAATCAGATTCCCAACCTTCTAGAAATCGAGATATTAAATGCTTTAAGTGTTTGGGAGCAGGTCATATTGCATCTCAATGTCCAAACAAGAGAGTCATGATTTTGAAGGATGATGGTGATATTGAATCTGAGGGTGAATCTGATGAGGAGTCCATGCCACCTTTGGAGGATGCACGTGACATTGAGTATCCGGTGGGTGGAGAGCTTTTGGTAGCAAGAAGAGCTCTTAGTGCTCAAGCCAAGGAAGACGATGAGGTGCAACGTGACAATATCTTTCACACCCGATGCCATGTTAATGATAAGGTATGTAGCATGATTATTGATGGGGGGAGTTGTACTAATGTGGCTAGCACTACTTTGGTGGAAAAACTTAATTTGGCTACTTTGAAACACCCAAAACCTTATAAGCTACAATGGTTGAATGATAGTGGGGAAATCAAGGTGACTAAACAGGTTTTGGTTACATTTTCAATTGGAAACTACAAAGATGAAGTTTGTTGTGATGTGGTGCCAATGAATGCGGGCCATATCCTTTTGGGAAGACCATGGCAGTTTGATAGGCATGTGACTCATGATGGATATACCAATAGATACTCTTTTGTACTCAATAAAAGGCCAATCACTCTTGTACCTTTAACCCCAAGACAAGTATATGAAGATCAAGTGAGGTTAAAAGAAAAGAGAGAAGTAAAAAAAGAGAGTGAGAGTTCAAAACAAAGAGAGACAAAAGAAAGAGAGATTGAAACAGCAAAAAAAGAAAAAGAAAAAGAAAAAGAAAACTCAGCTGATGATAAAAAAGAGAGAGAAAAAAAGTGAACTTCTATGCAAGAGAGGGTGAGATCAAAAAGGCTTTATTTTCAAATCAGCCAATGATTGTACTCTTGTACAAAGAGGCTTATTTTAGTACTAACGAAATTAACCCTTCTTTGCCTAGTGTTGTTGTTTCTCTTTTGCAGGACTTTGATGAAGTGTTTCCCGAGGAGATGCCTATTGGTTTACCACCAATAAGGGGAATAGAGCACCAAATTGATTTTGTACCCGGAGCACCCATCCCAAATAGACCCGCATACAGAAGTAATCCCGAGGACACAAAGGAACTTCAAAGGCAGGTTAGTGAGCTCATGGAAAAGGGGTATGTACGTGAGAGCATGAGTCCTTGTGCGGTTCCCGTATTGCTTGTGCCAAAGAAGGATGGAACATGGAGGATGTGTGTTGATTGCCGAGCCATCAACAATATCACTGTAAAGTATCGACATCCTATTCCTAGATTAGATGATATGCTTGATGAATTGCATGGTTCTTGTGTTTTTACTAAAATCGATCTTAAAAGTGGATATCATCAAATTAGGATGAAAGAAGGTGATGAATGGAAAACTGCTTTTAAAACAAAATATGGGTTGTATGAGTGGTTAGTTATGCCTTTTGGATTAACTAATGCACCAAGTACTTTTATGAGATTAATGAACCATGTTTTACGTGCTTTTATTGGAAAATTTGTGGTTGTTTACTTTGATGACATTCTGATTTATAGCAAAAACTTAGATGAGCATGTTGAACATTTAAAACTTGTTTTAGATGTTTTAAGGAAGGAAAAGTTGTTTGCTAATCTCAAAAAGTGTACCTTTTGCACAGATAGACTTGTTTTTCTAGGTTTTATTGTTAGTGCTGAGGGGATTGGGGTTGATGAAGAAAAGGTTAAGGCAATTAAGGAGTGGCCGAAACCTACAAATGTAGGACAAGTGAGAAGTTTTCATGGGCTGGCTAGTTTCTATAGGAGGTTTGTGAAAGATTTTAGTAGTCTAGCCGCACCTTTAACTGAAGTTATCAAAAAGAATGTGGGTTTTAAGTGGGGTAATGAACAAGAAAAGGCATTTAACCTGATTAAGGAAAACTAACTAATGCACCTTTGCTTGCTTTGCCTAACTTTGCTAAAGCTTTTGAGATTGAGTGTGATGCTTCAGGAATAGGTATTGGAGCCGTGCTAATGCAAGAAGGACGTCCCATTGCATATTTAGTGAGAAGATAAGTGGAGCAGCATTGAATTATCCTACATATGACAAGGAGATGTATGCTCTGATTAGGGCATTGGAAACTTGGCAACACTACCTTTGGCCGAAATAATTTGTGATTCACACGGATCATGAATCCTTGAAGCATCTAAAGGGGCAACACAAGCTAAATAAGCGGCATGCCAAGTGGGTGGAGTTCATAGAAACATTTCCGTACGTGATCAAGTACAAAAAAGGTAAGGAAAACGTTGTAGCAGATGCTTTGTCTAGAAGGTACGTCTTACTTTCTACTTTAGATGCAAGATTGTTTGGTTTTGACTACATTAAAGAATTGTACGTGGAAGATTCTGATTTTGGTAATGTATTCAATGCATGTGAAAAGTAGCATTTGGTAAGTTTTATAGGCATGACGGATTTTTGTTTAGAGAAACTAAGTTGTGCGTGCCTAAGAGTTCTTTGCGTGAATTACTTGTTAGAGAAGCTCATGGGGGAGGTTTGATGGGGCATTTTGGTATAGCTAAGACATTAGATGTTTTGCATGAACACTTCTTTTGGCCTCATATGAAACGCGATGTAGAAAGAATTTGTGAGAAGTGCATTACTTGTAGACAAGCTAAGTCTAAGATTAAGCCTCATGGTTTGTATACTCCTTTGCCTATACCTAGTGGACCATGGATTGATATTTCGATGGATTTTGTGTTGGGTTTGCCTAGGTCAAAAAGGGGTAGGGATTCTATATATGTGGTTGTTGATAGGTTTTCTAAAATGGCACATTTCATTCCTTGTCACAAAACTGATGATGCATCACATATTGCTGAATTGTTTTTCAAAGAGATTGTTAGATTGCATGGCATGCCTAAGACAATTGTTTCCGATAGAGATGCTAAGTTCTTAAGCTACTTTTGGAAGACATTGTGGGGTAAGTTAGGAACTAAACTTTTATTTTCTACTACTTGTCATCCACAAACTGACGGTCAAACTGAAGTAGTTAATAGGACTTTGTCTACCTTGTTGCGTGCTATAATACAAAAGAACTTGAAAACATGGGAAGATTGTTTGCCGCATGTAGAGTTTGCTTATAATAGGAGTATGCATTCTGCAACTCATTTTTCGCCTTTTGAAATTGTGTATGGTTTTAATCCTTTAACGCCTTTGGATTTAATTCCTTTACCTATGAATGAGCATGTTAACTTGGATGGAAAGGAAAAGGCAGATTTTGTTAAGCAAATCCATGAGAAAACTCGGCAGAATATCGAGAGAAGAACTGAGCAATATGCCAACCAAGCAAATAAGGGGCGCAAGAAAGTTGTGTTCGAGCCCGGAGATTGGGTGTGGTTGCATATGAGGAAGGAACGGTTTCCGGTTCAGCGGCGTTCTAAACTACTTCCAAGGGGAGATGGTCCATTTCAAGTGATTGCAAGGATCAATGACAATGCCTACAAGCTAGACCTTCCAGGTGAGTACAATATTAGTGCAAGCTTTAATGTTTCTGATTTGTCTCCTTTTGATGTAGGTGACGATTTGAGGACAAATCCTTTTCAAGAAGGAGGGAATGATGAGAATAAAGGGGCTGCATCAAAAGATCCATTGCATGTACCAGTTGGGCCAATAACAAGGGCAAGGGCTAAGAGATTCAAAGAAGCACTCAATGGCTTGATTCAAGAAACGTGGACTAATTCTGAAATATTGAAGTCCAAGATGGGCCCATATGAAGACCAAGGCTTAGTTAACATTATCAAGACAACTAATTGGGCTGAATAAAGATACTTGGGCGTGTGAACAAGAGGCTTGGGCGTGTGGAACAAGCTAGGATTGGAGGAATCCGAATTGCAACATATTTCTGTTTTTTTAATTATTTCCGAATTGCAACATATCAGTTTATTTCCTTAGAGTTTTAGACTTTCTTTTCCGTTTAGGGTTTAGATTTCTTTTAGTATTTAAGAGCCGCTTGGATGTATTATTTCGCAACTTTTTGATAAAATTAATATTGAGAGCGTTTTCTCTTTGGTTCTTTGATCTCTGACTTATCACTCACAATTCTCTCTCGTTCTTGAGTGTGGCGTCTACAACTTTCTTGATACCGTTGGTTCTTATCTCCATATAGATAACGGGTCGCGGTCCTTATATTGATCTTTGTTATAAACTTGAATTAGAAAACGATCCTTCGTTACCATATATTGGTTCCGGGTCTCACTGCTCTTGGTGAGGTTCATATCAATATCTGGTGAGTTTCAGCAATATCTTGTTGATAATGGAATTGTTTCTTAGTTTTCTGCACCAGGTACACCTCAATAGAATGGGGTATCAGAAAGGAGAAACAGAACTCTTTTGGATATGGTTAGGTTTATGTTGAGTTATTCAACACTTCCTATTTCTTTTTGGGGATATGCTTTACAAACTGCAATATACATTCTAAACGATATACCATCTAAGTCAGTTCCTCAAACATCGCATGAGTTGTGGATTGGGCGAAAGCCTAGTTTACAACACTTAAGGATATTTGGTTGTCCTACGCATGTGTTAAAAGGAAAGACAGAAAAGATGGAGTCCTGTTTGAAAACATGCATATTTGTGGGGTATCCAAAAGAAACTAAGGGATATTATTTCTATAGTCCTTTAGATCTTAAAGTATTTGTTTCAACAAATGCTAAATTTCTGGAAAATGACTATATGAATGATTTTACCCAAAAGTAGAATTGTCCTGAATGAGATGTCAGGAGATACAATTCCACAAGAGGTTACACAACCTAGCCCAATTGTAAGTTCCGCACCATCACAAAATCAACAACCTACCATTCCTCGTCGTAGTGGGAGGGTTAGTAGAAAACCCGAGAGATACATTGGTCTGGGAGAATCAATGAAGAATCTCCCGGATAACGATCCCTACACATATAAGGAAGCAATGGAGCATGTTGATGGTCGCCATTGGCAAAAGGCAATGCAAGTTGCAAAAATCCAAATATGGATTAGAGCAAGCATCCTAATCCCGGAACAGAAGGTTCGATCAAACTGTGACGAACCTTGTGTATGCAAAAGGTTAATGGCGACAAGTTGGTTTTCCTAAATTCTTTATGTTGATGATATACTACTCATTGGAAACGATGTAGGTGTATTGACATCAATAAAAGAATGGTTAGCAAAACAATTTGATATGAAGGACTTAGAAAAAGCAAGTTATATTCTTGGTATCCAAGTAATAAGGGATATAAAGAATAGAACGATTGTACTATCCCAAGCTTCATACATAGATAAAATCTTGTCTAGATTTTCCATGCAAGATTCCAGAAAGGTATGTTACTTTTCAGAAATGGAATCAAACTTTCTAAGGAACAAGTTCCTAAGAATGAGCATGAAGAGCAATTCATGAGTAGAATTCCAAATGCCTCGGCAGTTGGAAGTCTCATGTATGCAATGCTCTGCACTAGACCAGATATTTGTTTTGCTGTGGGCATAGTTAGTAGGTTTCAATCGAAACCTGGTCCTGATCACTGGACGGCAATCAAGCATATTTTCAAGTATCTCAGGAGAACGAGAGATAATATGCTTGTATACTCAGGAGGGGATTTGATTCCCGTTGGGTATACAAATTCTGATTTCCAGTCAGATTCTGACTACCAGAAAATCCACATCAGGATCTGTGTTAAATGTTGGAAGAGGAATAGTCATATGGAGGAATATCAAGCAATCTAATATTGCTGATTCCACCATGGAAGCTAAGTATGTTGTTGCATGCGAAGCTGCCAAAGAGGCCGTTTGGCTCTGCCAATTCCTGATTGACTTGGAAGTGGTTCCCAGTACGAATAAGCAGATCACTATCTACTGTGATATATAGTGGAGCAGTGGCTAATTCGAGAGAACCAAGAAGTCATAAGAGAGGAAACACATTGAAAGGAAGAATTATCTTCTTAGGGAGATTGTGCATAGGGGTGACGTGACGATTACCAAAATCGCGTCAGCAGAAAATCTAGCGGATCCCTTCACAAAGGCTCTACCACAGAAGAGTTTGATGGGCACCTAGAGAACATGGGAAGAGAGATATGACACATTTGTTATAGCGCAAGTGGGAGATTGTTAGGATTATACTCAATAGCAAGAGTGTAATATTGTTTTTGACAATCTTTTCATATTAATAAAGTGATTTCTGATTTAAACAAATCTTATAGCATTTATAGACTGAATATTATAATTGTCAAACGTAAATAATCATAAGGTCAAAAGACTATGAGAAAAAAGAATTGTTCGTACATCTGGATATGTATGAGGTAGACACAATTCTTTAGTTAGTTTTGAATAATGTTCACAACTTAAGTTAAAGGTTGGGCACCTTTATCTTGTTAAAGTTGTAGAATTCTTTTACTAACATTTGAGTGGGATCAAATGTGTTATGATGAGTCTAAAATTATTGGAAAGTCTTCGAGTAAAAGAAATCTAGTGCACTGGGTGCATTGAACTGGATCACAATGAAATACTTTATCCAGAACCGTCAATAGATAATAGTTTTTTCATTATCAGAACAATCGGAGAGTCTATCTTAATCCTGAGATAAATGATGGACTTATGGTTGCAGGTCTTATCATTTGAGTTATCAATGAGTACGATTATATAGCATAGTCTATCCTCGATAGTTTGGTGGTATTCAGTTGTTAATCGATAGAGGACTTCATTTATAGATATGGACATCGTGGCTCCATTTGTTGAATGAGAGTAGAATTCATCATATAGATGTTTTCAGATACTGGATATTGAATCTTAACATTAAGTTTTCGATAGAGTCTATTGAAACATGGCTTTTGGACAAGTCAAAATATCAAAGTTCAAAATGTGGTCATATGAGTAAATATGGTAACTTGGAGAGCTATAGGCGGTCTATGAGCTCTTGGCGATTACTGATATTCTTCACAAGGATACACCATCTCCAATAAGATTTTCTAGGGTACGAATGAGAAATATTTACTTATTCTATCTTTATTTAAGAGTATTCAATTTTAGCTCTTTAGTGGAATGAGTTAAAATTAATAGATCGGACCTAAGTGAATCATTTGTTGATTGTGATTAGGTTATGTCTATTGAAGCTTAATTTAGATAGCCCGCCAAGATCCCCAATCCACGCAGATTTGCATGGATCACTTGATATATTCTACCAGACCAATTTATGGGTCCATCTAGAATTGTATTTAATATATTAAGAATATAATTTGCACATTATTTATTTAATGGGCTGATCAATTATATTAATATATTAATGAAAGGCATGTGGGCTTGTTTCTTTTAGTAAGATTGGGTCTGGTTCACAGTGAGCTTTTTAATTAAAGTCTAATGGATTAAATAAAATAAGAAAATAATATTAGGCCCATGTATATGGTGTGGGCGGCAAAACTAGAATAATAGTCTAAAATATTTTTTATTTTATTGATTGATTAGATGGAAATTAATTAATTTATTAGTTAATCATTTAATTGAGAATCAAAATCTTTTTCTGATAAAGAAATATGTTTCCTAGAGTTATACTATTGGTAGTAGTATATTAAAGATAAAAGACTTATTTGGTAAAAGATAAATAATAAGGTTTATTTATCTAATCAAATAAGAAGTCTTTAATAAGTCACATAGGATTAAACACGTATGAGTTTATTAGGGTTATGATTCTATGGTTGATAGGAATTGAGTAAAGCACAAATCCTCTTTGGGAGAGAATTCGGCCAACCCTAAATCCTAATACAAGAAGAATTCGGCCACCCTATATATTTGATAGGATAGCATTCAGCCACCATTATTCTTCTTCTCCTAGCTTGAGTGAATTATTTCTTTGCTTAGAAAAATAATTCATACTCTAGACAAGTGTTTAATTTCGGCCAAGAGAGAAATAGAGAAAGAGAGTTCTAATTTCGATAGTGCACTAGTTACTTTTACATCAAAATGTTTTGTGCACAATTTCGAATAAGGTTCACGTGAGTTTCGATCTAAAGATTGTGAATTCAAAAGTGACCGGAACATTCTTTGTTGTCTCTTGGAACTTGTTGTGACTAACAAAAAAAAAAGTTTTGTTAATCAATCCTCAGGTACACAATTCAAAGAGAAGGGAGACCACGCTCCTAGGTGATTCACGTTCATGATTGGATTGGAAGATCTTGCGGATTACCATCAACGCAATGTCAATCGGATCATGCGACAAAGGTATGATATCTTTAGTATTATATGTTAATTAATTGAGGGTTAAGGTTCAAATTATGGAAAGATTTTAAACTATACTAAACCTATTTTAGTCTCGCTTTCGCTGCATGCAATTGTAATTTTCCCTACAAAAACAAGATTCTTAAAGAACTCTTTGTTCCTGGTGTTACGAACCTCGTCGATTGTATCAAGATTGATGCCTAGGATCGTTCTAACCTCTGGTTCGGATGGAAACCGCGACCCAACACCTATAATGAGATGTGAACCTTGGTATGAAGGAGGACGCCACAATCAAGGATGGAATACTCGATTGATAAGTCAAGGAGGAACGCCACAGAGAATTCTGATAAGTTCCAATCAGTTCTCAAAGAACAATAGAGAAAATTCTGTCAATTTGTATTCAAATTAAAGTCTGCCGAAAAATACATTAAAAGACCCTTAAATACTGAAACCCTAAAACCCAAAAGGAAATAAATATTTGGCAATTAATGCCTTACAAACGGAAAGAAAAATAAACTAAAACAAGCAACTAATTGACTTGCTCCCTATTTGGAAGGATAAAATTTGGAAGCAAATCAGACCCTTAATATTTGGAAACAAATCAACCAATATTCTTTGGAAAACTAAGAAAAAGGAAAGAACTAAATTTGACTCTCCTCCACACGCCCAAGCTTCTACTTCACGCCCAAGTCTTCTCTTATTCGGCCCAATCAATTGCCTTGATGACGTTAGTTAAGCCTTGGTCTTCATGTGGGCTCATCTTGGACTTTAATAATTCGGAATCAGCCCAAGTGTCTTGAATCAGGCCATTTAGTGCTTCCTTGAATCTCTTAGCCCTTGCCCTAGTTATTGGCCCAACCGGAATGTGCAATGGATCTCTTGATGTGGCCCCCTTATTCTCATCATTCCCTCCCTCTTGAAAAGGATTTGTCCTCAAATCGTCACCTACATCAAAATGAGACAAATCAGAAACATTGAAGCTTGCACTAACATTATACTCACCTAGAAGATCTAACTTGTAGGCGTTGTCATTGATCCTTTCAAGCACTTGAAATGGTCCATCTCCCCTAGGAAGTAATTTAGAACCGCTGGACTGGAAACCGTTCCTTCCTCATATGCAACCACACCCAATCACCGGGTTCAAACACAACTTTCTTGCGCCTTTATTAGCTTGCGTGGCATATTGCTCAGTTCTCCTCTCTATGTTTTGTCGAGTCTTTTCATGGAGTTGCTTAACAAAATCTGCCTTTTTCTTCCCATCCAAGTTAACATGCTCATTCACAGGTAAAGAATTAAATCTAAAGGAGTCAACGGGTTAAAACCATATACAATTTCAAAAGGCGAATAATGAGTTGCAGAATGCACACTCCTATTATAAGCAAATCTACATTGCGGCAAACAATCCTCCCATGTTTTCAAGTTCTTTTGTATTATAGCACGCAACAAGGCAGATAAAGTCCTATTAACTACTTCAGTTTGACCATCAGTTTGTGGATGACAAGTAGTAGAAAACAAAAGTTTAGTTCCTAGCTTACCCCACAAAATCTTCCAAAAGTAGCTTAAGAACTTAGCATCTCTATCTGAAACAATGGTCTTAGGCATGCCGTGCAATCGAACAATTTCTTTGAAAAACAAATCAGCAATATGTGATGCATCATCAGTTTTATGACAAGGAATGAAATGTGCCATCTTAGAAAACCTATCAACAACCACATATATAGAATCCCTACCCCTCTTTGACCTAGGCAAACCCAACACAAAATCCATAGAAATATCAATCCAAGGTCCACTAGGTATAGGCAAAGGAGTATACAAACCATGAGGCTTAACCCTAGACTTAGCTTGTCTACATGTAATGCATTTCTCACAAACTCTTTCTACATCACGTTTCATATGAGGCCAAAAGAAGTGTTCATGCAAAACATCTAGTGTCTTGGCTATACCAAAATGCCCCATCAAACCTCCCCATGAGCTTCTTTAACAAGCAATTCACAAAAGAACTCTTAGGCACACATAATTTAGTTTCTCTAAACAAAAAACCATCATGCCTATAAAACTTGCCAAATGCAACCTTTTCACATGCATTGAATACATTGCCAAAATCAGAATCTTCCACATATAATTCTTTAATGTAGTCAAAACCAAGTAACCTAGCATCCAAAGTAGAAAGTAAAACATACCTTCTAGACAACGCATCAGCGACCACATTTTCCTTACCTTTTTTGTATTTGATCACATAAAAATGTCTCTATGAACTCTACCCACTTGGCATGCTTATTTAGCTTGTGCTGCCCCTTTAAATGCTTTAAGGACTCATGATCCGTGTGAATCATAAATTCTTTCGGCCAAAGGTAATGTTGCCAAGTTTCCAATGCCCTAACCAAAGCGTACATCTCCTTGTCATAGGTAGGATAATTCAAGGCTGCTCCACTTATCTTCTCACTAAAATATGCAATGGGACGTCCTTCTTGCATTAGAACAGCTCCAATACCTATTCCTGAAGCATCACACTCAATCTCAAAAGCTTTAGCAAAGTCAGGCAAAGCAAGCAAAGGTGCGTTAGTTAATTTCTCCTTAATCAAGTTAAACGCCTTTTCTTGTTCATTACCCCACTTAAAACCCACATTCTTTTTGATAACTTCAGTTAAAGGTGCGGCTAGACTACTAAAATCCCTCACAAACCTCCTATAAAAACTAGCCAACCCATGGAAACTCCTCAATTGTCCCACATTTGTAGGTTTCGGCCACTCCTTAATTGCCTTAACCTTCTCTTCATCAACCCCAATCCCTTTAGCACTAACAACAAAACCAAGAAATACAAGCCTATCCGCGCAAAAGGTACACTTCTTGAGATTAGCAAACAACTTTTCAGTTCTTAAAACACCTAAAACAAGTTTTAAATGTTCAACATGCTCATCCAGGTTTTTGCTATAAATCAAAATATCATCAAAGTAAACAACCACAAATTTTCCAATAAAAGCACGCAAAACATGGTTCATTAACCTCATGAAAGTACTTGGTGCATTAGTTAATCCAAAAGGCATAACTAACCACTCATATAAACCATATTTTGTTTTAAAAGCAGTTTTCCACTCATCACCTTCTTTCATCCTAATTTGATGATATCCACTCTTAAGATCAATTTTAGTGAAAACAACAGAACCATGCAATTCATCAAGCATATCATCTAATCTAGGAATAGGATATCGATACTTTACAGTGATATTGTTGATGGCACGACAATCAACGCACATTCTCCAAGTTCCATCCTTCTTAGGCACAAGCAATACGGGAACCGCACAAGGACTCATACTCTCACGAACATACCCCCTTTCCATGAGCTCATCAACCTGCTTTTGAAGTTCCTTTGTCTCCTCGGGATTACTTCTATATGCGGGTCTATTTGGAATTGGTGCTCCGCAAAATCAATTTGGTGCTCAATCCCCTCATTGGTGGTAAACCAATAGGCATCTCTTCGGGAAACACTTCATTAAAGTCCTGCAAAAGTGAAACAACAACTAGGCAAGAAGAGTCAATTTCGTTAGTACTAAAACAAGCCTCTTTGTACAAAAGTACAATCATTGGCTGATTTGAAAACAAAGCCTTTTTGATCTCACTCTCTCTTGCATAAAAACTCACTTGTTTTCTCTCTCTTTTTTTCTCATCAGCCTCTATTTTTTTTTCCACTTTTTTTTTTTCATTTTTTGCTGTTTCGGACTCTCTCTCTTTTGTCTCTCTTTCTTTTGAACTCTCTCCTTTTTAACATCTCTCTCTTTTTTTAACCTCACTTGATCTTCATATACTTGTCTTGGGGTTAAAGTACAAGATGATTGGCCTTTTATTGAGTACAAGGAGTATCTATTGGTATATCCATCATGTGTCACATGCCTATCAAATTGCACGGTCTTCCTAAAAGGATATGACCCGCATTCATGGGTACCACGTCACAAATAACTTCATCTTTGTATTTTCCAATTGAAAATGACACCAACACCTGTTTATTCACCCTAACTTCTCCACTATCATTCAACCATTGTAGCCTATAAGGTTTTGGGTGCTTTAAAGTTGTCAAATTCAATTTTTCCACCAAAGTAGTGCTAGCCACATTAGTACAACTTCCCCCATCAATAATCATACTACATACCTTATCATTAACATGGCAGCGGGTGTGAAAAATGTTATCACGTTGTACCTCATCATCTTCCTGAGCTTGAGCACTAAGAGCTCTTCTTGCAACCAAAAGCTCTCCACCTACCGGATATTCAAAGTCACTTACATCCTCCAAAGGTGGCATGGACTCATCAGATTCATCCTCGGATTCGATACCGCCATCATCCTTCAAAACCGTTACTCTCTTGTTTGGGCATTGTGATGCAATATGACCTGCTCCCAAACACTTAAAGCACTTAATGTCACGGTTTCTAGAAGGTTGAGAATCTGATTTACCTTGATTTAATGTGCCTCCGGCCTTGTGATCTTTGGAAGGTTCGGTCTTTGCCTTGGCCTTGAAACTAGGCTGGTCCTCTCTCTTGCTCCAATTCGGTTTCCATGATGATGAAGAGCCCGAAGTTTGCCCAACCCGTGTGGAACCCCTCCTCTTCAATTGTTGTTCCATTTAATGGCCATGTGTACCATGTCAGTCAACTCAACATAATGTTGCATCTCCACTACATTTGCAATGTCTCGGTTTAGCCCATTTAGAAACCTAGCCATAGTTGCCTCTCGGTCCTCCTCTACATCAGCTCGAATCATGGCTATCTCCATCTCCTTGTAGTAGTCTTCAACACACTTAGACCCCTGAGTAAGAGTTTGCAATTTTTGAAACAAACCCCTATAATAGTGACTTGGAATGAATCTCCTCCTCATAACAGTTTTCATCTCCTCCAATGTCTCAATTGGTCTTTCTCCATTCCGTCTCCTACTCACATCATTTGATCCCACCAAACAATAGCATAATCAGTGAATTCTATGGCTGCCAATTTCACCTTCTTCAACTCGGAATATTCATGGCAATCAAACACCAACTCTATTCTTTTCTCCCACTCCAAATAAGCTTCAGGATCAGTTTTACCTTGGAAGGTCGGAATCTTCACCTTTATACTACCCAAATTATTATCAACCCTCTCTCCATACCTATCTTCTCTATTCCCATACCTAACTCCTCTACCTCCCATTCCACGCCTAAATCTGCCAACACCCACATTAGACATGCGATCATCCTTCGCTAGGTCATTCCCATAATCATCTTCATAGTCATTCCTAGGTGGATTCCTTTCTCTTCGTTCCACATTAGGAGCCCCGAATGGATGCTCCCTTTGTGAACTAGACTCCACTTTGTGTAACCTATCATTCATCTCGCCAAACCGATCATTCACCTCGCCAAACTGAATCTCCATTCGCGCCATGTGTTGTTGCATGGCTGTAAACAAACGGTCGAGATCTACCGTTTTTGGTGCTTCGTTGGACAGTTCCTTACTGTTATCGTGTGACATATTTAGAACCTGCAAAACAACAAGAATAAGTAAGCCTCACAAACACTCCCTCACGTGTTTACCCTCAAAGATGATGGCACTCACACTCGTGTTTCACTCAAATCTTTTGCTTTTACCCTCAGTATGTACTCACCACTCTTGCCTTTTTCCACTCGTAATTTCTCAAAAGTTCTTATCAAACTAATCGAACAATAATCAAAATTTCTTAGCCACGTTCACACGAAACAAAGATCTCATAGGTTCACACAAAACGAATCACAACGAAACTGAAATAACAAACTAATACCAGAATTTTTTTTTATTTTTTTTTATTTTTTTTTTACCTTGATCAACAAGTAAGACCTTTGGTAATTTTTTTTTTGTACTAGACTTGATGAACGGAATCAAGTTTTTTTTTTCTTCAACGAAATCAAAGAAGAAGAAGAACTAAGATAGATAAAACCTGATGTTAGAAACCGAAGCTCTGATACCTAATGTTACGAACCTCGTCGATTGTATCAAGATTGATGCCTAGGATCGTTTTAACCTCTGGTTCGGATGGAAACCGCGACCCAACACCTATAATGAGATGTGAACCTTGGTATGAAGGAGGACGCCACAATCAAAGATGGAATACTCGATTGATAAGTCAAGGAGGAACGCCACAGAGAATTCTGATAAGTTCCAATCAGTTCTCAAAGAACAATAGAGAAAATTCTCTCAATTTGTATTCAAATTAAAGTCTGCCGAAAAATACATTAAAAGGACCCTTAAATACTGAAACCCTAAAACCCAAAAGGAAATAAATATTTGGCAATTAATTCCTTACAAACGGGAAAGAAAAATAAACTAAAACAAGCAACTAATTGACTTGCTCCCTATTTGGAAGGCTAAAATTTGGAAGCAAATCAGCCCCTTAATATTTGGAAACAAATAAACCAATATTCTTTGGAAAACTAAGAAAAAGGAAAGAACTAAATTTGACTCTCCTCCACACGCCCAAGCTTCTACTTCACGCCCAAGTCTTCTCTTATTCGGCCCAATCAATTGCCTTGATGACGTTAGTTAAGCCTTGGTCTTCATGTGGGCTCATCTTGGACTTTAATAATTCGGAATCAGCCCAAGTGTCTTGAATCAGGCTATTTAGTGCTTCCTTGAATCTCTTAACCCTTGCCCTAGTAATTGGCCCAACCAGAACGTGCAATGGATCTCTTGATGTGGCCCCCTTATTCTCATCACACGGTCATGTTCCTAGATTAACCGCTGTCTAGGTACCAAGAAAAAGAGGAGTTGGCACGAAGAGCATATTGTGCAACTAGACAATTAGATGTGTTTTTTCTAACCCACACACTTTTCACAACATGCCTCTCACTCTTACCACTAACATGCTTTGACTCAATGTTAGGTTTTTTAACATGCACCTTGACCTCATTGGTCACATTTTCAAAAATATCAAACAAAGCATTATTAACTTTCTTATGCATAGTAGAGTGAGGCACAACACAAGATTTAGCAAGCAAGTCATCAACAAGTTTCTTCATAACTTTTCCTAGGTCTTCCTAGGTCTAGTACTAAATCCATACATGGATGATTGCCTAGGTCCATTCAAAGACATATCATGAAAAGCATTATCAAGTTCGCATTTCTGAATATACTCAAAGCACCTAGGTCGAATATGTCCTACCATATTACAATGATGATAAATAGGTATGAATTTGAGAAATTTATCATTTGCATTTGCATCAAAAGCATTTGGTCTTCTCACAATTTTACCTCTTTGAAGTGCAACCCTTGATGCTCCACATCTTGCATTTGAGGATGATGCTTTTTGACTTTGATTTTGTTGTGTTCTTCCATTTGAGATCCTTGTTGATGTAGAGGCACCTCCGGTAGTTTTCATTGCTTTACCTTGAGAGAGAGTACCTACATTTGATTTACCACTTGCTTTGACAAAAGTAGATTTGTTAAATGAAGGGGTTTTCTTCTCATTGATATACCCAAACCTCTTTTGTCAATAGGATGCTTTCCACTTTTAATGAGGTTTTCAACCTTGTTAGAACTAGATGACATCTTGTGAATTATCATACTAGCCTCATTAAGTTTATCACTAAGCATCCTAATTTTAATGGCATATTTCTCTAAGATGCCATTACTTTTCCTAACATCTTCATGTGATTTATTTAGCCATTGTTCATACTTTTTCTCTTGATTTAAGTGCTCATTAAGTTTGGCTTTAAGCATGTTTTCTAGCCTTTTAGCACTAACAAGAGAACTATCCCTTTGCTCAATTTCTTGCTTTAAGATGCTAAGTCTATCATTGCCAGATTTAGGATTTTATCTTTAAGATCATTGAAATCTTTTGAGCCTAGTCCATGATTATCTAACTTCTTATTAAGGGACACATTGACTTTGGACAAACGTTCATTTTCAAGAATAAGATCATTGATCTTTTTCTCATCCAAGTTAATAGATTCAACAAAAGAAGCCATAGGAACACATTTCCTTAATCATGACTATCACAAAAAAACAGAAACACTATAAAGAAAGGATCAATCTAAGTGCGTCTAGACACCCGCTCTGATACCAAATGAAATTCCCTTAAGTAATAGTGTAGAATATACCAAGAAGGAGGGGAATAGGTAAAGGCCCAAAATCTTCCAATATTAAAAAAATATGCGGAATATAACAAAGAAAATGCACACTTGAAGAGATTCAACAAATGAATTGATTTAACTAATGCAAGAGTAAATCAATATACAAGATATGCAATCAATGTAAAATATGGAAGATAAAGAAATGTTAAAGCGAAAATAGACACAAATGATTTTACGTGGTAAAACCTCAAAGAGGAAACATCCATGGGTTGATACCACAACCACCGGTAAAGCAATTCACTATGAAAGAAAGAGATACACTTAATGCAATCAACTCCTAGTCTATTTACAAGACCAAGTGAATCACTCCCCTACTCCCTATCCAAGATGAGTCCTTCACCTCTAGGAAGCAACTTCCTATCTAAGGCTCTCAAGCCTCTAGGAAGATTTCCTTATTTAGCTGTCTAGATCCAAAGATCCTAATCAAGCTTCCCTAGCTCAACCATCCGGAGTATAAAACTCTTAGCTAAGACTTTTGCTTAGTTATCCGGATCCTCTTGATCCTAAGTAAGTCTTCTTGCTTGGCTATCCGGAATCCTTTTCTAGCCAAGTCTTCTTGCTCAAGATAAAGCTTCACTCACTTTAATCAAGAGACTTCAACCTCTTCACAAGGCAATGATCTAAGTGATGCAAATGATGCAAATCACAACCAAATAAAGCAAGAAGATCAATCAAGCTCTATGAACATACTTAGAGATATTCTAGGATATGCTTTCAACAAACAATTACAAATGTACCTAGAAATTAAACCTAGAAAACATCACTTAAGAATTCTTTGATCTTAGATCAAGAAATTAAACCTAGAAAACATCATGAAGCACATCATATTAGTCATTTCTAGAATCAATTTCAAGTTTAATCAAGTTTAGCAAAATATGTTCAAATAAGATCACAAGGCTAAAACTCAATCAATCAATCAATCAATCATACAAACCTAGCATGTGAACTAACATCATTCTTAACACATTTCATCATCAAATAAGAAGATTGAGTGAGATGATCAAAAGAGAAAGTGATAAGAAAATGTTTCACCTATAATGTATAATCTCAGACTGAAATCAGCTTGCTGCAAACAATCATGAATCATTTGACTCTGAAAATGCTTGGTTTGTAGCTCTCATCAAGACCAACATTTTTGGCTCTTGAATCAAGTGATTCGGAGTTCAAATGAGAAAGTTATGATTGAAACAAGATACTAAAAAATCAAGAAGAAATTCTGCACAACATTCTTTTTTAATTTTCTTGAAGTTCTTCAAGTTATGTTTGGAGGGAAAGAAAATTACATTTAAAAGAGAGAGAGAAGGAAAACGAAGCACCCAATTGAAGTGTGCCATGTCACCTCCACGTGTGGACCGTGTGTGGCACACGTGGGTAGAGAAGCTGCCTAGCTGTGTGGCACACGTGGCTCACACGTGGACACTAAGCTTGGCCGTTAGCCATGCTTGCTCCTCTCGTGTTCTTCAGTCGTATCCGGGCCTCCGAACTCCGATTTCGAATCCGTCTTTGGATTACGAATCATGACTCCCTCACACACAACGAAAATTATAAAACTTTGATAAAAGGTTGAGAATTCATCTCGGAAAATGATGACAAAGACAACTCAACGAATGAGAACGCAAAGTAGTAGCTACATCGTTTGGACTTGAAACCTAATGAATGTGTAACCGAAATGACCGAGACTCAATAAGGAACCATAAGAGAACATGTTCAAGTCTAAAATACAAGAAACTCAAACAAATAAACACAATGTCACACAAGCATGCCATATCCAAGTGATAATGATAAAACATGCAATTCTACAAGTTTGTCAACATAGAGATAAATGCATGTGCATACTTAAATGTGTGTGAATGTGTTATACCAAATGTTTGCACAACGATGCAGGGACACACATGAATGAATTGTATGTGTGTGCATTTACCCCTTGCAAGAGGAAGAAGAATCTTGATACCTTAGCATCTGAGTACGCGATTTTCCTCTTAAAGACGACATTTGCATGAGATGTTGCTTTTAACCTTTGAAGCTTCTTTTCTCCAAGAATCACCTAAGCAAATACAATACAAATAAATAGAGCTTTGCAATGGAATCAAGCAAACAAAGATCTAGGATCTTACATCCGTAGGGTTCCGAATAACTTCTTTTTCCTAATAAGTATATCTTATATATTAGGAACCTAGGGTTTAGAAATCTAAGTTAACATAGGATTCCAAATCATTTTTTAATTATTAATTTACTAGGGTTTGAACCTTTGACCTCTTTAGAGTAAATAAAAATAATCATTAATTATTTTATTGATCTTGTCAATGTTAGAAACTGAAACCTCCATATGACAAATAATAATTCTTAATTACTAATATGTTAATTAAATAATCATATTATTTAATAATATTTAATTCAACAATTAAATAATTTATTAATTAAATAATCATATCATTTAATTAATTCCTAAAATATTTAAGTTACTTTCGTAACACAGCTAATTGGACCATCCAATTCTCCATGAGTCTTGTTACTATCAATCATATAGGGCTAGCAAAAGGACCTAATGGACCCACAATTTTAAGCTCAAATAATACTTAGAAAAAATTAATTAAACTCTTTAATTAATATTTTATAATTATTAACCTCGGAGTTATTCCACTAAAAACTCAAGGTTGTACGCTCATAACTGTAGGGAAAAAAAGGGTCACGCAGCGGAAGCGAGACTAAAAATGAGTTTAGTATATTTTAAAAATTTTCCTTTGATGAACCTTAACCCTTTAAATTAATTAAACATATATATATATATACTAATAAAAGTAGAATACCTTTTGTCGCGTGATCCGATTGACTTGCGTCGATGGTAATCTGCAAGATCTTCAATCCTATCACGAACGTGAATCACCTAGGAGCGTGGTCTCCCTTTCCTTGAATTGCGTACCTGAAGATGGAAAACAAAATCTCTTTTTTCTGATTTGTTAGTCTCTCAGCGTACAAAAGATAACAAAGATTATTCCGGTCACTTTTGAGTTCTCAATCTAGTGATCAAAACTCGCGTGAACCTTATTCGAAGTTATACACCAAAAGCCTATTGATGTATAAGCTAATAGTATACTATCGAAATAAAACAATCCTTCTCTCTTGTGTCTTGGCCGAAAATTAAAAACTTGTCTATGAGTATGATTCAAGCTAGAAGAAGAAGAAGTTGATCAAGTGAATCAATTAGAGGATCAAGTGGCTGAACCCTATAATGTGTATTATATAGGGTGGCCGAATTCTCCTTCTCTTTCTATTAGGGTTGGCCGAATTCTCCTTATGATGTAATTAGGGTTGGCCGACTTCTCTACTAAAGAGGATTTGTGCTTTACCCTATTTTTTTAATAAAAATTGGACTGATCTAAAGGGAAAAAGCATCACAAACGATCATATGCTGAAAAACCCTAGACAGTATCCATATATTAAAAGATAAAAGAAAAGAAAAAAGTGACAAAAAGCAATAAAGCATAAAGACCCAAAGGGAAAACAACCCCAAACAAAAAGAGGCACGCAGGCCACACCAAAAAAAAAAAAGAAAACATCAAGAAAAATGAAAAGTCTCCCGGCCCATGCAGTCATTGCCAACTAAAGAAGAACAGAACGGCGGGGCAAAGAACCACCACTAATCAGCCTGAAGCTCTAAAGCATGCTTAGAAAGCGTATCTGCAACCTGATTCCCCTCCCTGAAAATATGGGAAACCTGAAAATCCATATGCGAGATCTGGAAGATGCAGCGCTGCCACGCCTGATGAACCCTCCAAGGAACCAGTTCAGAACGAGAAGAAGAAGCTGAACCACATAAGAAGAATCACTCTCCAGCCAGATACGATGCCACCCATACTTCCAAGCAAAATTAATGGCCAATGAGGCCGCTAGAAGCTCGGCCTTAAACGCGAAAACCTGACCAAGAGGAATAGCAAAACAACCCTTCACAAAGGCTCTACAGTTCCGAAAATACCACCACAACCACCAACCCCCGGAGAGCCTAAGGCAGCGCCATCTGTATTCACTTTGATCCAACCAGGGGCCGGAGGCGACCAAACCACACTCTTGATCACTGGGGCTTTAGAAGGGCGACCCTGAAGACCAAAACGACGAAGAATCAAAAGGTCGTCCATACAATTACGCATACAACCAATCTCTAGGCGATTAGCCTCTGAAACTGCACGCCAAACCAAAGAAAGGACGGATCTAAAGTCCACTGACTTCCCTTCAAAGATCCACTGATTACGGGCAGTCCACACCCCCCATATCACTGCATGGATAGCCACTTTCCATAAAATCCTAACCTGCTCACTAAAGGAAACCGACATGGCCTGTAAGAAGAAGGATTGCCAAGTATTGGTAGAGACACGTCGCTGGAAAGTCGAGAAAACTGCCTCCCAAAAGCAACCGCCAGGGGACAGTGAAGAAAAAGATGATCTGCAGATTCACTACTAACCCCACAAATACTGCAACGAGAAGCCAACTGGAACCCAGACCTGCAAAGGCGATCCTCAGTAGGAAGCCTGTTCAACATCAGACGCCAGGTCAAAGTTGAACGAGAAGGGGGAATAAAACGGGACCAAACATCCCTCCCAAACAACCTGAGGAATATCACGGAGAAACTGGGAATAAGCAGCCTTGCAAGAAACACGACCATCCCGAGAATTAGCCCAAACAAGAGATCCACAACAGGAGAAATTGCAATCCGATCAATCCGAAAACACAGATCCGGGAAACGCACGCGGAAACAACCGTCCAGCACCCATTTACCCTCATGAATAAAATCTGAGACCTTCGCCTGGAGCGGATTAGCTAAATAATCTGGAATCCCTAAAAGCTCCAAAATGGGAACCCCCAACCAATTATCCCCCAAAAGTCCCTCTGAGAGTTCTCTCCAATAAGCCAAATACCCTCTTAAGAAGGGAACTATAATTCATCCGAAGAGAAGACCAAATCGAGGAGGTGACATACCCTCCACGAGGCTTCTGCAAATGCCTGAGATACCTCTCCCGAAGAAAAGTGAAAGCAAAACTATCAGAAGTCATAAACTTCCAAGTGAATTTCCGCAACAAAGAGTCATTCAGCAACCTAAGATCTTTCAGACCAAGACCACCCTGAGAGTAAGGCCTACAACAACGATACCAAGCGACCCGAACCAACTTAGTCTCCTCACAGGAACCAGTCCACAAAAAGTTTCTCAACTTGCAGTTAATCAGAGACAGTAAAGAAGAAGGCCACTTGTAAATCATGAAAGAGTGCACAAAGGAACCAGTGATGACCGACCTGATCAGAGTAGCACGACCAGCCAGAGAGAGGGACTTGCCCTTCCATTTAGCGAATTTAGACAAGATCTTATCCGCAATAGGGCGTAACACAGCTTTTCGAGGCTTACCCGAAATAAAGGGACTCCCAAATAAGAAACGGAAGCTGCCCAATCTGCATACCAACCAGAGAGTGCAAACTACCAATCCGAAAGGGGAGATAGAAGATCCGAAAAAAATTGAAGACTTACCCTTGTGCTTTACCCTAATTTCTATCAATTTTAGAATCCTAACCTTAATTCAACTCAGTGTTTAATTCTTTATTGACTTAATAAAAGACTTCCTAATTTGATTAGATAAATAAACCTATTATTTATCTTCTTACCAAATAAGTCTTTTACTTTAGTATACTACTACCAATAGTATTTAATCTAGGAAACATATTTCCTGATCAGAAAAAGATTTTGATTCTCAATTAAATGATTAACAAAAAAATTAATTAATCTCCATTTAATCAAACAATAAAATAAATAATATCTTTAGACTATTTTCTAGTCTTGCCGCCCACATCATATATATATGGGCTTAATATTATTTTCTTATTTTATTTAATCCATTAGACTTTAATTAAAAAGCCCCATGTGAACTAGACCCATTCTTACTAAAAGAAACAAGCCCACATGTCTTTCATTAATATATTAATATAATTGATCAACTCATTAAATAAATAATGTGCAAATTATATTCTTAATATATTAAATGCAATTCTAGATGGACCCATAAATTGGTCCAGTAGAATATATCAAGTGATCTATGCAAGTCCGTGTGGATTGAGGATCTGACGGGCTATTTAAATTTAAGCTTCAATAGATATAACCTAATCACAATCAACAAATGATTCACTTAGGTCCGATCTATTAATTTTAACTCATCCACTAGAGAGCTAAAATTGAACTCTTAAATAAAGATAGAATAAGTAATTATTCTCATTCGAACCCTAGACAATCTTATTAGAGATGTATCCTCGTGAAGAATATCAATAATCGCTAAAAGCTCATAGACCGCCTATAGCTCTCCAAGTTACCATATTTCTTCATATGACCACATTTTGAACTTGGATATTTTGACTTGTCCAGAAGCCATGTTTCAATAGACTCTATCGAAAACTTAACGATAAGATTCAATATCCAATACCTCAAAACATCCATATGATGATATTTTACTCTCATTTAATAAATGGAGCCACGATGTCCATATCTACAAATGAAGTCCTCTATCGATTAACAAATGATATAACCAAACTATCGATGATAGACTATGCTATATAATCGTACTCATTGATACTCAAATGATACCACTTGCAGCCATAAGTCCATCATTTATCTCAGGATTAAGATAGACTCTCCGATTATCCTGATAATGAAAAGACTATTATCTATTAACGGTTCTAGATAAAGTTTTCATTGTGATCCAGTTCAATGCACCTAGTGCACTAGATTCTTTTACTCGAAGACCCTCCGATGATTTCAGACTCATTATAACTCATTTGATCCCACTCAAAAGCTAGCAAAAGAATTCTACAACTTTAACAAGATAAATGTGCCCAACCTTTAACTTAAGTTGTGAACATTATTCAAGACTAACTAAAGAATTGTGTCTACCTCATACATATCCAGATGTACGAACAATTCTTCTTTTCTCATAGTCTTTTGACCTTATGATTATTTATTTTGATAATTATAATATAAATGCTATAAGATTTTGTTAAATAAACAGAAATCACTTTATTAATATAAGATTGTCAATTACAATTTACACTCTTGCTATTGAGCATAATCCTAACAATCTCCCACTTGTGCTATAGCAAATGTGTCGTATCTCTCATTCCCATGTTCTCTAGGTGCCCATCAAAACTCTTTTGTGGTAGAGCCTTTGTGAAGGGATCCGCTAGATTTTCTGCTGACGCGATTTTGGTAATCATCACGTCACCCCTATGCATAATCTCCATAAGAAGATGATACTTCCTTTCAATGTGTTTTCCTCTCTTATGACTTCTTGGTTCTCTCGAATTAGCCACTGCTCCACTGTTGTCACAGTAGATAGTGATTTGTTTATCCATACTGGGAACCACTTCCAAGTCAATTAGGAATTGGCGGAGCCAAACAGCCTCTTTGGTAGCTTCACATACAGCAACATACTTAGCTTCCATGGTGGAATCAGCAATACAAGATTGCTTGATACTCCTCCATATGACTGTTCCTTTTCCAATAGTAAACACAGATCTTGATGTGGATTTTCTGGTAGTCAGAATTCGACTGGAAATCAGAATCTGTATACTTAACAGGAATCAAATCCCCACCTGAGTATACAAGCATATTATCTCTCGTTCTCCTTAGATACTTGAAAACATGCTTGACTGACATCCAATGATCAAGACCAGGTTTCGATTGAAACCTGCTAACTATGCCCACAACAAAACAAATATCTGGTCTAGTGCAGAGCATTACATACATGAGATTTCCAACTGCCGAGGCATTTGGAATCCTACTCATGAATTGCTCTTCATGCTCATTCTTAGGAACTTGTTCCTTAGAAAGTTTGATTCCATTTATTAAAAGTAACATACCTTTCTTGGAATCTTTCTAGACAAGATTTTATCTATGTATGAAGCTTGGGATAGTGCAATCGTTCTATTCTTTCTATCCCTTATTACTTGGATACCAAGAATATAACTTGCTTCTCCTAAGTCCTTCATATCAAATGTTTTGCTAACCATTCTTTTACTGATGTCAATACACCTACATTGTTTCTGATGAGTAGTATATCATCAACATAAAGAATTTAGGAAAACCAACTTGTCGCCATTAATCCTTTTGCATACACAAGGTTCGTCACAACTTGATCGAACCTTATGTTCCAGGATTAGGATGCTTACTATAATCCATATTTGGATTTTTGCAACCTGCATTGCCTTTTGCCAATGGCAAAAATCAACATCCTCCATTGCTTCCTTATACGTGTAGGGATCATCGTCGTCTGGGAGATTCTCCACTAATTCTCCCAGACCGATGTATCCCTCGGGTTTTCTACTAACCCTCACACTACGACGAGGAATGGTAGGTTGTTGATTTTGTGATGGTGCGGAACTTACAATTGGGCTAGGTTGTGTAATCTCTTATAGAATTGTATCTCCTGACATCTCATTCAGGACAATTCTACTTTTGGGTACAAAATCATTTATATAGTCCTTTTCCAGAAATTTAGCATTTGTTGAAACAAAACTTTAAGATCTGAAGGACTATAGAAATAATATCCCTTAGTTTCTTTTGGATACCCCACAAATATACATGTTTTCGAACGGGACTCCATCTTTTCTGTCTTTCCTTTTAACACATGCGCAGGACAACTAAATATCTTTAAGTGTTGTAAACTAGGCTTTTGCCTAGTCCACAACTCATGCGGTGTTTGTGGAACCGATTTAGATGGTACATCATTTAGAATGTATATTGTAGTTTGTAAAGCATATCCCCAAAAGAAATAGGAAGCGTTGAATAAATCAACATAGACCTAACCATATCTAAAAGAGTTCTATTTCTCCTTTCTGCCACCCCATTTTGTTGAGGTATACCTGGTGCAAAAAACTGAGATATAATTCCATTATCAATAAGACATTGCTGAAACTCACCAGATAGATATTCTCCACCACAATCAGATTTCAAGATTTTTATGTGTTTCTCTAGCTGATTTTCCACTTCAGCTTTAAATGCTTTGAACATGTCAAAAGCATCCGACTTATGTCTCATGAGATACACATATCCAAATCTCGAGTAATCATCTGTGAAAGTGATGAAGTACTTATATCCACCTCTAGCTTGAATGCTCATAGGACCACATACATCAGTATGCATTAATCCTAAATATTCAGTGGCTCTTGTGCCTTTAGTCCTGAACGACCTTTTGGTCATTTTATCTTCCAAACAGGATTCACAAGTTGGTAGATCATCAAACTTTAAGTCACTTAAAGGTCCATCACTAACCAATCTTTTAATCCTATTAAGGTTAATATGACCTAGGCGCAAATGGCATAGGTAGGTTTTATCTTATGATAATTTTACTCTTTTATGGTTAGGTTGCGTTAATTCTGTGTCTAACAAGTGAGAGATATTTTTATGTAAATAGAATAGACTATTTTCCAATGTACCTTTGCAAACAAATTTGTCATCTTTACTAATAATAATTTTTTTTTTTTTATTAAAAGTAACCGAATATTCAAATTTATTTCAACAAGAAACTGAAATTAAATTTCTCTTGAATTGAGGTACATAATAAATGTCTATCAAATCTAAATGCCTACTAGAATCTAGATTAACTCTAATATCTCCCACTGCACTAGCAGACACCAACGCTCCGTTGCCTAAACACAAGTTGATTTCATTCTTATTCAGCTTTCTCCTTTCTTGAAACCCTACAAGGAATAACAAACATGATTATTGGCTACAGAGTCTACGATCCAAGAATCTGTAAAATCTGCCAGTAAACATGTTTCAGATAAATCACATTACCTTGTTTCTTTTTATTCTGAGACTTTGGGCAATTACTTTTCCAATGTCTCTTTTCACCACAAAAGAAGCACTTCCTTTTGATCTTGGTTATTCCTTGACCTTCTGACTGGTCTTAACAGTAGCAACTTTACCAACCATATGAATCTCTTCTAGAGACATCATCATATCAGCAGCAGACCCCATTCCTTCATGCTGCTGTTACAAACGTCGGAGATGGTAGCCATTTGGCCATCTCATTCGAGGTCTTCCACTGCTCATACTCGTCTCTTTGCATCACATTAGATTCATTAGTGGGAGTAGGTGGTTTTTAGGAGTAGTCAGAACAAACTTATGTTTTTCAGCTCCCAGCAACAACCCAATTTTCCTTTTCCATGTGACATAATTATCACTAGTTAAATATTTATCTTTTAGGATGATCATTAGGGATGGGGTCATGATTTCTTAATAAAACAAAGTTATATATGAGTAAATAATCATGTTTTAGCACTTTCAAATATTTTCTTGAATTAAATATAAATTCAATCGTAAAATTCAACGGTGATCCAACACCCATAAATGTTACGCCTCCTTTGGGAGTTCGCACCATTTACTAGTTCGACTAGGTCCCACCTAATTGTTAACCTAACAACCAGCGTTTTCAATTTTAGCCTTTCAATTTTACTGACAAGAACTCTTGGGAGAATATCAATAAAATTACATTGAGTGTGTTACCAAGATATCGACCATCAATATTTTCTCTCACGAAAATCCCTCCTTGGAGAGTAGATCTCGTTTGAGTCAATTGTCTAGTCTATCCTTGTAAGGAAGTATGTTGCTAAATTCCATTCATGGACGCCCCTTGGGGGGATTACCAATAAATAATAAAGCTCAACTAACCTTGGAGGCCATAGGTGTTGCAAAACACCTTCTCCCACTCAATTATTTAAGGTGTGTGATTAAATCCCATAGAATGATTTACCAAGTTATCTAGATGCCAATTAGATACCTAAATCATTCAATGCATGTTCATACCAAAAGAGATATATGAGTGACACTCCTATTCTATATGTCATGTTATCATACAATAACAAATATTGTAATATTTATGAAAAATAAATAGCCACAATTTTGGTCCATCCTAGAAAAACAAGTAAATTACATTTGATTGGAATACAAAAAACTCCTTTCTTGGCGAACAAACTGATGCCGATAGGCAGCGTGATAACAAGAAACAGCCCAAACACACAGAAGAACAATAGCTTTACTTCCAAAAGGGATACAGAGATCACCACCCTACGGAAGTTCGGCAAGATAGGTAAAAGCTCACCACCAAAGTTAAGTCAAGAGGGATACAAAATATCACCACCCTAGAGAATTAACCAAGGATACAGAACTAAAGGGAAACTCACCACTCAATGGAAATCCACCAAAGAGATACAGAGTTAAAAGATAAAATCTCAAAGAGATAGTATTCTGAAATTCAATATTGATCAATAATATTTAACAAGGATAGAGGCTCATTATAGCCAAATCATGGAACAACCCTCCATGCATAGGAAAAGGACGAAATTAAAAGAAAACAACATAATTCAAAGCATTGGAAACTTAAGAAATTAAAGACACTAAAGCTGAACTCTTCAAATCCCGCAATTGTTGTCTGCTGACACTTGAAATTGAAAACAGTGATAACTCCTTCTTGGAAGCTTCAAACGATGCAATTCAATAGTGGAAATTGTAGTTAAGACGTTGAACTTTCCAATGAGATAAAGCACATCAGCCAACTCTTCCAGAATCAAAAGTTATAAAGTCTCAAAAATACCCCTGCGAGCTAAATCTGATGCTTAACAAACCATAGTAAAAATTTGAAATCCCTTTGTGTCTTGAACCGAGGTCATGCAATTGGACACTCCAGTGTCAATCTCTCCGGGTTGAAAAAGGCTCGTCCTCGAGTCTGAACTGCTAGACTTGCCATGATATGGAGAGAGATCAGAGGTATTGAAAGTGGTAGAAACTCCATAAGTGTCCGGTAACTCAATCTTGTATGCATTCTTTCCAATTCGTTGTAGAACTTTAAATGGACCATCAGCTCTTGGCTTCAATTTTCCATACTTTCCAGGAGGAAAGCGATCCTTTCTAAGATGAATCCATACCAAATCACCCTCTTTAAACTCAGCATGCTTGCGGTGTTTATCTGTGGCTTTCTTATACTTCTCATTTTGCTTTAGAATCTTTTCTCGAACTTGTGCATGTAATTTCTTAATTTCACTTGCTCTCTCATCAGCATCACCACTGAAATGATTGCTAATAGCAAGTGGAACTAAATCCAAAGGGCTGATAGGATTCTTACCATAAACCACTTCAAAAGGACTTCGACTTGTGCTCTGACTTGTAGAACGATTGTATGCAAACTCTATTTGAGGTAAGATAAGATCCCATTGTCGAATATTCTTTCCCACATAACATCTCAGCAGATTCCCCAAGCTACGATTAACAACTTCAATTTGTCCATCCGTTTGTGGATGATGAGATGAACTAAAATTTAGACTTGTGCCCAGCTTCTTCCAAAGTGTGCGCCAAAATGACTCAAAAACTTTGGATCTCGATCAGAAACAAGGCTTTTTGGAATGCCATGTAACTTCACAATCTCCTTGAAATACAAGTTTGCAACACTAGTAGCATCATGTCTTGTTGCAAGGAACAAAATGAGCCATCTTCGAAAACCTATCAACAACAACCATGATTGAATCTTTGTTTCTTTGAGTTCTTGGCAATCCCATAACAAAGTCCAAGCTAACTTCTTCCCACGGAGCATGAGCTACTGGAAGTGGTGTATACAAACCCGTGTTCTGACGATGTGTCTTTGCAATATGACAAATTCTACATTGCTCAACATGTCTTACCACATCCTTCAACATCTTTGGCCAAAAAAACCTCTCTTCCACAAGAGCAAGAGTTTTGTCTCTACCAAAATGACCGCCTAACCCACCGTCATGAGCCTCCATGATAATAGAATGTCTTAGAGAACAATTAGGTACACACAAACGATTGGCCTTAAAGATAGCCATTATGCAACAAGAACTGCTCAAACGGACCCTTTTCACACTCCTTCCAAATTCTGCCGAAATAAAGGTCATCTTCATACAACTCCTTTAAAATCTCAAAGCCTATTACCTTTACCTCTAATATGGACAGCAAGGAATGTTTTCGACTCAATGCATCAGCCACCACATTTTGAACTTCCGCTTTGTGCTTAATGGTAAAGTTATAAGCTTGAAGAAATTCCACCCAAACTGCATGTCTTCTATTGAGCTTGTGCTGATTGTTGATAAACTTCAATGCTTCATGATCTGAATAAAGCACAAAGGGCTTCGACAGAAGATATTGACTCCAATGATTCAAAGCTCGATAAATGGCATAGAACTCCTTGTCATAAGTAGAGTATTTTCTACGAGAATCATTCAACTTCTCACTAAAGAACGCAATCGGTTTACCTTCTTGACTTAGCACAGCACCAATACCCGAATTAGAAGCATCACACTCAACTTCAAATACTTTTGTAAAATCTGGAAGTGAAAGAATAGGCCTCGGTTACCTTTCTTTTAATGAACTCAAAACTTCTTCTAGCATCATCTGTCCACTTGAATCCAACACCTTTCAAGCACTCGGTGATTGGAGCAACGATAGAACTGAACCCTTTGATGAAGCGCCGATAGAATGAAGCAAGACCATGAAAACTTCGAATGTCATGAAGTGACTTTGGTTCCGACCAGCTAAGAATTGCTTCCACCCTTGCTAGGATCCATCTTGATTCCATCTTTAGACACAACATAGCCTAGGAAAATAAGGCTACTAGTAAAGAACTTACACTTCTTCACATTAGCATAAAGCATTTGCTCCCTCAATATGCAAAAGATCTGCTCAAGATGATTCAAGTGTTCTCCTTCATCTTTGCTATACACTAGAATATCATCAAAGTACACAACAACAAAATGCCCAATACAAGGCTTGAGAATATGATTCATAAAGTGCATGAAAGTACTAGGAGCATTAGAAAGACCAAATGGCATAACCATCCACTCGTAGAGACCATCCCTTGTCTTGAAGGCTGTTTTCCACTCATCTCCAATTCTCATTCTAATCTGATGGTATCCACTTCGTAGATCAATTTTTGAAAAGATGGCAGCACCATGTAGTTGATCAAGTAGATCATCAAGTCGTGGAATTGGGAAGAGATAATCAACAGTAATCTTGTTCACCGCTCTACTATCAATACACATACGCCACGCACCATCTTTCTTTGGTACCAAAAGGGCTGGAACAGCACATGGACTCATGCTTTCCCTTACCATTCCCTTTGCTAGGAGCTCATCAACTTGCCTTTGCAATTCGTCATGCTCTTTTGGACTCATTCTATAAGCCGCTTTATTAGGTAGTGCTGCACCCGGAACAAAGTCAATATAATGTTGAATGTCTCTCATGGGAGGTAGGCCTGGGGTTATCTCTTCCGGAACTACATCATGGAACTCATCAAGAATAGACTTCATTATAACAGGTGGTTCATTATCGCCCTCATTCTCTTCAACCACAATAAGCACATACACTTCACTACCCAACTTCAGCTCTTTAACACATTCGGACTGAGTAAGTAACTACTGCCCTCTCCTTTAGAAGGTTTAGGAACACTTTCTGGTTTACTTGGGCCCAATACGATCTTACACCCATCTTTTACAAAAGAATAAGTGTGCTTGTACCCATCATACAAGATACGCCTATCATAATGCCAAGGTCGTCCAAGAAGTAAATGACAAGCATCCATAGGAGCTACATCACACCACACTTCATCCTTATAATATTTACCAATAGAAAATGAAACAAGGCAACGTTTATTCACCTTTATCTCATTGTCTTTCTGAAGCCAAGAAAGCTTGTAAGGATGAGGATGCTGCACCGTTTTCAGACCCAACTTGTCCACCATAACATAGAAACCACGTTTTAAAAGCTACCACTATCAATAATCACAACACACACCTTGCCATGAGACGTGCACTTGGTATGGAACACGTTCTTCCTCAACCAGTCTTCATCTTCTTCTTCACGAGCAACACTCAAGTTTCTTTGAATGATAAGTGACATACCATGATCAGCGTAAGTCACCTCTTCACCCTCTTCTTGATCATTATAATAATCAGCCTTTGAATCTTCCTCCATCTCCTCTTCATTCTCTTCTTCAACCAATGAAACAATTCTGCGATTTGGACACTCCGAAGCAATATGGCCAAATCCTTGACACTTGAAGCACCTGCGAGAACTTGCGTTAGAAGAGCTAGGTTGTGGCTTATTAGCTACTGCACCATCATCTTTTGAGGTCGACTTCGGAATAGTTTTGGTGGCTGTACCAGACTTGGAATTGGTTCCCTTGATAGGAAAACCCTCACGAGAGCCATACTTAGAACCCCTGCCACGAATTTCCTTTTGTTTTCTCCACCTTAAAAGCAAGTTTACACACATCATTGAAAGTCCAATATGGCTGCAGCTGCACCACATTAGAAATCTCATAATTCAAACCACCAAGATAACGTGCAATGGTCTGCTCTTCCGGTTCCATGAGATCACCTTTCAACATGAGATTATCAAACACGACTGTATATTCCGCGATCGAAAGATCCTTTTGTCTAAAATTCTGAATCTTCAAGAAAACATCTTGCCGGTAATTGTCTGGTAGATACTTCCTTGTCAATTCCTTTTTCATCTTAATCCAAGTCAAAATCTTGCTTCTCTCTTCTCTATCTCTCTGTTTCTTGAAATTCTCCCACCAAAAGGAGGCATGCTTTCGAAGTTTGATTGCAACAAGTTTCACCTTTCTATGCTCTGGAACTTCTTGATATTTGAAGATACGATCCACTGTATTCAACCACTCTATGAACTCATCCGGTTGCATCTTTCCTTCAAATTCTGGAATCTCAACTTTCGCATTGAAAGCACAATGTGTCTCACGATCCCTCAAGACATAATGCATCAAATCACGAGGATGAGGTGGAGTACTATCATCAGAAAATGGCTGCGAGTTTGATGGAAAGGATTAACATCAATACCATCATCTTCGAATCCTTCATTCTCATCATGATCGTGATTCTCGTAGAGATGCAAACGTTGCTGGAGTTGATGGATTGGCTGCCTCAAATCATCCATAATAAGGTTCCGTTGATTCACTTGAGGAGCTGTCTCTTCATCAATAGTTGGCATGCGACGACGACCAGCCATTGATATTAAAAGTAAACGAAGAGCAACCTAAAGCTCTGATACCAAACTGATGCCGATAGGCAACGTGATAACAAGAACAGCCCAAACACACACAAAAGAACAATAGCTTTACTTCCAAAAGGGATACAGAGATCACCACCCTACGGAAGTTCGGCAAGATAGGTAAAAGCTCACCACCAAAGTTAAGTCAAGAGGGATACAGAATATCACCACCCTAGAGAATTAACCAAGGATATAGAACTAAAGGGAAACTCACCACTCAATGGAAATCCACCAAAGAGATACAGAGTTAAAAGATAAAATCTCAAATAGATAGTATTCTGAAATTCAATATTGATCAATAATATTAACAAGGATAGAGGCTCATTATATAGCCAAATCATGGAAAAACCCTCCATGCATAGGAAAAGGGCGAAATTAAAAGAAAACAACATAACTCAAAGCATTGGAAACTTAAGAAATTAAAGACATTAAAGCTGAACTCTTCAAATCCCGCAATTGTTGTCTGCTGACACTTGAAATTGAAAACAGTGATAACTCCTTCTTGGAAGCTTCAAACGATGCAATTCAATAGTGGAAATTGTAGTTAAGATGTTGAACTTTCCAATGAGATAAAGCACATCAGCCAACTCTTCCAGAATCAAAAGTTATGAAGTCTCAAAACCCCTGCGAGCTGAATCTGATGCTTAACAAACCATAATAAAAATTTGAAATCCCTTTGTGTCTTGAACCGAGGTCATGCAATTGGACACTCCCATGTCACAAGTCTTCAAGCGGCCAACGATCACTTGTGCGTCCCACGGCTGCCCCTATGGGCGTGCGCACTCCACAACCCCAACAAGGGCTTCCGTGCGCAGCCCATGGCACTTCATGCGGCTGCTGTGCGCAGCCCACAGTCCAACATGCACAACTTCGTGCAATCTTGCGTGCATGCATATTGCTATGGTGCGCACGGTCCCAAACTTGTTCCAGTTGCTTCAAATTCTTCAAGTCTTCGAAGCTTGAATATATTACAGCAGTATTTATACAAATAAATTACTGTAGTAATTTTTTTTTTTAATCACTGCAGTATTTTAATAATAAAAAACTGCACTACTTTATTACAATAAAATTAAAAGAACTTAGCAACTACCAAGAAGGAATTATGGCGATGATAGACCACCCTTCTTGTTACAATTCTGAAACAAAAATACATTGAAATTCTAGGACCAAAATCGAGCAACAACAATTCACTTTATAATAACATATATAAAACCATACATTCCAATGAAATTATATATGCGAATACCTAGAGTGCCATCTCTTTCTTAAACATGCATAATCACAATAAAAAGAAATCGATACACGTATATACATTAATTAATCAAAGGGTACAACCAAGGCTCTGATACCAATTGTTGGGAAAAAATACGGTTGCACGCAGCGGAAGCAAGACTAAAGTCGAGTTTAGTATGTTTTAAAATTTTTCCTTTGATGAACCTTAACCCTTTAAATTAATTAAACATATATATATACTAATAAAAGTAGAATACCTTTTGTCGCGTGATCCGATTGACTTGCGTCGATGGTAATCTGCAAGATCTTCAATCCTATCATGAACGTGAATCACCTAGGAGCGTGGTCTCCCTTTCCTTGAATTGTGTACCTGAAGATGGAAAACAAAATCTCCTTTTTTCTGATTTGTTAGTCTCTCAGCGTACAAAAGATAACAAAGATTATTTCGGTCACTTTTGAGTTCTCAAGTGATCGAAACTCGCATGAACCTTATTCGAAATTGTACACCAAAAGCCTATTGATGTATAAGCTAATAGTATACTATCGAAATAAAACAATCCTTTCTCTCTTTTGTCTTGGCCGAAAATTAAAAACTTGTCTAAGAGTATGATTCAAGCTAGAAGAAGAAGTTGATCAAGTGAATCAATTAGAGGATCAAGTGGCCGAACCCTATAATGTGTATTATATAGGGTGGCCGAATTCTCCTTCTCTTTCTATTAGGGTTTGCCGACTTCTCTACTAAAGAGGATTTGTGCTTTACCCTAATTCCTGTCAACTTTAGAATCATAACCCTAATTCAACTCATAAGTGTTTAATTCTTTATTGACTTAATAAAAGACTTCCTAATTTGATTAGATAAATAAAACTTATTATTTATCTTCTTACCAAATAAGTCTTTTACTTTAGTATACAACTACCAATAGTATTTAATCTAGGAAACATATTTCCTTATCAGAAAAAGATTTTGATTCTCAATTAAATGATTAACTAATAAATTAATTAATCTCCATTTAATCAAACAATAAAATAAAATAATATCTTTATACTATTTTCTAGTCTTGCCGCCCCATATATATATATGGGCTTAATATTATTTTCTTATTTTATTTAATCCATTAGACTTTAATTAAAAAGCCCACATGTTAACCAAACCCATTCTTACTAAAAGAAACAAGCCCACATGCCTTTCATTAATATATTAATATAATTGATCAGCCCATTAAATAAATAATGTGCAAATTATATTCTTAATATATTAAATGAAATTCTAGATGGACCCATAAATTGGTTTGGTAGAATATATCAAGTGATCCATGCAAGTCCGTGTGGAATGGGGATCTTGACGGGCTATCTAAATTTAAGCTTCAATAGACATAACCTAATCACAATCAACAAATGATTCACTTAGGTCCGATCTATTAATTTTAACTCATTCCACTAAAGAGCTAAAATTGAACTCTTAAATAAAGATAGAATAAGTAATCATTTCTCATTTGAACCCTAGACAATCTTATTAGAGATGGTGTATCCTCATGAAGAATATCAGTAATCGCCAAGAGCTCATAGACCGCCTATAGCTCTCAAAGTTACCATATTTCATATGACCACATTTTGAACTTGGATATTTTGACTTGTCCAGAAGCCATGTTTCAATAGACTCTATCGAAAACTTAACATTAAGATTCAATATCTAATACCTCAAAACATCCATATGATGATATTCTACTCTCTTTTAATAAATGGAGCCACGATGTCCATATCTATAAATGAAGTCCTCTATCGATTAACAAATGAATATAACCAAACTATCGAGGATAGACTATGCTATATAATCGTACTCATTGATAACTCAAATGATTTCACTTGCAACCATAAGTCCATCATTTATCTTAGGATTAAGATAGACTCTCCGATTGTCCTGATAATGAAAAGACTATTATCTATTGATGGTTCTAGATAAAGTTTTTCATTGTGATCCAGTTCAATGCACCCAGTGCATTAGAATCTTTTACTCAAAGACCCTCCGATGATTTTAGACTCATCATAACTCATTTGATCCCACTCAAATGCTAGCAAAAGAATTCTACAACTTTAACAAGATAAAGGTGCCTAACCTTTAACTTAAGTTGTGAACATTATTCAAGATTAACTAAAGAATTGTGTTTACCTCATACATATCCAGATGTACGAACAATTCTTCTTTTCTCATAGTCTTTTGACCTTATGATTATTTACTTTGACAATTATAATTATAAATGCTATAAGATTTTGTTAAATAAATAGAAATCACTTTATTAATATGATAAGATTGTCAATTACAATATTACACTCTTGCTATTGAGCATAATCCTAACAGTAACTGTCGATATTTTACACAACCAATTTATCAGTGTCCATTGATATAGCTATTACATATGGTATGATCCTCCACAATAGTTCATAATTAGAGCTAGGTCATAAAGTTCGTTATACCTCTCTAATTATATCTTTTCCTTTAAGTACCATTGATTCTATTGAATGATTATATCCTTCATTCCTTTACGGAAGATGGAGAGCGCTCTTAATCGTTTAAGCCCCGAATCAACCCTTAAGGGAACTACTTATCTACTTCTTGCAAGAAGGAGTGGATTCCACTATTGTGTGCATACCTTCCCAGCCACAAGCCAAACTGTGATTCCAAGATATGGAGATATTGACTGAGAATGCTATTCCGATCTAACCTGAAGGAGTCAGTAAGACACTCAAGATTTAGATCACCCAATATAGCCATATTTAGTCTATATATATGAATCTTTTCAACTAACGGATCTTAGTGATAGATACATATAGATCGTGGCTCAGTCCTATATGATCATATCATATAGGTGCCTCTATTCTCATAACTGTTAGGATTATGCTCAATAGCAAGAGTGTAATATTGTTTTTTGACAATCTTTTCATATTAATAAAGTGATTTCTGTTTTAAACAAATCTTATAGCATTTCTAGATTGAATATTATAATTGTCAAAAGTAAATAATCATAAGGTCAAAAGACTATGAGAAAAGAAGAATTGTTCATACATCTGGATATGTATGAGGGAGACACAATTCTTTAGTTAGTCTTGATTAATGTTCACAACTTAACGTAAAGGTTGGACACCTTTATCTTGTTAAAATTGAGATTCTTTTGCTAGCATTTGAGTGTGATCAAATGTGTATGATGGGTCTAAATCATCAAAGTGGCTTGAGTAAAAGAATCTAGTGCACTAGGTGCATTGAATGGATCACAATGAAATACTTTATCTAGAACTGTCAGTAGATAAAAGTTTTTTTCATTATGAGACAATCGGAGAGTCTATTGTAATCTGAGATAAATGATGGACTTATGGTTACAAGTGTTTTCATTTGAGCTATCAATGAGTACGATTATATAGCATAGTCTATCCTTGATAGTTTGGTGGTATTCATTGCTAATCGATAGAGAACTTCATTTATGGAATCTGGCTTATTTATTAAATGTGAGTAAAAATCATCATGGATGTTTGAGGTTTTGGATATTAAATCTTAACGTTGAGTTTTCAATAATGACTATGAAAGATGACTTCTTGATACGACCTCGTCGATTGTATCAGATTGATGCCTAGGATCGTTCTAACCTCTGGTTCGGATGGAAACCGCGACCCAACACCTATATGAGATGTGAACCTTGGTATAAGGAGGACGCCACAATCACAGGATGGAATACTCGATTGATAAGTCAAGGAGGAACGCCACAGAGAATTCTGATAAGTTCCAATCAGTTCTTAAAGAACAATAGAGAAAATTCTCTCAATTTGCTTCGAATTCAAGTCTACCAAAAATTACATCAAAAAGACCCTTAAATACTGAAACCCTAAAACCAAAAAGGAATAAATATTGGCAATTAATGCCTTACAACGGGAAAGGAAATAAACTAAAACAAGCAACTAATTGACTTGCTCCCTATTTGGAAGGCTAAATTTTGGAAACAAATCAGCCCTTAATATTTGGAAATAATCAATTCATTATTCATTACAAATTGAAACTCCTCCACACGCCATAGCTTGTGCTTCACGCCCAAGCTCTCTGCCACATGCCCAAATCACTCTTATTCAGCCCAATCAATTGCCTTGATGATGTTAATTAAGCCTTGGTCTTCATGTGGGCTCATCTTGGACTTTAAAATCGGAATCAGCCCCAGTGTCTTGAATCAGGCCATTTAGTGCTTCCTTGA
Organism: Acer saccharum; assembly: GCA_030490815.1. Taxonomy (NCBI): domain Eukaryota; kingdom Viridiplantae; phylum Streptophyta; class Magnoliopsida; order Sapindales; family Sapindaceae; genus Acer; species Acer saccharum. The sequence continues at coordinate 38,610,432 of CM059866.1, forward strand.
ATCTTTTAGCCCTTGCCCTTGTTATTGGCCCAACCGGAATGTGCAATGGATCTCTTGATGGCCCCTTATTCTCATCATTCCCTCCCTTTTGAAAGGATTTGTCCTCAAATCGTCACCTGGAAGATCTAACTTGTTGCGTGCCATCTCCCCTTGGAAGTAGTTTAGAACGCCGCTGGACTGGAAACCGTTCCTTCCTCATATGCAACCACACCCAATCTCCGGTTCAAACACAACTTTCTTGCGCCTTTATTTGCTTGCGTGGCTATTGCTCAGTTCTCCTCTCTATGTTTTATCGAGTCTTTTCATGGAGTTTGCTTAACGAAATCTGCATTTTTTACCATCCAAGTTAACATGCTCATTCACAGGTAAAGGAGTTAAATCCAAAGGAGTCAACGGGTTAAAACTATATACAATTTCAAAAGGCGAATAATGAGTTGCAGAATGCACACTCCTATTATAAGCAAACTCTACATGTGGAAACAATCCTCCCATGTTTTCAAGTTCTTTTGTATTATAGCACGCAACAAGGCAGATATAGTCCTATTAACTACTTCAGTTTGACCATCAGTTTGTGGATGACAAGTAGTAGAAAACAAAAGTTTAGTTCCTAACTTACCCCACAAAATCTTCCAAAAGTAGCTTAAGAACTTAGCATCTCTATCTGAAACAATGGCTTAGGCATGCCATGCAATCGAACAATTTCTTTGAAAACAAATCAGCAATGTGATGCATCATCAGTTTTATGACAAGGAATGAAATGTGCCATTTAGAAAACCTATCAACAACCAATATATAGAATCCCTATCCCTTTTTGACCTAGGCAAACCCAACACAAAATCCATAGAAATATCAATCCAAGGTCCACTAGGTATAGGCAAGGAGTATACAATCCATGAGGCTTAATCCTAGACTTAGCTTGTCTACATGTAATGCATTTTCCACAGATTCTTTCTACGTCACGTTTCATATGAGGCCAAAAGAAGTGTTTATGCAAAACATATAGTGTCTTGGCTATACCAAAATGCCCCATCAAACCTCCCCCATGAGTTCTCTAACAAGCAATTCACGCAAAGAACTCTTAGGCACACATATTTAGTTTCTCTAAACAAAAATCCATCATGCCTATAAAACTTGCCAAATGCTACTTTTTCACATGCATTGAATACATTACCAAATCAGAATCTTCCACATACAAGTCTTTAATGTAGTCAAAACCAAGCAATCTAGCATTCAAAGTAGAAAGTAAAACGTACCTTCTAGACAACGCATCAGCGACCACATTTTCCTTACCTTTTCGTACTTGATCACATATGGAAATGTTTCTATGAACCACCCACTTGGCATGCCGCTTATTTAGCTTGTGCTGTCCCTTTAAATGCTTCAACGACTCATGATCCGTGTGAATCACAAATTCTTTCGGCCAAAGGTAGTGTTGCCAAGTTTCCAATGCCCTAACCAAAGCATACATCTCTTGTCATAGGTAGGATAATTCAAGGCTGCTCCACTTATTTTCTCACTAAAAAATGCAATGGGACGTCCTTCTTGCATTAGAACAGCTCCAAACCTATTCCTGAAGCATCACACTCAATCTCAAAAGCTTTAGCAAAGTCAGGCAAAGCAAGCAAAGGTGCATTAGTTAATTTTTCCTTAATCAAGTTAAATGCCTTTTCTTGTTCATTACCCCACTTAAAATCCACATTCTTTTTGATAACTTCAGTTAAAGGTGCAGCTAGACTACTAAAGTCTTTCACAAACCTCCTATAGAAACTAGCCAACCTATGAAAACTTCTCACTTGTCCCACATTTGTAGGTTTTGGCCACTCCTTAATTGCCTTAACCTTTTCTTCATCAACCCCAATTCCTTTAGCACTAACAAAAAACCTAGAAATACAAGCTTATCCGTGCAAAGGTACACTTTTTTAAATTAGCAAACAACTTTTCTGTTCTTAAAACACCTAAAACAAGTTTTAAATGTTCAACATGCTCATCCAAGTTCTTGCTATAAATCAGAATGTCATCAAAGTAAACAATCACAAATTTTCTAATAAAAGCACGCAAAACATGGTTCATTAATCTCATGAAAGTACTTGGTGCATTAGTTAACCCAAAAGGCAAACTAACCACTCATATAAACCATATTTTGTTTTGAAAGCAGTTTTCCACTCATCACCTTCTTTCATCCTAATTTGATGATATCCACTTTTAAGATCAATTTTAGTGAAAACAGTATAACCATGCAATTCATCAAGCATATCATCTAATCTAGGAATAGGATGTCGATACTTTACAGTGATATTGTTGATGGCACGACAATCAACACACATCCTCCATGTTCCGTCCTTCTTAGGCACAAGTAATACGGAACCGCACAAGGACTCATACTCTCACGAACATACCCCTTTTCCATGAGCTCATCAACCTGCCTTTGAAGTTCCTTTGTCTCCCGGGATTACTTCTATATGCGGGTCTATTTGGAATTGGTGCTCCGGGTACAAAATCAATTTGGTGCTCAATCCCCTTATTAGTGGTAAACCAATAGGCATCTCTTCGGGAAACACTTCATCAAAATCCTGCAAAAGTGAAACAACAACACTAGGCAAAGAAGAGCAATTTCGTTAGTACTAAAACAAGCCTCTTTGTACAAAAGTACAATCATTAGCTGATTTGAAAACAAAGAATTTTTGATCTCACTCCCTCTTGCATAAAAGCTCACTTGTTTTCTCACTCTTTTTTTCTCATCAACCTCTTTTTCTTTTTCAACTTTTTTTTCTTTTTTTGCTGTTTCGGACTCTCTCTCTTTTGTCTCTCTTCTTTGAACTCTCACTCTCACTCTCCTTTTTAACATCTCTCTCTTTTTTAACCTTACTTGGTCTTCATACTTGTCTTGGGGTTAAAGGTACAAGAGTGATTGGCCTTTTATTGAGTACAAAGGAGTATCTATTGGTATATCCATCATGTGTCACATGCCTATCAATTGCCATGGTCTTCCCAAAAGGATATGACCCGCATTCATTGGTACCACGTCACAATAACTTCATCTTTGTATTTTCCAATTGAAAATGACACCAACACCTGTTTATTCACCCTAACTTCCCCACTATCATTCAACCATTGTAGCTAATAAGGTTTTGGGTGCTTAAAAGTTGTCAAATTCAATTTTTCCACCAAAGTAGTGCTAGCCACATTAGTACAACTCCCCCCATCAATAATATACTACATACCTTATCATTAACATGGCAGCAGGTGTGAAAAATTTATCACGTTGAACCTCATCATCTTTCTTGGCTTGAGCACTAAGAGCTCTTCTTGCAACCAAAAGCTCTCCACCTACCGGATATTCAAAGTCACTTGCATCCTCCAAAGGTGGCATGGACTCATCATCAGATTCATCTTCGGATTCGATACCGCCATCATCCTTCAAAACCATTACTCTCTTGTTTAGGCATTGTGATGCAATATGACCTGCTCCCAAACACTTAAAGCACTTAATGTCACGGTTTCTAGAAGGTTGAGAATCTGATTTACCTTGATTTAATGCGCCTCCAGCCTTTGATCTTTGGAAGGTTCGGTTTTAGCCTTGGCCTTGAAACTAGGCTGGTCCTCTCTCTTGCTCCAATTCGGTTTCCATGATGAAAGAACCCGAATTTTGCCCAACCCGTGTGGAACCCCTCCCCTTCATTATTGTTCCACTTTAATGGCCATGTGTACCATGTCAGTCAATTCAACATAATGTTGCATCTCCACTATATTTGCAATGTCTTGGTTTAGCCCATTTAGAAACCTGGCCATAGTTGCCTCTCGGTCCTCCTCTACATCAGCTCGAATCATGGCTATCTCCATCTCCTTGTAGTAATCTTCAACACACTTAGACCCTTGAGAAGAGTTTGCAATTTTGAAACAAACCCCTATAATAGTGACTTGGAATGAATCTCCTCCTCATAATAGTTTCATCTCCTCCTATGTTGATATGAACCTCACCAAGAGCAGTGAGACCCGGAACCAATATATGGTAACGAAGGATCGTTTTCTAATTCAAGTTTATAACAAAGATCAATATAAGGACCGCGACCCGTTATATATGGAGATAAGAACCAACGGTATCAAGAAAGTTATAGACGCCACACTCAAGAACGAGAGAGAATTGTGAGTGATAAGTCAGAGATCAAAGAACCAAAGAGAAAACGCTCTCAATATTAATTTTATCAAAAAAAGTTGCGAAATAATACATCCAAGCAGCTCTTAAATACTAAAAGAAATCTAAACCCTAAACGGAAAAGAAAGTCTAAAACTTTAAGGAAATAAACTGTATGTTGCAATTCGGAAATAATTAAAAAAACAGAAATATGTTGCAATTCGGATTCCTCAATCCTAGGTTGTTCCCCACGCCCAAGCCTCTTGTTCACATGCCCAAGTATCTTTATTCAGCCCAATTAGTTGTCTTGATAATGTTAACTAAGCCTTGGTCTTCATATGGGCCCATCTTGGACTTCAATATTTCAGAATTAGTCCACGTTTCTTGAATCAAGCCATTGAGTGCTTCTTTGAATCTCTTAGCCCTTGCCCTTGTTATTGGCCCAACTGGTACATGCAATGGATCTTTTGATGCAGCCCCTTTATTCTCATCATATCTCAATAGGTCTTTCTCCATTACGTCTCCTACTCACAATCAGTGATCCCACCAAACAATAGCATAATCAGTGAACTCTATGGCTGCCAATTTCACCTTCTTCAATTCGGAATTTTCATGGCAATCAAATACCAACTCTATTCTTTTCTCCCACTCCAAATAAGCTTCAGGATCAGTTTTACCTTGGAATGTTGGAATCTTCACCTTTATCCTACCCAAATTATTATCAACCCTCTCTCCATACCTATCTCCTCTATTCCCATACCTATCTTCTCTATTCCCATACCTAACTCCTCTACCTCCCATTCCACGCCTAAATCTACCAACACCCACATTAGACATTCGATCCTCCTCCTCTAGGTCATTCCCATAATCATCTTCATAGTCATTCCTAGGTAGGTTCCTTTCTCTTCGTTCCACATTAGGAGCCCTAAATGGCCGCTCCCTTTGTGAACTAGACTCCACTTTGTGTAACCTATCATTCATCTCGCCAAACCTATCATTCACCTCACCAAACTGAATCTCCATCCGAGCCATGTGTTGTTGCATGGCTGTAAACAAACGATCGAGATCTACCATTTTTGGTGCTTCGTTGGACAATTCCTTACTATTATCGTGTGACATATTTAGACCCTGCAAAACAAACAAGAATTAGTAAGCCTCACAAACACTCCCTCACGTGTTTACCTTCAAAGATGATGACACTCAGACTCGTGTTTCACTCAAATCTTTGGCTTTTACCCTCAGTATGTACTCACCACTCTTGCCTTTTTCCACTCGTAATTTCTCAAAAGTTCTTATCAAACTAATCGAACAATAATCAAATTTCTTAGCCACGTTCACACGAAACAAAGATCTCATAGGTTCACACAAAACGAATCACAACGAAATTGAAATAACAAACTAATACCATAATTTTATTTTATTTTTTGAATAATACTGCACGAAACCAAAGAATGGGACTAACATAGTGATATATTCAACTACTACAGGATCGTCCTAAAAAAATTTTGTACTAATAATTTTTTTTTTTTTTTTTTTTTTACCTTGATCAACAAGTAAGACCTTTGGTAATTTTTATTTTTTTTGTACTGGACTTGATGAACGGAATCAAGTTTTTTTGTTTTTGTTTTTTTTTTTCAACGAAATCAAAGAAGAAGAACTAAGATAGATAAAACCTAATGTTAGAAACCAAAGCTCTGATACCAAATGATACGAACCTCGTCGATTGTATCAAGATTGATGCCTAGGATCGTTCTAACCTCTGGTTCGGATGGAAACCGTGACCCAACACCTATAATGAGATGTGAACCTTGGTATGAAGGAGGACGCCACAATCAAGGATGGAATACTCGATGATAAGTCAAGGAGGAACGCCACAGAGAATTCTGATAAGTTCCAATCAGTTCTTAAAGAACAATAGAGAAAATTCTCTCAATTTGCATTCAAATTCAAGTCTGCCGAAAATTACATCAAAAAAGACCCTTAAATACTGAAACCCTAAAACCAAAAAGGAAATAAATATTTGGCAATTAATGCCTTACAAACGGGAAAGGAAATAAACTAAAACAAGCAACTAATTGACTTGCTCCATATTGGAAGGCTAAATTTTGGAAACAAATCAGCCCTTAATATTTGGAAATAAATCAATTCATTATTCATTGCAAATTGAAACTCCTCCACACCCCATAGCTTGTGCTTCACGCCCAAGCTCTGATGAGAATCAAGAAGCTTCACCAACGGATCCATTTCATGTTCCAGTTGGGCCAATTACAAGGGGCAAAAGGATCAAGAAGCATTTAATGGGGGCTGATTCTAAGTTGCTGAAGTCCAAGTTCAGTCCACATGAAGACCAAATCCGGGCTGAACTTCGTGGGCCTCTACAAACCGCATCTGAAGTTGGATTGTCTATTATAATATGTTTTCAAAAAGCCCAAGATGAGCCCTACAGATGTTATGAAGACTCCGTCATCCGTAACAGATCACAACAGGCCCAAATTTGGCCATCTATCTTGTTGCGCGAAGACTTGAGCTGTACGAGAGCTGGACACCGGGCTGAACTTCGTGGGCCTCTATAGAGAGCATCTAATGTCGGATTGTCTATTATAATATGTTTCGGAAAGCCAAGACGAGCTCTAAAGATGCTATGAAGACTTTGTCCTCCGTAACAGATCACAACAGGCCCAAAATCAGCCATCTAGTTTGTTGCGCGAAGACTTGAGCTGAGGAGTCCGAATTTCAGTATATTCCTAATAAAGAGCTGATTATGGTGTGAGATACAGGCTAGGGTTGGAGGATTCCGAATTTAGCATATTCCTATTTTAATTATTTCCCAAATAAATAGTTGATTGTTTCCCAAACAAAGTCAACTAGTTGATAGTTTTTATTCTTTTACTTTCCTAATTGTAAGGCAATTAATTGCTGAGTTTATTTCCTTTTCTTTTATCGTCTAGGGTTTAGATTATATATGGATACTGTCTAGGGGTTTTTCAGCATATGATCGTTTGTGATGCTTTTTCCCTTTAGATCAGTCCAATTTTTATTAAAAAATTATCGTCTAGGGTTTAGATATTTCTTAGTATTTAAAGGACGCATTGATGTATTATTTAAAAAACATTAGACTTTGAATGAAAAAATTGATAGAGAGCGTTTCTCTTTGGTTCTTCATTGAACTATGAACTTATCAAGGTTCTACCTTGTGGCGTTCAACCTTGACTTATCACTCACCTTCTTTCTCTTTCTTGAGTGTGGCGTCTACAACCTTCTTGATACCGTTGGTTCTTATTTCCATATAGATAATGGGTCACGGTCCTTTATTTCCTTGTTTTTATAAACTTGAATTAGAAAACGATCCTTCGTTACCATATATTGGTTCTGGGTCTCACTATTCTTGGTGAGGTTCATATCAAGCTCTCTGCCACACACCCAAATCACTCTTATTCAGCCCAATCAATTGCCTTGATGATGTTAATTAAGCCTTAGTCTTCATGTGGGCTCATCTTGGACTTTAATAATTCGGAATCAGCCCAAGTGTCTTGAATCAGGCCATTTAGTGCTTCCTTGAATCTCTTAGCCCTTGCCTTTGTTATTGGCCAACCTGAATGTGCAATGGATCTCTTGATGTGACCCCCTTATTCTCATCACTTCTGGATAAGTCATAATATATATCCAAGTTTAAAATATGGTCATATGAGGAAATATGGTAACTTGGAGAGCTATAGACGGTCTATGAGCTCTTGGCGATTACTGATATTCTTCACGAGGATTCACCATCTCCTATAAGATTGTCTAGGGTATGAATGAGAAACATTTACTTGTTCTATCTTTATTTAAGAGTGCAATTTTAGTTCTTTAGTGGAATGAACTAAAATTAATAGATCGAACCTAAGTGAATCATTTATTGATTGAGATTAGGTTATGTCTATTGGAGCTTAATTTAGATAAGCCCGCCAAGATCCCCAATCCACACGGACTTGCATGGATCACTTGATATATTCTACCGGACTAATTTATGAGTCCATCTAGAATTGTATTAAGGTATGTGGACTTGTTTCTTTTAGTAAGAATGAGCCTAGTTCACATGTGGGCCTTTTAATTAAGGTCCAATGGATTAAATGAAATGAGAAAATAATATATGGGCCATATATATATATATATATGGGTGGCAAGGCTTAAATAAAAGTCTAAATATTATTTTATTTCATTATTTGATTAAATGGAAATTAATTAATTGATTAATTAATTATTTAATAAAATCAAAATCTTTTTCTGACTAGGAAATATGTTTCTTAGTAGCATACTGTTGTGGTAGTATAATAAATATAAAAGACTTATTTGGTTAGTAGATAAATAAAGGATTTATTTATCTAGTCAAATTAGGAAGTCTTTGATAGTCACAAATACACTAAAGAGTTGGATTAGGGTTTGGAATTCAAAAGAATGATAGGAGTCTTGGTGAAAACACAAATCCTCCTTGTGTGAGGATTTAGGCCAAAGATAAGAAATCTACCTAGGATTAAGATTTAGGCTACAAGGCATAAATCCTACTTGGGAGAAGATTTAGGCTATCACCTTATATTCTAAGGAATAGAATTCGGCTACCCTTTAATATAGGCAAGAGAATTCGTGCGTGAATATATATATTTAATAGGCAAGAGAATTCGTGCATGACTATATACAATATAGGCAATTGAATTCGTGCACTATGGTTAATATATAAGGAAGTTGAATTCGTGTCCTATAATATATATGTATAGCAAGTTTAATGGTGCAGCAATATAGAATATAGATTGCAAAGATTTCGTTCAAGATATATAATATATTGTGCAATGAAATCACACAAGAGATATTTTATATATTGTGCAAGGAAATCGCACCTTATAAATATATAATATATTCGGCAACCCTAATAAGGTTTGAGAGTTATTTTCTTTAGCTTGAAAAATAGAATCCAACTCTTATACTAGTGTGAGAATTCGGCTAAGAGGAAAAAGAGAGAAGAGAACGTTTTATTTCGATAATGCACTAGTAGCTTTACATCAAAAGGCTTTGTGCACAACTTCGAATTAGGTTCACGTGAATTTCAATCAAAAGATTGAGAATTCAAAAGTGACCAGAACGTTCTTGTTATCTCTTGGGAGTTTAATTTTTATGACTAACAAAAAAGAAAAAGTTTTTGTTATCCATCCTCAGGTACACAATTCAAAGAAAGGGAGACCGCGCTCGTAGGTGATTCACATTCGTGATTGGATTGGAAGATCTTGCGGATTACCATCAACGCAATGTCAATCGGATCACGGAACAAAGGTATGATATCTTTTGTTACATATTAATTAATCAAGGGTTAAGGTTCCATCTTTAAAAAGGAATTTTTTTGAAATATACTAAACCTCTTTTAGTCTCGCTTCCGCTGCGTGCAATCATTTTTTCCTACAATTGGTATCAGAGCCTTGGTTGTACCCTTTGATTAATTAATGTATATATACGTGAATCGATTTCTTTTTATTATGATTATGCATTTTAGAAAGAGATGGCACTTTAGGTATTCGCATAAATAATTACATTGGAATGTATGGATTTATATATGTTATTATAAAGTGAATTGTTGTTGCTCGATTTTGGTCCTAGAATTTCAATGTATTTTTTGTTTCGGAATTGTAACAAGAAGGGTGGTCTATCATCGCTATAATTCCTTCTTCATAGTTGCTAAGTTCTCCTTTATTTTTATTTAATAAAGTAGTGCAGTTTTATTGCGCTAAAAAAAAAAAAAATACTGCAGTTTTTATTTTATTTTTTAATAAAAATTGGACTGATCTAAAGGGAAAAAGCATCACAAACGATCAAATGCTGAAAAACCCTAGACAGTATCCATATATAGAAAAGAAAAGAAAAAAAAAGTGACAAAAAGCAATAAAGCACAAAGACCCAAAGGGAAAACAACCCCAAACAAAAAGAGGCACGCAGGCCACACCAAAAAAGAAAAAGAAAACATCAAGAAAAACGAAAAGACTCCCGACCCATGCAGTCATTGCCACTAAAGAAGAACAGAACGGCGGGGCAAAGAACCACCAAGAATCAGCCTGAAGCTCTAAAGCATGCCTTAGAAAGCGTATCTGCAACCTGATTCCCCTCCTTGAAAATATGGGAAACCTGAAAATCCATATGCGAGATCTGGAAGATGCAGCGCTGCCACGCCTGACGAACCCTCCAAGGAACCATTTCAGAACGAGAAGAAAGAAGCTGAACCACATAAGAAGAATCACTCTCCAGCCAGATACGATGCCACCCATACTTCCAAGCAAAATTAATGGCCAATGAGGCCGCAAGAAGCTCGGCCTCAAACGCGAAAACCTGACCAAGAGGAATAGCAAAACAACCCTTCACAAAGGCTCTACAGTTCCGAAATATACCACCACAACCACCAACCCCGGAGAGCCTAAGGCAGCGCCATCTGTATTCACTTTGATCCAACCAGGGGCCGGAGGCGACCAAACCACACTCTTGATCACTGGGGCTTTAGAAGGGCGACCTTGAAGACCAAAACGACGAAGAATCAAAAGGTCGTCCATACAATTACGCATACAACCAATCTCTAGGCGATTAGCCTCTGAAACTGCACGCCAAACCAAAGAAAGGACGGATCTAAAGTCCACTGACTTCCCTTCAAAGATCCACTGATTACGGGCAGTCCACACCCCCCATATCACTGCATGGATAGCCACTTTCCATAAAATCCTAACCTGCTCACTAAAGGAAACTGACATGGCCTGTAAGAAGAAGGATTGCCAAGTATTGGTAGAGACACGTCGTTGGAAAGTCGAGAAAACAGCCTCCCAAAGAGCAACTGCCAGGGGACAGTGAAGAAAAAGATGATCTGCAGATTCACTACTAACCCCACAAATACTGCAACGAGAAGCCAACTGGAACCCAGACCTGCAAAGGCGATCCTCAGTAGGAAGCCTGTTCAACATCAGACGCCAGGTCAAAGCTGAACGAGAAGGGGGAATAAAACGGGACCAAACATTCCTCCACCAAACAACCTGAGGAATATCACGGAGAAACTGGGAATAAGCAGCCTTGCAAGAAACACGACCATCCCGAGAATTAGCCCAAACAAGAGAATCCACAACAGGAGAAATTGCAATCCGATCAATCCGAAAACACAGATCCGGGAAACGCACGCGGAAACAACCGTCCAGCACCCATTTACCCTCATGAATAAAATCTGAGACCTTCGCCCGGAGCGGATTAGCTAAATAATCTGGAATCCCTAAAAGCTCCAAAATGGGAACCCCCAACCAATTATCCCGCCAAAAGTCCCTCTGAGAGTTCTCTCCAATAAGCCAAATACCCTCCTTAAGAAGGGAACTATAATTCATCCGAAGAGAAGACCAAATCGAGGAGGTGACATACCCTCCACGAGGCTTCTGCAAATGCCTGAGATACCTCTCCCGAAGAAAAGTGAAAGCAAAACTATCAGAAGTCATAAACTTCCAAGTGAATTTCCGCAACAAAGAGTCATTCAGCAACCTAAGATCTTTCAGACCAAGACCACCCTGAGAGTAAGGCCTACAACAACGATACCAAGCGACCCGAACCAACTTAGTCTCCTCACAGGAACCAGTCCACAAAAAGTTTCTCAACTTGCAGTTAATCAGAGACAGTAAAGAAGAAGGCCACTTGTAAATCATGAAAGAGTGCACAAAGGAACCAGTGATGACCGACCTGATCAGAGTAGCACGACCAGCCAGAGAGAGGGACTTGCCCTTCCATTTAGCGAATTTAGACAAGATCTTATCCGCAATAGGGCGTAACACAGCTTTTCGAGGCTTACCCCGAAATAAAGGGACTCCCAAATAAGAAAACGGAAGCTGCCCAATCTGCATACCAACCAGAGAGTGCAAACTACCAATCCGAGAGGGGGAGATAGAAGATCCGAAAAAAATTGAAGACTTACCCCAGTTAACTAACTGACCTGAAATATCACCATAATCCCCAAAAGCACCCATGATATGCTTCAAATTCTTTTGAGTGCCTCTGCAAAAGATCAAAACATCATCTGCATAGAGCAAATGAGTTGGAGCCAAAAAACCCCTAGGGGAAGAAATCGGCAGAATCTGAGAAGAATCCACCAACTTCGTCAATAATCTACTAAGGAAGTCCTCTGCAATACCAAACAAAAGAGGAGAGAGCGGATCTCCCTGACGAACCCCTCTAGAGCAACAGAAATAACCTTCTGGGACCCCATTCAAAAGAACTGAAAGCCTAGAAGAACGAAGAATACCATCAATCCAATCCACAAAAACAGAAGAAAACCCAAAAGCCTGAAGCACTCTGCAAAGGAACGAAAATAGTGCAGTTTTTGGTTGTATTAAATACTGTAGTGATTGAAAAAAAAAATCTGCAGTAATTTATTTGTAAATATACTGCTGTAATATATTCGAGTATCGAAGATTCGAAGATGTGAAGAATTGGAAGCAACCGTAACGAACTTGGGATTGTGCGCACCATAGCAACGAGCGTGCGTGCAATTAAGCACGCAGCTGCACTTGTGATGTTATGGGCTGCGCACGGCAGCCCTTTGGAGGTTGTGGGCTGTGCACGGCAGCCCTTTGTGGGGTTGTGGAGTGCGCACGTCCATAGAAGGCAGCCAAGGGGTGCGCGAGTGGACGATGGCCGCTTGAAGACTTGTTCGCCAAGAAAGGAGTTTTTGTATTCCAAACAAATGTAATTTGCTTTTCTAGGATGGACCAAAATTGTGGCTATTTATTTTTTGTAAATATTACAATATTTGTTATTGTATGATAACATGTCATATAGAATAGGAGTGCCACTCATATATCTCTTTTGGTATGAATATGCATTAAATGATTTAGGTATCTAATTGGCATCTAGATAACATGGTAAATCATTCTATAAAATTTAATCACACGCCTTAATAATTGAGTGGGAGAAGGTGTCTTGCAAACACCTATGGCCTCCAAGGTTAGTTGAGCTTTATGTTTTATTGGTAATCCCCCCAAGGGACGTCCATGAATGGAATTTAGCAAAATACTTTCTTACAAGGATAGAGTAGACAATTGACTCAAATGAGCTCTACTCCCAAAGGAGGGATTTTCGTGAGAGAAAATATTGAGGGTCGATATCTTAGTAACACACTCAATGTGATTTTATTGATATCCTCCCAAGAGTTCTTGTCAATAAAATTGCAAGGCTAAAATTGAAAACGCTGGTTGTTATGTTAACAATTAGGTGGGACCTAGTCCAACTAGTAATGGTGCGAACTCCCAAAGGAGGCGTAATATTTATGGGTGTTGGATCACCGTTGAATTTTTACGGTTGAATTATTCATTAATTCAAGATAAATATTCGAAAGTGCTTTATCATGATTATTTACTCATATATATTTTTGTTTTATTCAGAAATCATGATCCCATCCCTAATCAATATCCTAAAAGATAAAGCTTTAACTGGTAATAATTATGTCACAAGGAAAAGAAAAACATAAATTTATTTTGTCTACTCTTAAGCCACTTGCTTATACTTGTGAATCTAATGGCACAAGTCAAGAGATTCATTTGGTTGGTAAAGTTGCTACTGTTAAGACCTGTAAGAAGGTCAAGAAACAACAGAAGAAAAAGCAACTTGGGCCTACCAAGAAAGTAACCAAGATCAATGGGAAGTGCTCCCTTTGTGGTGAAAAGGGACATTGAAAAAGTAATTGCCAAAAGTCTCAGAACAAGTAGGAACAATGTAATGTTAATTATCTTGAAACATGTTTTTTGGCAGATTCTACAAATTCTTGGATCATAGACTCTAGAGCCACTAATCTTGTTTGTTTTTCCTTGCAAGGGTTCCAGGAAAGGAAAAGACTGAATAAAAAATGAAATCAACTTGCGTTTGTTCAACGGAGCGTTGGTGTCCGCCAGTGCAGTGGGAGAAATTAAAGTTAATCTAAATTCTTTTAGGCATTTAGATTTAATAGACGTTTATTATGTACCTCAATTCAAGAGGAATTTAATTTCAGTTTCTTGTTTAAATAATTTTGGATATTCGGTTACTTTTAATAAAATTTTTATTATTAGTAAGAATGACAAATTTATTTGCAAAGGTACATAGGAAAATGGTCTATTCTATTTACATAGAAATATCTCTCACTTGTTGGACACAAAATTAACGCAATCTAATCATAAAAGAGTAAAATTATCAAAAGATGAAACCTACCTATGGGATTTGCACCTAGATCATATTAACCTTAATAGGATTAAAAGATTGGTTAGTGATGGACCTTTAAGTGACTTAAAGGTTAATGACCTACAAACTTGTCAATCCTATTTGGAAGGTAAAATGACCAAGAGGTCGTTTACGACCAAAGGCACAAGAACCACTGAATGTTTAGGATTAATACACACCGATGTATATGGTCCTATGAGTATTCAAGCTAGAGGTGGATATGAGTATTTCATCACTTTCACAAATGATTACTCGAGATTTGGTTATGTGTATCTCATGAGAGTTAAGTCGGATGCTTTTGACATGTTCAAAGCATTTAAAGTTGAAGTGGAAAATCAGCTAGAGAAACACATAAAAATCTTGAGATCTGATCGTGAGTTTCAGCAATATCTTATTGATGATGGAATTATTTCTCAATTTTCTGCACTAGGTACACCTCAACAAAATGGGGTGACAAAAAGGAGAAATAGAACTATTTTAGACATGGTTAGGTCTATGTTGAGTCATTTAACGCTTCCTATTTCTTTTTGGGGATATGCTTTACAAACTGCAATATACATTCTAAATGATGTACCATCTAAGTCGGTTCCTGAAACACCACATGATTTGTGGACTGAGCGAAAGCCTAGTTTACAACACTTAAGGATATTTGGTTGTCCTGCGCATGTGTTAAAAGGAAAGACATAAAAGATGGAGTCCCATTCGGAAACATGCATATTTGTGGGGTATCCAAAAGAAACTAAGGGATATTATTTCTATAGTCCTTGAGATCTTAAAGTATTTGTTACAACAAATGCTAAATTTCTGGAAAAGGACTATATGAATGATTTTGTACCTAAAAGTAGAATTTTCCTGAATGAGATGTCAAGAGATACAATTCCACAAGAGGTTACACAACCTAGCCCAATTGTAAATTCCGTACCATCACAAAATCAACAACCTACCATTCCTAGTCGTAGTGGGAGGGTTAGAAGTCAACCCGAGAGATAAATCGATCTGGGAGAATCAGTGGAGAATCTCTCGGATGACGATGATCCCTACGCATATAAGGAAGCAATGGAGGATGTTGATTGTCGCCATTGGCAAAAGGCAATGCAATTTGAGATTGAATCCATGTTCAATAACAAAGTCTGGTCTCTTGTAGACTTGCCTAAAGGGATAAAACCCATTGGATGCAAGTGGGTATACAAGAGGAAAAGAGGTATGGATGGAAATGTGGAAACCTTTAAAGCTAGATTAGTAGCTAAAGGTTACACACAGAAACAAGGTATTGATTATAAGGAAACCTTCTCTCCTGTGGCCATGCTTAAATCCATTAGGATACTCTTGTCCATTGTAGCATCTCTAGATCTAGAGATTTGGCAAATGGTCGTCAAGACAGCTTTCCTTAATGGAAGTCTTGACGAAAGCATCTATATGGTGCAACCAGAAGGATTCATTGGAAAAGGCCAAGTAGAAAAGGTATGCAAGTTGCAAAAATCCATATATGGATTAAAGCAAGCATCCAGATCCTGGAACATAAGGTTCGATCAAGCAGTTAAAGGTTTTGGATTTATTCAGAACCTTGACAAACCCTGCATTTACAAAAGGATTAAAGGCGAAAAGATGGTTTTCCTCATTCTTTATGTTGATGATATACTACTCATCGGAAACGAATGGTTAGCAAAATAATTTAATATGAAGGACTTAGGAGAAGCAAGTTATATTCATGGTATCCAAGTAATAAGTGATAGAAAGAATAGAATGATTGCACTATCCCAAGCTTCATACATAGATAAAATCTTGTCGAGGTTTTCCATGCAATATTCCAAGAAAGGTATGTTACCTTTCAGACATGGAATCAAACTTTCTAAGGAACAAGTTCCTAAGAATGAGCATGAAGAGCAATTCAAGAGTAGGATTCCATATGCCTCGGCAGTTGGAAGTCTCATGTATGCAATGCTCTACACTAGACCAGATATTTGTTTTGCTGTGGGCATAGTTAGCAGGTTTCAATCGAAACCTGGTCCTGATCACTGGACGGCAGTCAAGCATATTTTCAAGTATCTCAAGAGAACAAGAGATAATATGCTTGTACACTCAGAAAGGGATTTGATTCCCGTTTGGTATACAGATTCTGATTTCTAGTGGGATTCTAACTCTAGAAAATCCACATCAGGATCTGTGTTTACTCTTGGAGGAGGAGCAGTCACATGGAGAAGTATCAAGCAATCTTATATTGCTGATTCCACCGTGGAAACTGAGTATGTTGCTGCATGCGAAGCTGCAAAAGAGGCTATTTGGCTTCGCCAATTCCTGATTGACTTGGAAGTGGTTCCCAGTGCAAATAAGCAGATCACTATATACTGTGACAACAGTGGAGCAGTGGCTAATTCGAGAGAACAAAGAAGTCATAACAGAGGAAAACACATTGAAAGGAAGTATCATCTTCTTAGGGAGATTGTGCATAGGGGTGACGTGACGATTACCAAAATCGCGTCAACAGAAAATCTAGTGGATCCCTTCACAAAGGCTCTACCACAGAAGAGTTTTGATGGGCACCTAGAGAACATGGGAATGAGAGATATGACACATTTGCTATAGCGCAAGTGGGAGATTGTTAGGATTATACTCAATAGCAAGAGTGTAATATTGTTTTTTGGTAATCTTTTCATATTAATAAAGTGATTTCTATTTTAAACAAATCTTATAACATTTATAGATTGGATATTATAATTGTCAAAAGTAAATAATCTGAAAGTATACAAACGTAGTTAAATTGCTTAACGCATACCTAGAGGGGAGGAGGGGGGGGGGGGGGGGGGGGGGGGGGGGGTGAATAGGTTTTTACACCCTTTTTCAATCCCTTGAACAAACTTTCGCTTGTCCCTTAAGGTAGCCTTACACACAACAAAATAAACCAAGAAAGACATACATAGACAATACGAGAATATAATCATGTGAACAAGGTCTAAGTATATCACCTAGTTGTGTGAGGTATAAGAACAAATAAACACAACAACAAAGAAATCTTGTATTTCAATAGATGTTCAATGAGTTACAAGAGTGATCAAATATCACTATACAAAAATTACAATATACAAAAGAATCATATATACAAAAATGATCAAAAGAATGAATCCACAAATCACACTTTACAAATACTTGCTTCACTATGTATCACAAGTGAGTAATATGAAACAAGATAATAACATACACAAATAAAATATAAAATATAGAGATAGGAAGAATTAACACAAGAGATTTTTTAACGTGGTAAAACCTCCAAGGAGGAAACATCCACGGGTTGAAATACAACCATTAGGGTACTATATATATTGGATGATAAAATTAGAGAATCCACAAAGTGACCAATATTTAACTCACCCAACCTAGTGGAGTCTAAGTCTACCCAACCCTATTGAAAGTATGAGATCCCTCAATGATGCGAAACCACCATATATTGGACAACAAACAAAACCAACATCGATGGAAGATTAGAAATTCCTCAAGAGTGCATACACCTCCCGTGTACCCCGCTCTTTTGGAGTCTATGTCTAACCATACGCGTAGGCGTTCCAATATAATAGTCAAGTCCCTATCCAAGGCACTCATGCCTCTAGGGAGCCTCCCATGCATGACTATCCGAGTCCTCCCGACTCTAGTTATGACTTCTTGCTTACCTATTGATGAGAATCAATAAGCATCACCAAAGGATCAATAGCATGTTCCAGTTGGGCCAATTACAAGGGGCCAAAAGGATCAAAGAAGCATTTAATGATGGGCTGATTCGGAGTTGCTGAAGACCAAATCCGGGCTGAACTTCGTGGGCCTCTACAGAGAGCATCTGAAGTCGGATTATCTATTATAATAAGTTTTTGGAAAGCCCAAGACGAGCCCTATAGATGTTATGAAGACTTCGTCCTCCGTAACAGATCACAACAGGCCCAAATTCGGCCATCTAGTTTGTTGCGCGAAGACTTGAGCTGAGGAGTCCAAATTTCAGCATATTTCCTAATAAAGAGCTGATTATGGTGTGAGATACAAGCTAGGGTTGGAGGATTCCGAATTTTAGCATATTTCCTTTTTTTAATTATTTCCCAAATAAATAGCTAATTTGTTTCCCAAACAAAGTCAACTAGTTGCTAGTTTTATTCTTTTACTTTCCTAATTGTAAGGCAATTAATTGCTGAGTAGTTTATTTCCTTTTCTTTTGTCGTCTAGGGTTTAGATATTTTCTTAGTATTTAAAGGACGCATTGATGTATTATTTTGACAGATTAGACTTTGAATAAAATATTATTTGAGAGAACTTTTTCTCTTGGTTCTTCATTGAACTATGAACTTATCAAGGTTTTACCTTATGGCGTTCAAACCTTGACTTACCACTCACCTTCTTTCTTGTTCTTGAGTGTGGCGTCTACAACTTTCTTGATACCGTTGGTTCTTATCTCCATATAGATAATGGGTCACGGTCCTTTATTTTCTTTGTTTTTATAAACTTGAATTAGAAAACGATCCTTCCTTACCACATATTGGTTCTGGGTCTCACTATTCTTGGTGAGGATCATATCACCTATCCAAGTCATCCCGACTTAGGCAAGTCTTCTTGCTTGGCTATCCGAGTCATCCCGACTCTAACCAAGACTTCATGCCTTTTACAAGGACTTCCTAGTGTGATCATGTGAATGTAAATGATGCAAACAACCAATTCAACATAGAACATCTGATCAATACATTCCATGGTACAAATAGACCTAAACATGTGATATCACAAGTAATAAAAGTCTAGATGCAAAATACAAGAATAAAACCTAAAGCATGTGTAAACACCAAACACATAAGCTCAAAGTCTCATTCACACATACAACACTTGAACAAAATATATTCATGAAGTACAAGTTCAAGATGCTATCAACATACAATAAAATGCTAGATACATGAGATTAAATCAATCAATATTCTAGCCAAAAATATAGAGCAAGGATTCAAGATATAAATCAATTAAATCCTAGATTGCTCTAATACACATACAAATACAATAATCCTAGATTTCATCAATCAAAGGATCAAATCAAATCTCAAGGTCATTTATCACAAAATTGATTCAATCAAGTCACAAACAACCTAAGATGTCATTCTAATCACAATACAACTCACAAACATGTGAAAAACCTAGAATCATAGAAACTAGTCCACATTTGTCTCTAAATAGACTTTTGATTAGAATGATTATGAAGCTATCTTTCTCAATAGCTTTCACCAAACATAAAGATACATATAGAAGAAGAAACCCCAAGCAAATTGAAGGTTAAAAAGAAAGAAACCCCAAAGATAAGATCAATAACTTGGATTCACGAGCTGGTTCGGATTCCTATGTGGAACCACTAGAAAACTTGATCAAACAGCCACCAAACCACTTAGGAAAGGTAGAGGACTCGATTACAAAAGTTCTCCAACTTGAATCACTCAAATCCGACTTCGTATGAAGAAGTTATGGTGTTTGGAAGATGAGAAAATTTGGGAGAAAAATCTGACGGGATTCTACAAACTTTTCTTTTTTTTTTTTAAAAACGAAATGGAGGGAATGGAGGGAAATAAAAAGGAGGAGAGAGGAGAGGATTTTTGGCCAATCAAAGAGGGCCACCTCAGCCCAGCCCCGTGGGGGGGCGCGTGGGCCACACCGGGGCAGAGAGCCCCTCTAGCCATGGGGCCCACGGCTCCCACATGGCTTGGGCCACACGTGGCCTCTTGGCCACTTTCACCTCTCGCACGCTCCCTCACGTTCTTCAGTCGTATCTTGGGCATCCGAACTTCGATTTTGAATTCGTTTTCGGATTACAAACCGTGACTCCCTCACGCACGACGATGACTACACAACTTTGAAAAATAGTTGAGAAATCATCTCGAAAAATGACGATGAAGTCAACTCAACGAATGAGAACAAAAAATAGCGTAGCTACATCATTTGGACTCGAAATTAAATGAATGAGTAACCGAAACGATCGGAACTCAATAAGGAATCATAATAGAGCATATTCGAGTCCAAATACAAAAATATGGAAATATACAAACACAAAGACACACACATATGCTATTTCCTAGACATAGTCCTAAAACATGCAATAAGCAAAGTTTGTCAAGATAGTATAAATGCATGAGCATATATTATCAAGTGTGTGAAAGTGATATATAAATGATGTTTAACCATGAAGGAACACATAAGGATGCCATGTGTGTGTGTGTGTGTGTGTGTGTGCCTAGCTTTGTAAGAGATATGAGGTCTTATATTACTTTTGATGATCAATGAAGCACATATCTCTTTGAAGCCGGCATTTTGCATGAATTATGGCCAAGACTTTCTTCGTCTTCATAAATCTTCAACATATGGACCACTAAACATTACAAAAGAAACACGTTTTGATATGGAATACATGCCAACACAAACTATAAACATAACATAATCATAAGGAAAAAAGACTATGAAAAAAGAAGAATTGTTCGTTCATCTGGATATGTTTGAGGGAGACACAATTCTTTAGATATTCTTGAATAATGTTCACAACTTAAGGTAAATGTTGGGCACCTTTATCTTGTTAAAGTTGTAGATGCTTTTGCTAGCATTTGAGTGGGATCAAATGTGTTATGATGGGTCTAAATCATCAAAGTGGCTTTGAGTAAAAGAATCTGGTACACTAGGTGTATTGAACTGGATCACAATGAAATACTTTATCTAGAACCGTCAGTAGATAAAAGTTTTTTTCATTATCAGGACAATCGAAGAGTCTATCTTAATCCTGAGATAAATGATGGACTTATGGTTACAAGTGTTATCATTTGAGCTATCAATGAGTACGATTATATAGCATAGTCTATCCTCGATAGTTTGGTGGTATTCATTTGCTAATTGATAGAGGATTTCATTTATAGATATGGACATCGTGGCTCCATTTATTAAATGTGAGTAGAATATCATCATATGGATGTTTTGAGGTTTTGGATATTAAATCTTAACGTTGAGTTTTCAATAGTGACTATTGAAAGATGACTTTTGGATAAATCATAATATATATCCAAGTTCAAAAAGTGGTCATATGAGGAAATATGATAACTTGGAGAGCTATAGGCGATCTATGAGCTCTTGGCGATTACTGATATTTTTCACGAGGATTCACCATCTCCTATAAGATTGTCTAGGGTATGAATGATAAACATTTACTTGTTCTATCTTTATTTAAGAGTGCAATTTTAGTTCTTTAGTGGAATGAACTAAATTAATAGATCGAACCTAAGTGAATCATTTGTTGATTGAGATTAGGTTATGTCTATTGGAGCTTAAATTTAGATAAGCCCGCCAAGATCCCCAATCCACACGGACTTGCATGGATCACTTGATATATTCTACCGGACTAATTTATGAATTCATCTAGAATAGTGTTAAGGCATGTGGACTTGTTTCTTTTAGTAAGAATGGGCCTAGTTCACATGTGGGCCTTTTAATTAAGGTCCAATGGATTAAATGAAATGAAAAAATAATATATGGGCCATATATATATATGGGTGGCAAGGCTTAAATAAAAGTCTAATATATTATTTATTTCATTATTTGATTTAATGGAAATTAATTAATTATTTAATTAAAAATCAAAAAATTTTTCTGACTAGGAAATATATTTCTTAGTAGTATACTATTGTGGTAGTATAATAAATATAAAAGACTTTATTTGGTAAATAGATAAATAAAGGATTTATTTATCTAGTCAAATTAGGAAGTCTTTGATATATTCACAAATATAGGCTACAAGGCATAAATCCTACTTGGGAGAAGATTTAGGCTATCACCTTATATTCTAAGGAATAGAATTCGGCCACCCTTTAATATAGGCAGGAGAATTCGTGCATGAGTATATATATTTAATAGGCAAGAGAATTCGTGCATGACTATATGTAATATAGGCAATTGAATTCGTGCACTATGGAAAATATATAAGGAAGTCGAATTCGTGTCCTATAATATATATATATATATATATATTTATATTTATATGCAAGTTTAATGGTTCAGTGATATAGAATATAGATTGCAAAGATTTTGTACTAGATATATAATATATTGTGCAATGAAATCACACAAGAGATATATTTAGAGAAATGATTTGTGCAACCGAGGTCACACAACCTTTGCGGTCCTGTAGTGCATTTTTGAAAAAAAAAAAAAACATGTGGGTCCCACGTATTAAATGCATGGACCCCACATGTTTTTTTTACAAAAATTGCATTACGGGGCCGCAAAGGTTGCGCGACCCCAGTTGCGCATAGAATCACTCATATATTTAATATATTGTGCAAGGAAATCGCACCTTATAAATATATAATAAATTCGGCAACCCTAATAAGGTTTTGAGAGTTATTTTTCTTGAACTTGAATAATAGAATCCAACTCTTATACTAGTGTGAGAATTCGGCTAAGAGGAAAAAGAGAGAAGAGAACGTTTTATTTCGATAATGCACTAGTAGCTTTTACATCAAAAGGCTTTGTGCACACTTCGAATTAGGTTCATGCGAATTTCGATCAAAAGATTGAGAATTCAAAAGTGACCGAAACGTTATTTGTTATCTCTTAGGAGTTTTTGTGACTAACGAAAAAGAAAAAGTTTTTGTTATCCATCCTCAGGTACACAATTCAAAGAAAGGGAGACCACGCTGCTAGGTGATTCACGTTCGTGATTGGATTGGAAGATCTTACGGATTACCATCGACGCAATGTCAATCGGATCACGTGACAAAGGTATGATATCTTTTGTTATATATTAATTAATCAAGGGTTAAAGTTTATCTTTAAAAATGAAAATTTTTGAAATATACTAAACCTCTTTTAGTCTCGCTTCTGCTGCGTGCACTTAATTTTTCCCTACAATAACACCATATGAGTAGTCTAGGATAAGACCACCATGCAATACGAAATGGACCTCAGCTGTAGATTAATCACAACTTTATTTGCTTTCTACGGACTCTTTAGATTGCATGTCTTAAACTGAATTCCTCTATATATGACATTCATATACTCAGTTTGAGATAAAATCTAGCAATCTTGGATGTTAGCATATATAATATAAACGTATGAATTAATTTATTTGAATGAAATAACTACTTCTTTTAGTATCAAATTTATAACATTTACAAATTACAAGATTCAGGGCATAAATTCCAACAATCTCCCACTTGCACTATAGCATGTGAGGCATCTCTCGTAATCCCAGACCCTCTAAGTGACCTTTAAAACTTTTGCCGTTAAGGTCTTTGTAAATGGATCAGCATGATTATGTTGCGACGCGATCTTCGCAAGGTCACATCTCCTCTCTACACTATCTCTCTGATGAGATGATACTTCCTCTCTATATGCTTTCCTCTTTTATGGCTTCTTGGTTCTTTAGAATTAACCACTGCACCACTATTATCACAATAAAGTATCATGGGCTTATCCAAGTCTTGAACAACTTCCAGATCACTCAAGAACTTACAGAGTCATACCGCCTCTTTAGCTGCTTCGCAAGCTGCTACATATTCGGCTTCCATGGTGGAATCAGCAATACAAGATTGCTTGATGCTCCTCCACACTACAGCTCCACCACCGAGGTTGAATACTGACCCATACATGGATTTCCTAGAATCCCTATCTTCCTGAAAGTCAAAATCCATATATCCTAACAGGATCAGATCCTGTTCTAAATATAATTGTTGGGGTTTTTGCCTTAAAGCTTGTAATTTGTAAATGTGAATTGAACATAAATAAAAGAAGTAGTTTATTCATTCAAATTGTCTCATACATTTAAATATAACATGTACACTTAACATCCAAGATTGCCAGATGTAATTTCAAACTGAGTATATGAGTGTCATATACAGATGGATGCAGTTTGAAACGAGCAATCTAAAGAGTCCGTAGATAGCAAATAAAGCTAGGTACTTTATTTGTGATTAATCTACAGCTGCGGTCTATTTCGTAGTGTATGGTGATCCTATCCTGGATCATTCATATGGAGATATGAGAATGGAGGCACCTTGTATGATGTGATCATATAGGACTGAGCCATGACCTATATGAATCTCTCACTAAGATCCGTTTAACGATGAGATTCATATATATCAACTAATGATGGTTATATGTAGGTGATCTTAATCCTGAGTGTCTTATCGACTCCTTCAGGTTAGATCGTGGTCTTTGATATACCATGGGTGAGGTCAGAGTTGCATTCCTGATCAATATGCTCCGTATGTTGGGATCGCGGTTTGGCTTGTGGCTGGGAAGGTTTGTACACAATAGTGGAATCCATTCCTTCTTGCGAGAAGTAGATAGTAGTTCCCTTAAAGGTTGATTCGGGGCTTGAACAATATGAGCGCTCTCCTAATTCCGTAAGGAATGTAGGATTTATTGTTCATTAGAGAATCAATGGTACTTAAAGGAAAGATATAATTAGAGGGGTATAACGGACATTATGACCCAGCTCTACTTATGAACTATTTGTGGAGGATTATACCATATGTAATAGCTATATCGATGGACACCGAAAGTTATTAGTTTGTGTAAAAACGTCTACAGTTGAGAGAGTACAGCTTCGGGTTTTTAGTGGAATAACATTGAAGTTAATAATCATGAAACATTAATTAAAGAGTTTAATTAATTATTTCTAAGGATTATTAGAGCTCAAAATACTGTGGGTCCATTAGGTCCCCTTACTAGCCCGATCGATTTAGGTAACAAGGGTCACGGTTAATTAATTGGATTGTCCAATTAATTGTGTTACAAAAGTGACACGTGTCTATTCGGGAATTAATTGAATAATGAGATTATTTGATTTATGAATATTAATGATTATGTTAATTAACTAATTAGATTATTTAATTGTGTAATTAATCATTAGATGGAGGGTGTTGATTGATATTTAATTTTGAATGAATATAAGATAATTTGATTATTTTATTTTCATTAAATTAAATATTTAAATTTGAATTTAAAAGAGTTTGAATTCAAATCAAATCAAATAAATTAATATTAATTAATATCTTTAAAGATATCAGATATCTTAAATAGATTTAATTAATTAGTTTATTTTTAATATATATATATATATATATATATATGATATATTTTTAATCAAAACAAGTAGAGATACAGGTTACATACATTTCACAAACAAAAAAAAGAAAGTGAAAAAAAAGTAACAAGGGTGCGGCACACAAAAGAAAAAAAAAATTGTTTTGTTTAGTTCTTAATTTTGTGTGGTTGAATTCTTCCAATTGAAAAACAAGAGTTGTTTTTCTCGTGTTGTTTCTACTACCTCCATTTAAGTTCCTGAGTACCGTGACGCGCCCACACGCCATTACCAGTTCCGGGAGATAGCGAGGAAGATCAAGTGGTTCAAATCAGGAGCAGATCGTATTAAAGAGAAGGAGCCTACAAACGTTGGTATGAAATTGATTCATCTCCTTCTTATTGTTTTTGATTATTACTGTACAAATGAGGTTATATTATGATTGCATAAAAATTTTAAAACCCTTCCGCTGCGCAATCTGTAACCCTGGGTTCCTATAATAATAACATATAGTTTCTCGATCTCCGAAGGTATTTGAGAATTTGCTTTACAACCACCCAATGATCCAATCCTGGGTTTGACTAGAATCTACTAGCTACTCCCATTGCGAATCAGATGTCAAGTCTCATGCATAACATAGCATACATGAGACTACCTACTGCTTACGCATTTGGAACTCGTCTCATATCCTCAACTTCTTGAGGTGTCTTAGGACACTGTTCCTTAGATAAGTGAACTCCATGCCTAGAAGGTAGATTACCTTTCTTGGAGTTCTCCATTGAGAATCGAACAAGAATCTTATCGATATACGAAGCTTGAGACAATGCTAATAGTTTTTTCTTACAATCCCTTATTAATTGGATCCCTAAAACATAACTTGCCTCTCCCAAATCTTTCATTTGGAATTGGTTAGCAAGCCAGCCCTTTACTTATGATAATATTCCTATGTCATTCCCAATGAGTAGGATATCATCAATGTAAAGGACCAGGAAAACTACTTTCTTATCAATGATTCGGTTGTAAACACAAGGCTCATCGACATTTTGCTCGAAGCCATAGATTTTGATAGCAGTATCAAACCCGATGTTCCAAGATCTAGATGCTTACTTCAGACCATAAATAGACCTTTGCAACTTGCAAACTTTTTGCTCTTGATCTTGGGACACGAACCCCTCTTTGTAGATGCTCTCGTCAAGATTGCCATTCAAGAATGCAGTTTTGTCATCCATTATCAAAATTTCATAATCAAAATGGGCTGCAATGGATAAGAGTATCCTAATAGACTTAAACATAGCTACTGGTGAGAAGGTCTTATCAAAATCGACCCTATCATTTTAGGTATAACCCTTTGCCACTAGCCTTGCTTTGAAGGTCTCTACCTTCCCGTCTACTCCACTCTTTCTCTTGTAGATCCATTTACACTCTATGGGTTTTATCTCATCAGGTAAGTCTACAAGTTCCCAAACCTGTAAGTTCCTCATTTTAGATTGGCTTATTTTGGTGACAAACCACAATTGGGGTTTGATATATAAGGGTAGCTTAGGCACTAAACTGTTGGCGATCAAGCTCAAAGGCTCTCTCAAGACCTCAAGATGATAAGCACTTCAAAGGTATAATCATTTGTGCTTAATTACATTGAAGAGAATAGTTGCACACACACACCTCTCTTGTATACATGTGTGTTTATTGCTTTCTATGTACATGTTAGGATTATGCTCAATAGCAAGAGTGTAATATTGTATTTGACAATCTTTTCATATTAATAAAGTGATTTTTGTTTTAAAGTATCTTATAGCATTTATAGATCAAATATTATAATTGTCAAAAGTAAATAATTATAAGTTCAAAAGACTATGAGAAAAGACGAATTGTTCGTACATCTGGATATGTATGAGGGAGACACAATTTTTTAGTTAGTCTTGAATAATGTTCACAACTTAAGGTAAAGGTTGGGCACTTTTATCTTGTTAAAGTTGTAGATTCTTTTGCTAGCATTTGAGTGGGATCAAATGTGTTATAATGGGTCTAAATTATCAAAGTGGCTTTGAGTAAAAGAATCTAGTGCACTAGGTGCATTGAATAGGATCACAATGAAATACGTTATCTAGAACTGTCAGTAGATAAAAATCTTTTCATTATGAGGACAATCAGAGAGTCTATCTTAATCCTGAGATAAATGATGGACTTATGGTTGCAAGTGTTATCATTTGAGTTATTAATGAGTACGATTATATAGCATAGTCTATCCTCGATAGTTTGGTGGTATTCATTTGTTAATCGATAGAGGACTTCATTTATAGATATGGACATTGTGCCTTCATTTATACAATGAGAGTATAATATCATCATATGGATGTTTTGAGGTAATTGGATATTAAATCTCAACATTGAGTTTTCAATAGTGACTATTGAAAACATGGCTTCTAGACAAGTCAAAATATCCAAGTTCAAAATGTGGTCATATGAGTAAATATGGTAACTTGGAGGGCT
Organism: Acer saccharum; assembly: GCA_030490815.1. NCBI lineage: Eukaryota > Viridiplantae > Streptophyta > Magnoliopsida > Sapindales > Sapindaceae > Acer > Acer saccharum. The sequence continues at coordinate 38,638,352 of CM059866.1, forward strand.
ATAAACGGTCTATGAGCTCTTGGCGATTACTGATATTGTTCACGAGGATTCACTATCTCCAATAAGATTGTCTAGGGAATGAATGAGAAACATTTACTTATTCTATCTTTATTTAAGAGTGCAATTTTAGTTCTTTAGTGGAATGAACTAAAATTAATAGATCGAACCTAAATGAATCATTTGTTGATTGTGATTGGGTTATGTCTATTGAAGCTTAAATTTAGATAGCCCGCCAAAATCCCCAATCCACACGGACTTGCATGGATCACTTGATATATTCTACCGGACTAATTTATGTGTCAATCTAGAATTGTATTAAGGCATGTGGACTTGTTTCTTTTAGTAAGATTGGGCCTAGTTCACATGTGGGCCTTTTAATTAAGGTCCAATGGATTAAATGAAATGAGAAAATAATATATAGCCCATGTATGTATATATGGGCGGCAAGGCTTATAGAAAAGTTTAATATATTATTTTATTTTATTATTTGATTAAATGGAAATTAATTAATTGATTGATTAATTATTTAATTAATAATCAAAATCTTTTTCTGATTAGGAAATATGTTTCTTAGTAGTATACTATTGTGGTTGTATAATAAATATAAAAGACTTTATTTGGTAAGTAGATAAATAAGAGATTTATTTATCTAGTCAAATAAGGAAGTCTTTCATATAGTCATAATAGGATTAAACACTGTAGAGTTGGATTAGGGTTTGGATTCAAAACTTGATAGGAATTTTGGTGAAACACAAATCCTTTTGATGAGAGGATTTCAGCCAACATACAAATCCTTTGTGTGTGTGGATTTCGGCCACCACCTAAATTCCCATCAAGGGAATGCGATGGGAATTCAGCCAACCCTAGTTATTTTAGGGTAAGGAATTCGGCCACCCTATATATGGGAAGGTGTAGAATTCGGCCAACCCCTAATGCTTGATTGAGTGTTATTTTCTTTTGCTTGAAAATTAAATCCAATTCTAGACAATAGTGTGATAATTTCGGCCAAGAGGAAAAGTGAGAAAAGATTGTTCTTCTTTTGATAGTGCACTAGTAACTTTTACATCAAAAGGTTTTGTGCACAATTTCGAATAAGGTTCATGTGAGTTTCGATCTAACGATTGTGAATTCAAAAGTGACCGGAATATTCTTTGTAATCTCTTGGAATTTATTGTGACTAACGAAAAAGAAAAAACTTTTGTTATCCATCCTCAGGTACACAATTCAAAGAGAAGGGAGACGACGCTCCTAGGTGATTCACGTTCGTGATTGGATTGGAAGATCTTGCAGATTACCAATGATGCAACATCAATCAGATCACACGACAAAGGTACGATATCTTTTAGATGTATGTTAATTAATTAAAGGGTTAAGGTTCAACTTATGGAAAATTTTTAAAACATGCTAAACTCTATTTTAGTATCGTTTCCGCTGCGTGCATGTACGTTTTTCCCCTACAATTGGTATCAAAGCCTTGGTTGTACCCTTGGATTAATTAATTTATATATATATGTGAATCGATTTCTTTTTTATTGTGATTATGCATGTTTTAGAAAGAGATGGCACTCTAGGTATTCGCATATATAATTACATTGAAATGTATGGATTTATATATGTTATTATAATTATATGAATTGTTGTTGCTTGATTTTGGTCCTAGAATTTTGAAAGTTCTCACGGTGTGTAGTATATTAATCTAGAGGGGGGGGGGGGGGGGGGGGGGGGGGGGGGGGGGGGTGTGAGTAGATTTTAATCGATTTTACCAAATTTTCGTATAAGGTCAAGATTACAAAAATACCCCTAATAGTCAATAACATATAGCAAGTGTAATATGATGCGGAAATATAAACAACAGTTGATATTTACGTGGAAACCCTCACGGGAAAAACCACGGGCTAGTAAGTAAGCCACACTTGAACTTCGAATCCACTAAATGTGTAAACTGATTACAACCTAATCCCGGTAAGTAATCACACACCTACCTAATCCCGGTATAAGTGAACCTAGTTTGAATGCTTGCGATCTAAGCAACCTAATGCCGGAAGCTACACACAAGACTTAAATTCTCAATGAAGAGATTAACACCCTAAGTGAATATATGAATATCCAAAATGCAACATAGAGCAAGGGAAACCCTATATGCTTATCTAAGATGATGATTTTGCAATAAAAGCAATCCTAGATATTAAGAGCTAAATGACATGTCAAATAGCTTAGCTAATCAAGATTAAACAAGAACCTAATTAGCTATCACAATACAACTCTCAAACATTCAATACACTAATCTCAATCTTGTATCCAAAATATATATGAATAACATACAAGTAATAAATGAGATTGCTTATTAAGAAAGACACAAAATATGTAAGATATTAGTGAAAAACTTACCAAGCAAAGTGTGATGAAAAATCCATGCAAGATGATATCTAGATGATCAAAGATGATGCTAGATGATGATTGATGATCATGGAAATAGTGTTTCAGTAATCAAAGGTGAGTTCTTGTGTATTTTTATTGTTTTGAAAAATATCCTAAGTATGGAATCAGAAAATCAACTCACTTTAATGACCTAAAGTCAAAGTGGCATATATATAGGGTGTCAAGATGAAGTGTGGTCGTTTTGAAAAGTGACACCAATTTTGCCTTGGGCGCTGTATGTAGAGCACCTTGTACAGCACTTACCTAGGAAAATGAAGAATGTTCTTCATTGGCGCTGTTCGAATAGCGCTTCTGTACAACGCCTGAACTATGTTCTCTCGGGTATCAAATGGGCGCTATATGTACAGCGACCGTACAACGCCTTCCCAAAATGCATTAGACCTGATGCATTTAAAAGACCATTTACATCAGGTCTGAAGTGGGCGCTGTTCGAACAACGCCTTTGTAGAGCGCTTTGAACAGTGCCCTTTGCAATGCAAAAATTCCAAGGCTATGCATGGCAAGGCATTTGGACAAGCAAGATGCAATCAAAATAACATGCAAGAAGAGAAGATAATGAACATTAATGCACAACAAGAAGACACACAACAAACAAGAATTAACCATATGCATGAGTTGTGAGTGTGTGCAACTATCTCTTCAAGACAAGTAAGCACTTAGAATTTTACCTTCGGTGCGTATCAAGATGAGGTCTTCAAAAGGGCTTGAACAATAACACCAACATCTAAGCTACCCTTACAAAGAACCCCAACATGTGGTTTGTCCACGAAATGAGCCAATCAACAAATGGGAACCTTACAATCTCCCCCTTTAGCTATTTCGTGACAAAACCACCACTCACATTGATTCCTCAACAAAAAAATAGAAACAACGGGACAATAATGATTATCTACAATACAAAGAGATATTTTAAATACTACAACTTGAAGTCTTCAATCTCTTGTAGAATAATCGATCCCTGAAAATAAGATTTCTATACTTTCCAATACAAGTGAAATGTGAGATTAATCAAGTGAGAACAAAAACAAGCATTTGCATTTTAAGAGATTAGGCACAACATTATGCAATGTATATGTATGCAATGCTCCCCCTCAATGGGTTACTCCCCCTTAATGAATATTCTCCCCAACATGCACAATAGCTGTTACAATTTACAACTCCCCTTACCACATTCTACTCCCCCTCTTTGTCATGATATAGGCAAAGGAGTAGTCTCCAATTGGGTCACTCTTAGCAAAGAGAGATAGTAGCATGCAAGATATTTGCATAATAATATAAGTCACTTTATGCATCCCAAATAAATGAAGAGAAACAAGGTGATTTATTTGAAGAAGATGTGTGAATCAAACATGCTTTGCATACAAGACTTGTAGCATTCAAGTCCAAAATACAATGGTATTTGGCAAAACAAATGACAAAGGTTTCTAATAAGAATTCAAACCAATTTCACCATTGTCATGAGAAGAGCAAGGATATAGAGAATTCATTGATTTTAATTTAAGAGCAACTATATCCAACTTTATAAGTGAAACATGGCATGAGCGACTTTGCACCCTATTTGATTTTTCTAGATAAGATATCCATATGATAGTAGCTATGTTCAACCAATAAATAAAGATAGACATTTGGATTTTTAGATCCTTTGAACGAATATAAGATCCTTTATTCATTTTGAGTCTCATAAGTCTTTTTCACACAACTTTTGCATTTATATTGCAATCATCAATTCATGCTTTTTCATTTGAGCATGTTGTATAAATTTCATGCTTTTTCATTTGACATTAGTATGTTATAAAAGAATCATCATGTCATGGAGATAACTATAGGTCATTCAAATCATACTTCCTATGTAAATCTTCTAGTCCAAAAATGCATGTTTGAACATAAATATGACATGGATTGTAAACAAGCATGGTTCACACTTATTGAATTGAAAACATATATACATATGTGCAACCAAGCTTACTCAAGCAATTAAAAGAAGAAGCATAAGATATTTCAAATTTGTTGCAAGTATCAAGAATGCAAAATAACTCTCTTTGCTTGAGTTCCCCATATGGGGTCAATCACAAATCACATCACTCCACAAGGCATATCCCAATAGATCTACTAAGTGTTTTAAATCGAGTAGCATCTAAGGGTTTAGTAAATAAGTCCGCAAGTTGATCATTAGTACCTACATGTTCAAGTACTATGCATTTATTTTCAACAAGCTCTCTAATGAAATGATGGTGGATGTAAATATGCTTAGTTCTAGAGTGTTGTACCGGATTCTTGGAAATATTTATAGCACTCATATTATCACAAAAGAGAGTGAGTGTACCTTGGTTGAATCCATAGTCTACTAGCATTTGCTTCATCCATAGGAGTTGTGTGCATCCACTCCCCGCAGCTATGTACTCGGCCTCAGCCGTGGATAAGGAAATCGAGTTTTGCTTCTTACAAAACCAAGACACAAAGTTGTTGCCTAGAAAGAAGCAACCGCTTGATGTGCTCTTCCTATCATCACAATTTCCTGCCCAATCCGCATCACTAAAGCCTACTAGACTAGCATTAGTGTCAAATGAGTACCAAATCCCATAGTTGGAAGTCTCATTCACATAGCGAATGATTCTCTTAACGAAAGAGAGATGGGACTCCTTAGGATCCGCTTGTTACCTAGCACACACACCCACACTAAAGGATATATCGGGCCTACTTGCGGTCAAATAAAGCAAGCTACCTATCATGCCCCGATATAGAGTTTGTTCCACACTTTTTCCACTTGCATCCTTACTAAGCTTCAAAGTGGTACTCATGGGTGTATCACAATGTTTGGCATTTTCTAGACCAAACTTCTTCAATAGGTTTTTGGCATATTTGGCTTGGTTAATGAAGATCCCATCATCTAATTGCCTAATTTGCAAACCTAGGAAATAACTTAGCTTACCAACAAGACTCATCTCAAATTCATGAGATATAACATCAACAAATTGTTGGACCTTGGTGTTGTTGGTGGAGCCAAACACTATATCATCAACATAAATTTGAGCTATAAAGAGCTCATCTTTGTCTTTCTTGGTGAATAGAGTCTTGTCAACACTACCCTGTAAGGTTCCCATTTGTTGATTGGCTCATTTCGTGGACAAACCACTTGTTGGGGATTCTTTGTAAGGGTAGCTTAGATGTTGTTGTTATTGCTCAAGCCCTTTGAAGACCTCATTCTTGATAAGCACCGAAGGTATATTTCTATGTGCTTACTTGTCTTGAAGAGATAGTTGCACACACTCACAATTCATGCATATGTTTAATCCTTGTATGTTGTGTTTCTTATTGTTGTGCATTAATGCTAATTTTCATCTCTTCTTGCATGTTAGTTTGATTGCTTATTGCATTGTCCATTGCCTTGTCATGCATAGCCTTGGATTTCTTGCTTTGCAAAGGGCGCTATTCAAAGTGCTGTTGTGAACAGCGCCCCCATGACCTGATGCAAAAATGGTCATTTAAATGCATCAGGTCTGATGCATTTTGTACGAGCGTTGTACAGAAGCGCTGTTCATATAGCGCCCCTCTGTAACCTAAGAGAACAGAGTTGGGGCGCTGTACAGGCGCTGTACAAAAGCGCTCTACGTACAGCGCCCAAGGCAAATTTCAGGTCAACTTATCAAAACGACCTCACTTTGGTTTGGCCCTCTATATATATGCCACTTTGACTTTAGGTCAATTAAGAGAGTTCATATTCAGATTTCATACTTATGATATTTTTCAAAGAGAAGAAAAATTCCAAGAACTCATTTTTTTTTTTTTTTTTTTGGGTAAATAAATAGTATCATAGAAAGAGGAAAGAATGTACAAATACAAGGGGCATACCCTAGGAAACAAAGAAACCAGAGCACTAAGGCCCAAAACAAGCTCAACAAAAAGCTCAAAAACAACAAGCTCATAAACAAGAGCTAAACAAAAGCTTTAACAAAGCAAAAAAAACACTAAAGAAAGCAAACAAACAGCCAACAACACAAGTATCATCTAGAGGTTACATTCCAATTCATAGCAATCAGAGGCCAATCCTTCAAATTGATAGAACAAAGCCAGCTACGAATAGTGTCAATAATGGTCCGGGTAACCTCTGCATTAGGCCTTCTAGAGCTCTTAAAAATACGACAATTTCGCTCTCTCCAAATAAAGTAGACAGCCACTGTAAGGCAAAGCTTTTTAGTCACAATGGAAGGAGAGTTCCCATTCCAATGAATGGAAATCCAATCAATTAAATCATTCCAGCTGAGACCAATCAAATTACAACCACACTTGTTCAAGAGATGAGTCCAAATGGCTTTGCTATACAAACATTCAAAGAAAAGGTGGGCATGAGTTTCGTTTTGAGAATTGCAAAGGACACATGTAGCAATAACTTGAGGATCGTAACGCTGAACACGGTCCAAGGTAGAAAGCCTACCTTTAATAGCCAACCAAAGGATGAAACCCATCCTCGGAATATTCTGAGGGAACCACACAATATTAAACCAAGGAACAAGAGAGTGATGGGTTCTAAAAGACTCCATAGCAGAAGCAGCAGAATAAATACCATTTAGAGAGGGGAGCCACCGAATAATATCATCTAAAATGGAGTTTGGATTGTAAGAAGGCATACGACTCTTGATTTCAGCAACATCAATTGACATAGCAACAGGCCATCTCCAATTATCACCACGGACAATGGCATTAACCTTTGCATTTATAGGGAGACCAGAATCGTAGATAACACGGGAACTCCATTTCGAACGAATAGGGCCATCAGGGTGCCAATTATCAAACCATAAGGAAGTGTTCAAGCCACTGCCAATAATGTGCTGAAATAAAGGACGAACTAAAGGCCTAAGATGAAGTAGCTTTCTCCAATTCCAAGAACAGGTATGAGGAGCTTTCACCTCCCACAAACTTGAACCTTTGAGGTGGTAGGCATTGATCCAAGAAGTCCAAAGATTATTAGTGCCATAAACCAGATTCCAAATGTGCCTAATCATTAGCGCCTTATTCCACAAAGAGAGGTCCTTGATTCCAAGACCACCCTCTTTTTTAGGAATACAAATATTGAACCAAGCAATTTTAGAACCTTTGCTGCTACCCTCAACCCCATTCCATAAAAAGCTATGAAATTTCTGCTCAATAACCTTTAAGACCTTTTTAGGAAGACAAAGATGACTAGCCCAAAACACTTGACTACTGGTTAAGATCGAGATAATAAGTTGAAGACGACCAGCATAAGAAAGGCACCGATTCAACCAAGAAGAAAGTCTACTCGAAACTTTATCAACAAGGGGAGAGCAATCACGCAAATTCAATTTAGAAGAGATAATAGGAATCCCCAAATAACGAATAGGAGGGGAACCAACCGTGTAACCAAAAGGTTGATAAGCTGCTGACTAATTGCATTGGGCACTCCAGAAATGAAAGTGTTGCTCTTAGCATGATTAGCACCAAGACCCGACAACAAGGAGAACTCATCGAGGGCTGATTTGAGAACAAGAGCTGAATGATAGGAACCATGGCAAAGCATAATAAGATCATCAGCAAAGCAAAGGTGAGAAAGCTTAATCTTGTCGCACTTCCAATGATATTTGAAGTTAGGAGAGTCCGCAATATGATTGGCTAAAAGTTTCGGGAGGACCTCCATAGCCATAACAAAGAGATATGGAGACATAGGGTCCCCTTGTCGAAGACCCCTCTTTCCGGAGAAGAAACCAGCAAGCTCACCATTAATAGAGATAGAGAACTTAGGAGTAGTAAGGCAAGCTCTAATCCAATTTATAACTTTCAAAGGAAACTGAAATGCAGCAAGAGTGCCAAGTAAGAAGCCCCAATCAACCATATCAAATGCTTTCATCAAATCCACCTTAAGGGCCAACTTTGGCGTACTGTCATCTTTGTGGTAATTTCTCATTAGCTCTTGGACAAGAAGAATGTTGTCACCAATTCTCCTACCTGCTACAAAGGCTGATTGGGAGGGGCTAATAATACCAGGAAGACAAAGCTTGATTCTATTGGCAATGATCTTAGCAATGATCTTGTAGAGAGTGTTGCAGCAAGAGATTGGTCTAAAGTCCATCATTTTGGACGAATTAGGGACCTTAGGGACCAAAGTAAGAATTGTAGCATTGAGCTCTTTAAGAAGAAGGCCAGTACGAAAGAATTCTTGAACAGCATTAATAACATCATCACCAATGATGTGCCATGTCTTCTTGAAGAAATGAGCATTAAAACCATCTAGACTAGGAGCCTTATTAGGGTGGAGAGAAAAGCAAACCTCACGAATTTCATCATTTGTGACCTCTCTCCTCATGAAATCAGCTTGATCAGTGGAGATGTGTTTATCAATAACATTTCTCAAAGGGCGAGAACCATGTCTAGAAGGCAAAGAGCACCCAAGAATATTTTGGAAGTGACGAACAGCCTCAGATTTGATTTGAGTATCTCCTTCAATCAAGGAACCATCTTCTCCAGTAATAGAGAGGATCTTACTTCTATTGCGTCTTCCATTGATGACTTTGAAAAAATAGGAGGTGTTACGATCACCAGCCTTAAGCCATTGAACTCTAGATTTTTGCCTCAAAAAATCCTCCTCCGTTTCAAGAGCCAGTGTGTATGAGCTCATAAGCTCCTTCTCTTGCATTCTAAGGCCTTCATCAAGAGGCTGCAGATTAAGAAGACTTTGGCAATCAACAAGAGCAGCCTTTGCCTCAATAGATTTAACAGTCAAATCCCCCACTGTATTCTTGTTAAGGGACTTTAAAACCTTCGTTAAATTGCGGAGCTTAGAGCAAAGCTAAAATTGCATATTGCCATGAAAATTCTCCTGCCAACAACTCTCAACCAAAGGAAGAAAGTCTTCCCTTCCGTTAGAAAATTGAAAAATTTTAAAGGGCAATTCTTCTTATTACCTTGCAATCCGAGCTTAACCAAAGATGGGCTGTGATCCGAGATGCTAGGAGGAAGAAAAATGGCTTCAGAGTGCTCAAACTTGGTCATCCATTCCTTATTAACAAGAACACTATCCAACTTCTTAGAGATGCAGCCAATTCTTCTCTTATTACACCAAGTGTGGAGAAAACCTGAGAAACGAAGGTCATCAAGATCAGAAACATAAAGACAGTCATTAAACTCTTCCATAGCTGAGGAAATACGTGATGAACCCCCAACTGACTCATTCACCCTCCTAGAGACATTGAAATCGCCAAGAACCATCCAAGGAGTATCTTGCTGATTAGAGCATATACTATGCCAAAGAGCTCTTCTAGAACTATCAACATTAGAACCATAAACAAAAGAGATATGGAACCTGTCATTACCATCCAAAATATGAGCTTGGCAATGTATAATCTGATCAGTTTCAAAAATTTTAGTGATATTGAGGATCCTAGGATCACTACCAATCCAAATTCTACCAAGATCATGACTATTGTAATTGTCAAGCATTTCCCAATCCGTGAAAACTGAATTGACTACAAGAGGCTTACGGATCATACTTACTCTTGTCTCAATTAAACAAACTAGACTAAGCTTGTGGTCAAGTATCATCTTCTTAACTTCTAATTGTTTAGGGGTAGCATTCAGACCCCTAATGTTCCAACAAGCTAAATTAATCATTAAGAGGTTGAAGAGATTTCACCTTAGCTTACGAGCTATTATCCATTCCTTCTTTGCAGAAGAACAAAAGATCAGAATCAGACCGAAAGATGCTCGGAATTGCAAAACGGCGCCGAAACCCTAAAACCTAAGCTCCCAACCAAGAACTCATTTTTAATTACTCAAACACTTTTTCCATGATCATCAATCATCATCTAGCATCATCTTTGATCATCTAGATGTCATCTTTCATGGATTCTTCATCATACTTTGCTTGGTAAGCTTTTCACTAATATCTTACATATTTTGTGTTTTTCTTAACAAGCAATCTCAATTTATTACTTGTATGATTTTCATATATCTTTTGATACAAGATTGAGATTAGTGTGATGTATGTTTGAGAAGTTGTATTGTGATAGCTAATTAGGTTTTGTGCTTAATCTTGATCAGCTAAACTATTTGACATGTCATTTAGTTTTAATATCTAGGATTGTTCTAATTGAATATTAATTATCTTAGATAAGCATATAGGGTTTCCCTTGCTCTATGTTGCATTTGGATATTCATATATTCACTTAGGGTGTTATTCTCTTCATTGAGAAAGTAAGTCTTGTGTGTAGCTTCCGGGATTAGGTTGCTTAGATCTCAAGCAAATTGGACTAGGTTCACTTATACCGGGATTAGGTAGGTGTGTGATTACTTCTGGGATTAGGTTGTAATCGTTTTACAAATTTAGTGGATTCGAGGTTCGAGTATGGCTTACTTACTAGCCCGTGGTTTTTCCCGTGAGGGTTTCCACGTAAAAATCAAGTGTTATTTAGTTTCCACATTTTATACTTGATTTATTGCTTTATCTAGTTAGGGGTAATTTCGTAATATTGACTTAACACGAAAAATTGGGTAATAAGTTTAAAATCTATTCACCCCCCCCCCCCCCCCCTCTACATAGTTTCATACACACCGTGCTATAATTTGTTTCAATTGGTATCAGAGCGGGTTCCTAGATTTACTTAGGTGATCCTTGCTTATTTTGGTGTGTTTTGCATTTTGTGTGATTTTTGATCATTCATACATTTGCATTCATTTCATTCATTCATAAACACTATGAGTGGAAACGGTGGAAATGGTGGTGGCAACGAAGGTGCTTCTAGCACAAGGCCTCCACTTCTTACCAGATTGAACTATTCCCAATGGAAAGGGAAGATGGAATCCTACATATGTCAAATTCATGACCGTGCATAGATGGCGGTGGAAGACGGATATGATCTACCTAAGATGACTCCCGGTGGTGGAGGAGAAGAAGTATTGAAGCCTAAGTCGCATTGGAACGCGTCAGAGTTGGAGGCTTCAAAGTGGAATAGGAAGGCGATGCATGCCATCCTATGTGCAATGGACGAAAATCAATATAAATTGATTCAAAATATTAGGATAGCTAAGGAGGCATGGGACATCCTAGAGATTTCACATGAGGGAACCGAAGTGGTGAAGGACTCTAAGCTTCAAGTCCTCCAAACTCAATTCGAGATGCTTAAGATGGAGGAGAATGAGTGCTTCAACGACTTCGAGATCAAGTTGATGGACATAGTCAACCAAAGTCATCAACTTGGTGATCCATATTCAGATAGGAGAATCAAGCAAAAAATTATGAGATCTCTCTCCGATAGGTTCAAATCAAAGGTGACGGCTTTAGAAGAAAATAGTGGATATAAGGATATGAAGCCGAGTGAGGTGATTGGGAGACTTCTAGCTTATGAGTCTAGGAAGGGTCCTATCTCCACACCTCCTAAAAAGTAAAAAGGAATTGCTTTGAAAACCTCCAAGGATGAAAATGAGGCAAAGAAGATTGACTTGGATGAAGACCTTGCCTTGTTTATAAAAAGGTTCAACAAGGTTATGAAGTTTAGAAGAAAGGGCTTTGGATCAAAAGGTCAAGATTTGAAGAAAAAGGGCTCTTTCAAGAAGTTTGAACTTAGGCAAGAAAAGACCGAAAGGAAAGGGGTCCGATGTTTTGAGTGTGGTGGCATAGGTCATTTTGCCGCCGAATGTGCAAATCACAATGAGAAGAAAAAGGGAAAAGTGATGGCCGTCACTTGGAGTGGAAGTAGTGATGACTCCATTGAGGGAGATGAGTCTTCGCATGATGAAGAGCTCATGGCTAATCTCCTAGCTTTTGCCTCCTCCCATAAAAGCAAAAGTGCTAGTGAGAGAGAGGAAATGAGTCAAGAGGAAAATGACTCAAGTGGAGAAGAAAGTGATTCCTCTTCTAACTCCATAAATGGTTTTGTGGAGAAAAAGGTGCTTGCTAAATACCATGCTGAGTTTAATGATTTAGCAATCAAGAGCACAAGAAAGATCAAGATGTTGAGAGCAGAAAATCTTGAGCTTTCATCTCATAATAACCACTTAAGTGAACAAGTGAAAAAATTCAAGAAGATGGAAGATAAGCTAAGAGAAGAATTAGTCTTATCTAGGAGGAATGAAGAAAGTCTAAAGAGGGAGCTTGAAGAAGTAAGAGAGTCTATGACTAGGACGGATTCTAGCACCAAGAAGCTTGACCATATGCTTGGTGTTGGTAAGAGTCCATGTGACAAGAGGGGTCTTGGGTATGAAGATGGCAAGAAGATCTCAACCTCTAACAAGACCGTGTTTGTCAAGAGTTTGAGGAACGAAGAAACTTCATTTGTGCAAATTCCTAGGAAGAAGTTAGAAATAGGACAATGTTCAAATGCACAAGTGAAGATGGGGCCAAGAAGGCAACCTCAAGCTCAACCCCTTAGGGTCTCTCAAGCCAACATTCCTCCACACTTGGCTCACAAAGGAAAAAGACCAATCATGCAACCTCAAGCTAGGAAGCAATCTAGACCGGTTCAACAACAAAGATGGATTGAACTCATTCATCCACAAAGACAAGGACAAGGTATGATTCCTTATTTTACTCATATATGTCACTTTTGTGGATTTGATAGTCATATTAGACCACATTGCTTTCGATATATTAAAATGTGCAAAACTAGAAGCATGATTGAGAAGAAAAAGAAAATAGCCATGATGCATGTTCCTAGGAATAATGATATTGTTGTGCATGATCCTAGAACATCTAGAGCCTATGTACCAAAGACCACTAAGAAAGCTAAGATTGTTTCTAGGTGGATTAGAAAGAATGAAAATGTTTGCCATGTTGCTCAAATAGCCTTGAAGGCAAATTCTTCTAATTTTTGGTATTTAGATAGTGGGTGCTCTAGGCACATGACGGGAAACAAGAGTTTCTTCGAGACTCTTGTTATGGAGGAAGGAGGATATGTCACTTATGGTGATGGATCCAAAAAGAAAGTTGTAGGGAAAGGAACCATTTCCGTTCCCGGATTACCCTCCTTATCCGATGCTTTATTTGTTGATGGCTTGAAAGCCAATTTAATAAGCATTTCACATCTAAGTGATGAAGGATATTCCGTCTTGTTTAGTAAAGATGATTGCTCAATCCTAAAGCCCGATGGACAAACCTTGTTGAAAGGTATGAGATCTAGTGACAATTGTTATTGTCTTAAAGCTAGAATAGTCTCAAACATTGTGTCCATGGATGAGCAAATAAAGTTGTGGCATGAAAGACTTGGCCACATGAACTTTAGGGATTTAAGAACCCTTGGAAAGTTCAATTGTGTGCGTGGCCTCCCTAAGCTTGGGAAGAAAGCCAATGGTATTTGTGGACCTTGCCAACAAGGAAAACAAAGCAAAAGCATGCACAAAAAGGGCAAGTATCTCTCCACCAAGGAGCCCCTAGAGCTTCTTGATATGAACCTCACCAAGAGTAGTGAGACCCGGAACCAATATATGGTAACGAAGGATCGTTTTCTAATTCAAGTTTATAAAAACAAAGAAAATAAAGGACCGTGACCCATTATCTGTATGGAGATAAGAACCAACAGTATCAAGAAGGTTGTAGACGCCACACTCAAGAACAAGAAAGAAGGTGAGTGATAAGTCAAGGTTTGAACGCCACAAGGTAAAACCTTGATAAGTTCATAGTTCAATGAAGAACCAAGAGAAAAGTTCTCTCAAATAATATTTTATACAAAGTCTAATCTTCTTCCAATAATACATCAATGCGTCCTTTAAATACTAAGAAAAGATCTAAACCCTAGACGACAAAAGAAAAGGAAATAAACTACTCAGCAATTAATTGCCTTACAATTAAGAAAGTAAAAGAATAAAAACTAGCAATTAGTTGACTTTGTTTGGGAAACAAATCGACTATTTATTTGGGAAATAATTAAAAATAGGAAATATGCTAAAATTCGGAATCCTCCAACCCTAGCTTGTATCTCACACCCAAATCAGCTCTTTATTAGGAAATATGCTGAAATTCGGACTCCTCAGCTCAAGTCTTCGCACAACAAGATAGATGGCCGATTTTGGGCCTGTTATGATCTTTTACGGATGGTGGAGTCTTCATAACATCTGTAGGGCTCGTCTTGGGCTTTCCGAAAACATATTATAATAGACAATCCGACTTCAGATGCTCTCTGTAGAGGCCCACGAAGTTCAGATCAGATTTGGGCCGAACTTGAACTTCAGCAACTCAGAATTAGCCCATCATTAAATGCTTCTTTTATCCTCTTGGCCCCTTGTAATTGGCCCAACCGGAACATGCAATTGATCCTTTGATGATGCTTATTGATTCTCATCAATGAGCCTTTATCCTTGTAAAAAGTAAGTTAATGGATATTGCATTTCAGAATATTATCTCTTTGAGATTTTATCTTTCAACTCTGTATCTCTTGGATGGATTCCTTTAGAGTGGTTAGTTTATCATTGGTTCTGTATCCTTGGTTAGTTAAGAGGGTGGTGTTTCTGTATCCCTTTAGATTAATCTTGGTGGTGAGCCGTTTCTACTAGTTTACTAAGGGTGGTGATATCTCTATCCCTTGGAAAATTAGTTAATCTATTTTTATTTGTTCTTGTGGGTTTTATTTGTGCGAGGGCAGTCCGGTATCAGTTTGGTATCAGAGCTTTTGGTTGCTCATCGTTTGCTTTGTAATATCAATGGCTGATCGTCGTCGCATGCCAACTAATGATGAAGAGACAGTTCCTCAAGTGGATCAACGAAGAAAAAATGTTATTGATGATTTAAAACAACAAATCCATCAACTCCAGCAGCGTTTGGATCAATTCGTGATTGATGAGTTAAAACAGCAAATCCAAAAACTCCAGCAGCGTTTGCAACTCATTGAAAATCAATCGAATCATTCGGTGGATCAAAAAGGTCTATTTAATGAAGGTATAGATTTCTATTGTATTACAACATAAATTCCTACTTTTGATAATGATGGTTCTTATGGAGATTCATTTGGTGATTCCTTTGACAAACTCGAGCCTATTTGGGATGAATTCAAATATGGTGACTTGAGTGATTCTTTTGATGAAATTGAAAACATAAATGATTTTCAGCAAATTGGCAAATCACATCAGTTGGTTTATCATGATGAATTCAGAATTAGTTCATCTCACGTAAATTTGGATAAACCACCAATCTTTGATGATGATGATGAGTTTGAAGGACCATCAAAAGGTTTCAAATTTTGAAGACTGTTTTTATGATTCTCATGTCTATTTTTCCAAGAGCATCTCTCCAACATTTCTGTTCTTGCATAAATTGATTATCAGTTCATATATTTCATCTTATTGGTGTGATTGGATGGACATAATTACAAAGGTTGGAAAGTTTAGGGTGCATCGACTTCCTTTTCGAGTTCCATTGCAAGGGATGTTTTTTAATCTATATCAAAAAGATAAATCCTTAGAAACTTGAGGACTAGTTGTTTTTCAACCAGGGGAGTTTGACACGGGAGTGTCTATTTACATGACTCATGATCAAGGTGCAAAAGGTTCCAAATTATTACTTTAATTTATTGAGCAGCAGATCATGTCAGAAGGGCAGTTTTGTGACTTCATAACTTTTGATTCTAGATGAATTAGCTGATGTACTTGATGTCATTGGAAAGATCAGCCTCTTAACTTGAATTTCGTATTTTGAAGCAAGTCATTTGAAGGTCCCAAGAGAGAGTTATGACTGAATTCGTTTTGGTGCTCAGATTCAACTGATCTCGGGATTTGAAGAGTCCAGCTTTAATATCTTTAATTTCTTTGTTTAAAATGCTTTGAAATGTGTCGTTATCTTTTATTTTCATTCCTTTCCCATGCATGGAGGGTTGTTCCATGATTAGGCTATATAATGAGCCTTTATCCTTGTAAAAAGTAAGTTAATGGATATTGCATTTCAGAATATTATCTCTTTGAGATTTTATCTTTCAACTCTGTATCTCTTGGGTAGATTCCTTTAGAGTGGTGAGTTTATAATTGGTTCTGTATCCTTGGTTAGTTAAGAGGGTGGTGTTTCTGTATCCCTTTAGATTAATCTTGGTGGTGAGCCGTTTCTACTAGTTTACTAAGGGTGGTGATATTTGTATCCCTTGGAAAATTAGTTAATCTATTTTTATTTGTTCTTGTGGGTTTTATTTGTGCGAGGGCTGTCCGGTATCAAGAAGACTCCATAACAAAGAGGATGTTATTGGAGATGTGAATGAGGGTGTTAGGACTAGGCATCAAATAGCTAATCTCATTAGCTTTACATGCTACACCTCTCAAATTGAACCCAAAAAGGTTGATGAAGCCTTGAATGATGAATTTTGGGCTCATGCCATGCAAGAAAAGCTAAACCAATTCGAAAGGAATGAGGTTTGGACTCTAGTTCCTAGGCCTAAAAATGCTCATGTGATAGGCACTAAGTGGATTTACAGGAACAAATCCGATGAGGATGGCAACATAGTGCGGAACAAGGCTAGACTTGTAGCACAACGTTACTCTCAAATTGAGGGTATTAATCGTGCTCCAAATGTTCACATCTAGCCTCCCTTTTCCTATATTTTTGTACTTATTTCTCGAGTAAAACCAGGTATTTAATGGATAAATAAGTGTTTCAGGTGATTAGGGAAGTTCAAGGGTAAAATTGTCATTTTGGACAATTTAGGGGCAAAAGTGCAATATTCGGGGTATTAATGAAGATTCCGTGAATTAAGGAAAGATTTGGGGTATTGATTGTAATTCACCAGCCAAGCAGCGCAGCACAGCCACGTCACCCCCTGGAAACGACGCCGTTTTGGACTGGTGTGCGTCATGCTAAAGTCAGGTCATCTTCTTCAGCAAATCGGGTTGACCCACGACCTGGTTAACCCGACCCGAACCGGCAATACACCCGGCATTTTCTCCAACCATTTCTGACGATTTTCCAGCTAGTTTTCCGGCGTTTCTCCGTCCAGATCGACGGCCATCATCCTCCCGGTCCTATTGCACCCACTTTTTGCCTCCCATGCAATCATTTTCCCAATCCTCAATGACCTCCAACTTCCATGGATGTGCAAGCTTGCAAGCTTGGTTCGGCGGCTTCTTGCCCGCAATCCAGACGGTCCAAACTCATCGGAAGACCGCAGGTTCATGCGGCGGCTTATTTCCCGCAATCCAGAAGGTACAACTCGCGGGAAGAGCTCCAAGTTGCATGGCGAGTTCTGACGACGTTTAAGAACCCGTGAGGCAGGGGATCCAAGCCCGTCAACCTAACCGACTCAGCCTCTTTCATGCCCAAAACACTTCCCTCTATAAATATATAACTTTCCCTAACCCTAAACACTATCACTAATATCCAAACTCAAATAAAAATCACCTACTTACACCAAAATATCACATATAGCCTAACTTACACTCACAATCACATAAATTACTCATAGAATAGCTTAGAAGTCTCCAAGAGCAAGGAGAAGCTAGCTTGAAGACCTCTCCAACACCTTGGGTTGTCTTCTCTCTCTCTTTTACTTGTTTAGCTTATTGTTGTATGTGGGACTACATGTTTATGATGGGATATTTGTGAAATTGTAATAATATTCATATTTTTGTTGATGTGTTTATTTGCTTGAGCTTGAGTTATACATGTTGATTTAATAACCATTGATTAGCATGTAATGGATTTAGACTCATTGAGGCCTCAATATCTTGCATGAATAATCATTTATGCATGTGTCTTAATCCTAGGTTAGTAAGCTCATTTGCCATCAACTAGGAATTGGATTAATTGCATGATCATCAATTCCTATCATTTCCATTCCCATACCACCTCACTCTCATTATCACTCTTGCATGACCAATATTGCATTAGTGGTAATTAGTTAAATTAGTTAGTTTAATTTAGATAATTGTTGGTAACTTAGTTGATTAGGTTAATTAATTACTAAGGAATGACAACCCTTAGTTGTAGTTAAATTTAGTATAATTTAGTTGTAATTCAATTCATAGCAATCTTGTGTAAACTTAGTTTTAGCTTACTTGCCACCATCTACCATGCTTTACATTTCATGCATGTAATTAGTGTTTATAGTGTAAATAGCTCGACTATAACATAAGACGTAGAACCGACTTAAGTGTACCGTACTTCCTCCGTGGGAACGATACCCCTTACTCGTAACCACTATACGTGGCGAACGATTCGTATACTTACGAAGGGGTATAAACTCGTACGCCATATCATTTACCAGTAGTTTATAGAACTATCGCATACCACATTTGCGGCGATCAAGATTTTGGTGCCGTTGCCGGGGATTGCATAGTATACATTTTGTAGGTCTAGTCTTTGTTTTAGTCATTTTTAGTCATTTTTGTTATTTTTTATTTTTATTGTTCATAATCTATCTTGTTCGATTTGATTTTGTTTTGTTTGTTGGTTGTTTCAGATTTTAGATCAATATGGAAAGAGGTAATTTGGCATTGATTAGTCAATTGGCCGAATTGAATGGGAAAGTGGCAACTTTCGTGTCACACTCTAGGCAGGCACCGGCACCAGTTTATCCATCTTTGGGGTAGAATGGACACACGGACTTTATTCCGCAAGGAGAGCCATGGTCGGGAATGCCAGAGGTACCACCCACGTATCCGTATGAACACCACAACCATCAAGCTAGATGGGATCAAGAGAAACAAGACCACCAATGGGTTAATTTTGATGGAGAGGCATACCAACATGCCATTGACCAACGATTTCTTGAAGTTGAAAAACACATAGGGATGTGTACAAATTAGTTGGCT
Source organism: Acer saccharum (assembly GCA_030490815.1). Lineage (NCBI taxonomy): Eukaryota > Viridiplantae > Streptophyta > Magnoliopsida > Sapindales > Sapindaceae > Acer > Acer saccharum. The sequence continues at coordinate 38,657,516 of CM059866.1, forward strand.
CAATGTGTGGAAGACTCCCAAGGGCAAGCCAAGGAAGCCCATGACCAAGAGCAAGCCTACCGACAAAATGTTAACCAACGGTTGCTTGACTATGAAGAACGCATAGAATGGTTGGGATCTTGGCTGGCACATTATTTGGACGGGTTCTTAGAGAGGAAAAAAATATAAGAACCTCCAAGACTCCACAAATCAAACAACCCGTTCTTTTGTCTCACTCTTGGAGGAATCAAACTGGTGGATTCCTCAAGTAGCTCAGAATGTGACATTGGCGATGTTTTGCTAAGGGGTGAAGAAGAGCCAAGGGTAGAAAAGGAAAGAAAAGAGGTTAAAAAATCGATGGAATCCTCAAGGAGTATAGATGATTACTTAGATGAGCTTTTGCTCATATTGGATGAGGATGAGGATTTCGAAGTTGATTTAGGAGGTAAAAAGGAAATGGGAGTAGAGGGTGCCCTACAAAGCAAGGAGTTGATAAGTCAAGACAATGACTTAGTCTTGAAGGTCAATTCACTTGAGATGGAGAGAGACTCGGCATTGAAGAAGGCACAAGAGCTCTCCATATTGGTGGTAGAACAAGAGGAGGAATTCACTCGGAAAGCGGGGGAAATGCAATGGGAAGCTGAAAAGAAAGACAAGGCATTGAAGGGTTTGAAAGAAGAACTCATCAAGAAGGACCATGCCTTGAAGGTATCACAAGCGGTGATATGTGACTACATTGTGGAAGTGGACAAAGCCGAATTGCCAATCGAGGCTTTGGAAAAGAAAGGGGCTAAGAGAAAATCAACAAAGAAGCCCCATACTACCCAAAACGGAGCAAGCCTTCCGAAGGTTGCCCACAAGCAAGCCGAAGCAACAGCGAAAGTCAACAAAGGTAGTATTTCTAACTTCTCTCCTGCATGCTATTTTTGCCATATTAAGCGACACAAAAAGGCACAATATGCTAAATATGTTGAATTGTGCAAAAATAGGAAAGGCATGCTTAGGAGGAGAGTGAGAAAAGTGAGGGAAGTTTGGATCCGTAAGGACAAACTAGACCAATCAAAAGAAACTCCTTTTGTTGCTAGGAATGATACACCTAGGAATAAGGCGTGGGTAGTGAAGAACCACGATAGAAATCATGTCACATTAGATAGTCCTTCGAACTTCCATACATTGCATGATTGTTTTTCGAGTGAATTACTTGTTTCATTACACGTATGAACATATTTCTTTTTTTTATTTTTAGGTTAGTTTGTTTTCAGAGTCTTGAGTATCTTAATTATCCACTCACCATATTGCAAATGTGCTATGAAATGCATGAAAATAGATAGGTTTGGGGGTTTATACTCCTTACTTATAAACTTGTATAGCATATGCTTGTAGTTTTGGTGTTGTTTTTGTGTGTGCAAGGCTGGAATCAAGAAGAAGAAATGCATCGGTGGGATGAGTCCACGGGAATGAGCCCGCCGTCCAAAAGATCACAAACCCGCTAGCCACACCATGCACCAACACACCAAACCACAAAGCCACACCATCCTACAAATGCTAAATCTCATGTCCAATCTTCAACTTTTGAGCTTTTACTTCAAGTTTATATCTCTTGCTTAGCTTAAGAGTGTGAATTGATTGTGTTGCCTAGTGATTAGGATTGGTTTTTGTAATGTGATTAGTGGTGGATAATTAGGATTGTATATATGTTTCCATGTTAGTTGTAGATATTAGGATTGTATATATATTATTGTTGTATTTTTGTTTTTGATTTTTGTAGTTTTATTTCAAACCTTGTGAAGATGCCCTGTTTCGAAAATTTTGAGTCAAAAGTTTCCTTAAAACTATACTAATTGGTGAAGAAATAATTTTTCTGCCCATGTTGCGTTCATCTTTTTTTCGATATGGTTCTAACAGTATAAAGAACGTAAAATTCCGGGCAGTAGTGTAAAAGTTATGAGTATTTCTTCGACCGAAGGTCACAGGCGTGCCCTGTTTTCAAAATTCTGCACGTGACCTGTTTTCAACCTCTGTTTTTACACTTTTCCGATTTGAATTTTAAAATATTTTCTTCATGAAAAGTGTTCCTTTGCATGTCTATATTCTTGTCTCAAATTTGAGCATGTTTTATGGTGTAGCTTTGAAAATATGCATGCAAAAGTAGACGTTGTTCGAGTTTCAAAAGTTGACAGTTTTCTCGAAATGTTTTCCTCTATGTTTAGAAGCATTTTTCACATGATATTTTTGTGATTTTATTTTTAAATGTTGTGTTTAGTTGTATATAAGTGTTAGTATGTTTGTGTACGGATTTCCAAATCATGAATTCCTTGTCCATGTGCTTTAATTTTTCAACATTGAGGACAATGTCGAGTTTAGGTTTGGGGGTGTGGACACATATTTTTTGTGATTTTTGTGTTGTATATATTGTGTTTTTGTGTTTTTTCCAAAATTTTGAAATTTTTGCGAATGAGCCATTTTGAACAAATTGTTTTGAATGAGAGGTTTTGAATTGTGCCGTTGAGGAGTTTTTCGCATGTGTTAGTAGCTGAGTCCTGGATAATATTTTGTCAGTCTAGGAATTTTTTTGCGCATAATGGAATTTAGTCCCTTTCTTTAAGTGTCTAAGTGGACGAGACTCCGTTCTCGATTGTTAGGATTAATAGTGGAGACTACCCGTGAGTTTTTGTGCCTTAGCGTTCATTTCTGAGGGAAAATTATGTTTCTACTCTTATACACTCTTCGAACATGTTTTTCATTGTGATCTCATCGTATCAATTGCATTGTTTGCCATAGAACATTCATAAATGTGGATAACATGTTGAATTCGTATTCCCATGATAGATGGACTTTTAGAAATGATATTAGGACTTTGTAGTAACCAATACCAAATTGACTAAACATGTCCATTTCCCTTTATGCATGATTCAATGTAAATACGGCCAAACACAAACCTATCACAAAACACCCTAATCCATAGACCTAAACACTTAATCTTACATAGCTACTAATCTTGTCAAGTTCTATTAAAGTAGAGAATTCAACCGTTAAGCTCTAAATTGTAATAGCGTGTACTGAGGAATATTTTGTAACTTGTGCTAAGAAAGGGCTTTCAAAATTTAAGTGTTGAAAATTAAGCACGTAAAGCCCTTAATCTTCAAAGCAATGACTACTCCAATGAGAGTAACCAATTAGCACAATCCAGGGTTCAAAATTATAGCCTAGACGCTTGTGTCAATGAATAATCTAAATGAGCTTCGAGTTAAAAATTGTTATGTGAAACATCTTGGCATGATTAGTACTTCCATATACCTTCCATATACATTCACCACATATCACCTTGGCCAACACAAGTAGGGAAGAATTAATTGATCTTTTAGGAAGTCTATTTAGGGAATACGAATGTTAATATGCTCTACCACGTTCATGGCATTCAATTCCTTCATGAGATTAATTTTCAGAAAATATGCTTTATTTCTAATACTCGCATGCGTTACATATTTGACTTCTATGTACATAACTTCCAAAACGCATGTGTTTGATAGAGAGTGTGCCTAGGATTCTGAGAGAAAAATATAGTGAAATCCAGTAAGGATTAGAGTCGAGGCGAATTACATACGAGCATTAGAGTGTGTAGAATTTGAAGCTATGCCATTTTTGAGTGTGGGATTTACATTATGCATTTCATTCAATTGAATGACTTAAGGTTATCCTCCGCTCAGTGGTTCTCACATGTACTACTCCTCATAAGCACAACTTATTTGATATCTCATTTTGTGTGGCTTTTGCAAATTGTTTTTATTTTTTGTTTTTAATTTTTAGCTTTACGTTTGTGGGTATCGTAGCAGTAAACCCTCAGGAGACTACACTCCTCCTACTAGGGACACCTAGGGGTTTAAAAGGCTTGTGTGATATGAACCACACCAAGAGTAGTGAGACCCGGAACCAATATATGGTAACGACGGATCGTTTTCTAATTCAAGTTTATAAAAACAAAGAAAATAAAGGACCGTGACCCATTATCTATATGGAGATAAGAACCAACGGTATCAAGAAGGTTGTAGACGCCACACTCAAGAACAAGAAAGAAGGTGAGTGATAAGTCAAGGTTTGAACGCCACAAGGTAGAACCTTGATAAGTTCATAGTTCAATGAAGAACCAAGAGAAAAAGTTCTCTCAAATAATATTTTATTCAAAGTCTAATCTTTTCAAATAATACATCAATGCGTCCTTTAAATACTAAGAAAAGATCTAAACCCTAGACGACAAAAGAAAAGGATATAAACTACTCAGCAATTAATTGCCTTACAATTAGGAAAGTTAAAGAATAAAAACTAGCAATTAGTTGACTTTGTTTGGGAAACAAATCAACTATTTATTTGGGAAATAATTAAAAAAAAGGAAATATGCTAAAATTCGGAATCCTCCAACCCTAGCTTATATCTAACACCATAATCAGCTCTTTATTAGGAAATATGTTGAAATTCGGACTCCTCAATTCAAGTCTTCGCGCAACAAACTAGATGGCCGAATTTGGGCCTGTTGTGATCTATTATGGATGACGGAGTCTTCATAACATCTGTAGGACTCGTCTTGGGCTTTCTGAAAACATATTATGATAGACAATCCGACATCAGATGCTCTCTGTAGAGGCCCACGAAGTTCAGCCCGGCGTCCAGCTCTCGTACAGCTCAAGTCTTCGCGCAACAAGATAGATGGCCGAATTTGGGCCTGTTGTGATTTGTTTTGGAGGATGGAGTCTTCATAACATATGTAGGACTCGTCTTGGGATTTCCGAAAACATATTATAATAGACAATCCGACATCAGATGCTCTCTGTAGAGGCCCACAAAGTTCAGCCCGGCGTCCAGCTCTCGTACAGCTCAAGTCTTCGCGCAACAAGATAGATGGCCGAATTTGGGCCTGTTGTGATTTGTTTCGGAGGACGGAGTCTTCATAACATCTGTAGGGCTCGTCTTGGGCTTTCCGAAAACATATTATAATAGACGATCCAACTACATATGCTCTCTGTAGAGGCCCATGAAGTTCAGCCCGGATTTGGTCTTCATGTGGCCCGAACTTGGACTTCAGCAACTCCAAATCAGCCCCCATTAAATGATTCTTTGATCCTCTTGGCCCTTGTAATTGGCCCAACCAGAATATGCAATTGATCGTTTGGCGATGCTTCTTGATTCTCATCATTGTGGCACGTGCTAAGTGTCATCGTTTCTCCCACGAAAGCGGACTAACTTAGTTCATGTTATTTATGCTTTAGTAGTTGTTAATTTTTAGTTTTTGTTTTGCTCGAGGACGAGCAAAAGTTAGGTTTGGGGGTCTGATCGCGCTCCAAATGTTCACATTTAGCGTTCCCTTTTCCTATATTTTTGTACTTGTTTCTCGGGTAAAATTGGGTATTTAACGGATAAATAAGTGTTTCAGGTGATTAGGGAAGTTCAGGGGTAAAATTGTCATTTTGGACAATTCAGGGGCAAAAGTGCAATATTTGAGGTATTAATGAAGATTCCGTGAATTAAGGAAAGATCAGGGGCACTGATTGTAATTCGCTAAACAAGCAGCGCAGCACAACCACGTCACCCCCTGGAAACGACGCCGTTTTGGACTGGTGCGCGTCATGCCTGACGTCATGCTGACGTCAGGTCGTTTTCTTCAGCAAACCGGGTCAAACTGCGACCCGGTTGACCCGACCCGACCCGACCCGACCCGGTGACAGACCCGGCATTTTCTCCGACGGTTTTTCGACCAGTTTTTCTGCGTTTCTCCGCCTAGATCGATAGCCACCATCCTCCCGGTCCTATTGCACCCACTTTTAGCCTCCCATGTAAACATTTTCCCAATCCTCAATGACCTCCAACTTCCATGGATGTGCAAGCTTGCAAGCTTGGTTCGGCGACTTCTTGCCCGCAATCCAGATGCAAAAATGGTCATTTAAATGCATCAAGTCTGATGCATTTTGGATGGGCGCTGTACAGAAGCACTGTTCGTACAGCGCCCCTCTGTTTCCCGAGAGAACATAGTTTGGGCGCTGTACAGAAGCGCTCTACGTACAGCGCCCAAGGCAAATTTCAGGCCAACTTATCAAAACGACCTCACTTTGGTTTGGCCCCCTATATATATGCCACTTTGACTTTAGGTTAATTAAGAGAGTTCATATTCAGATTTCATACTTAGGATATTTTTCAAAGAGAAGAAAAATTCCAAGAACTCATTTTTAATTACTCAGACACTTTTTCCATGATCATCAATCATCATCTAGCATCATCTTTGATCATCTAGATGTCATCTTGCATGGATTCTTCATCATACTTTGCTTGGTAAGCTTTTCACTAATATCTTACATATTTTGTGTTTTTCTTAACAAGCAATCTCAATTTATTACTTGTATGACTTTCATATATCTTTAAGATTGAGATTAGTGTGATGTATGTTTGAGAAGTTGTATTGTGATAGCTAATTAGGTTTTGTGCTTAATCTTGATTAGCTAAACTATTTGACATGTCATTTAGTTTTAATATCTAGGATTGTTCTAATTGAATATTAATCATCTTAGATAAGCATATAGGGTTTCCCTTGCTCTATGTTGCATTTGGATATTCATATATTAACTTAGGGTGTTATTCTCTTCATTAAGAAAGTAAGTCTTGTGTGTAGCTTCCGGGATTAGGTTGCTTAGATCGCAAGCAAATTGGACTAGGTTCACTTATACAAAGATTAGGTAGGTGTGTGATTACTTCCGAGATTAGGTTGTAATCTGATGCAGTAAAATCTGTGTTCAATTTACTAAGAAAGTTCCTTTTCCTATGCATGGAGGGTTGTTCCATGATTTGGCTATATAATGAGCCTCTATCCTTGTTAAATATTATTGATCAATATTGAATTTCAGAATACTATCTCTTGGAGATTTTATCTTTTAACTCTGTATCTCTTTGGCGGATTTCCATTGAGTGGTGAGTTTCCCTTTAGTTCTGTATCCTTGGTTAATTCTCTAGGGTGGTGATATTCTGTATCCCTCTTGACTTAACTTTGGTGGTGAGCTTTTACCTATCTTGCTAAACTTCCGTAGGGTGGTGATCTATGTATCCCTTTTGGAAGTAAAGCTATTGTTCTTTTGTGTGTGTTTGGGCTGTTTCTTGTTTGTCACGTTGCCTACCGGCATCAGTTTGGTATCAGAGCTTTAGGTTGCTCTTCGTTTGCTTTTTAATATCAATGGCTGGTCGTCGTCGCATCCCAACTATTGATGAAGAGACAGCTCCTCAAGTGAATCAACGGAACCTTATTATGGATGATTTGAGGCAGCAAATCCATCAACTCCAGCAACGTTTGCATCTCTACGAGAATCACGATCATGATGAGAATGAAGGATTCGAAGATGATGGTATTGATGTTAATCCTTTCCATCAAACTCGCAGCCATGTTTCTGATGATAGTACTCCACCTCATCCTCATGATTTGAGGCATTATGTCTTGAGGGATCGTGAGACACATCGTGCTTTCAATGCGAAAGTTAAGATTCCAGAATTTGAAGGAAAGATGCAACCGGATGAGTTCATAGAGTGGTTGAATACAGTGGATCGTATCTTCGAATATCAAGAAGTTCCAGAGCATAGAAAGGTGAAACTTGTTGCAATCAAACTTCGAAAGCATGCCTCCTTTTGGTGGGAGAATCTCAAGAAACAGAGAGATAGAGAAGGGAGAAGCAAGATTTTGACTTGGATTAAGATGAAAATGGAATTGACAAGGAAGTATCTACCGGACAATTACAGGCAAGATGTTTTCTTGAAGATTCAGAATTTTAGATAAAAGGATCTTTCGATCGCGGAATATACAGCCAAGTTTGATAATCTCGTGTTGAAAGGTGATCTCATGGAACCGGAAGAGCAGACCATTGCACGTTATCTTGGTGGTTTGAATTATGAGATTTCTAATGTGGTGCAGTTGCAGCCATATTGGACTTTCGATGATGTGTGTAAACTTGCTTTCAAGGTGGAGAAACAACAAAAGGAAATTCGTGGCAGGGGTTCTAAGTATGGCTCTCGTGAGGGTTTTCCTATCAAGGGAACCAATTCCAAGTCTGGTACAGCCACCAAAACTATTCCGAAGTCGACCTCAAAAGATGATGGTGCAGTAGCTAATAAGCCACAACCTAGCTCTTCTAACGCAAGTTCTTGCAGGTGCGTCAAGTGTCAAGGATTTGGCCATATTGCTTCGGAGTGTCCAAATCGCAGAATTGTTTCATTGGTTGAAGAAGAGAATGAAGAGGAGATGGAGGAAGATTCAAAGGCTGATGATTATAATGATCAAGAAGAGGGTGAAGAGGTGACTTACGCTGATCATGGTATGTCACTTATCATTCAAAGAAACTTGAGTGTTGCTCGTGAAGAAGAAGATGAAGACTGGTTGAGGAAGAACGTGTTCCATACCAAGTGCACGTCTCATGGCAAGGTGTGTGTTGTGATTATTGATAGTGGTAGCTTTGAAAACGTGGTTTCTACTGTTATGGTGGACAAGTTGGGTCTGAAAACGGTGCAGCATCCTCATCCTTACAAGCTTTCTTGGCTTCAGAAAGACAATGAGATAAAGGTGAATAAACGTTGCCTTGTTTCATTTTCTATTGGTAAATATTATAAGGATGAAGTGTGGTGTGATGTAGCTCCTATGGATGCTTGTCATTTACTTCTTGGACGACCTTGGCATTATGATAGGCGTATCTTGTATGATGGGTACAAGCACACTTATTCTTTTGTAAAAGATGGGTGTAAAAGATTGGACGACCACCTGTTATAATGAAGTCTATTCTTGATGAGTTCCATGATGTAGTTTCGGAAGAGATACCCCCAGGCCTACCTCCCATGAGAGACATTCAACATTATATTGACTTTGTTCCGGGTGCAGCACTACCTAATAAAGCGGCTTATAGAATGAGTCCAAAAGAGCATGAAGAATTGTAGAGGCAAGTTGATGAGCTCCTAGCAAAGGGAATGGTAAGGGAAAGCATGAGTCCATGTGCTGTTCCAGCCCTTTTGGTACCAAAGAAAGATGGTGCGTGGCGTATGTGTATTGATAGTAGAGCGGTGAACAAGATTACTGTTGATTATCGCTTCCCAATTCCACGACTTGATGATCTACTTGATCAACTACATGGTGGTGCCATCTTTTCAAAAATTGATCTACGAAGTGGGTACCATCAGATTAGAATGAGAATTGGAGATGAGAGGAAAACAGCCTTCAAGACAAGGGATGGTCTCTACAAGTGGATGGTTATGCCATTTGGTCTTTCTAATGCTCCTAGTACTTTCATGCGCTTTATGAATCATATTCTCAAGCCTTGTATTGGGCATTTTGTTGTTGTGTACTTTGATGATATTCTGGTGTACAGCAAAGATGAAGGAGAACACTTGAATCATCTTGAGCAGATCTTTCGCATATTGAGGGAGCAAAAGCTTTATGCTAATTTGAAGAAGTGTAAGTTCTTTACTAGCAGCCTTATTTTCCTAGGCTATGTTGTGTCTAAAGATGGAATCAAGATGGATCCATGGGTGGTAGGACAGACAATTCAATCGGAGCTGAGAGATATGGGGCCCGAAACATAGAGGTTCTGCACTGGCCGAAAATCATCTTTTCATTGTTTCTTCCAATTTGCTCCTTTTCTCCATCTTTTAATTCCTTTTCTTCCAAAATAAGATTTAACACCACTAGAATGGAATTTTACCTACACATGCTCAACAAACACATTAAACAACCTAATTTACTCGAGAACAAAGCATAAACAATAGGAAATAGGGGCCTAAAACATGTATAGAAATGAACCGATCATAATCGTTTTACACATTTAGTGGATTCGAGGTTCGAGTGTGGCTTACTTACTAGCCCGTGGTTTTTCCCGTGAGGGTTTCCACGTAAAAATCAAGTGTTATTTAATTTCCGCATTTTATACTTGATTTATTGTTTTATCTAGTTAGGGGTAATTTCGTAATATTGACTTAACACGAAAAATTGGGTAATAAGTTTAAAATCTATTCACCCCCCCCCCCCCCCCCCCCCCCCTCTAGATAGTTTCATACACACCGTGCTATAATTTGTTTCATACCCCTTGTGTAGTTATTGTCAACAAGAAATTGAGGGCTCATACCAAGCCCTCGATGCTTGTTTCAACCCATATAGAGCCTTCTTGAGGCGATAGACATGGTTGGGGTGGTGTGCATCCACAAACCCCTTGGGTTGTTCAACAAACACTTCCTCTTGCAAGAAGCCATTGAGGAAGGCACTCTTGACGTCCATTTGGTTGTGCACACAAGAAATGGACAAGAGAAGCCTAATGAACTTTAAACGGGCAACGGGAGCAAAAGTCTCCTCAAAGTCGATACCCTCAATTTGAGAGTATCCTTGTGCTACAAGTCTAGCCTTGTTCCACACTATGTTGCCATCCTCATCGGATTTGTTCCTATAAATCCACTTAGTGCCTATGACATGTGTGCTTTTAGGCTTAGGAACTAGAGTCCAAACCTCATTCCTTTCGAATTGGTTTAGCTTTTCTTGTATGGCAAGAACCCAAAATTCATCATTCAAGGCTTCATCAATCTTTTTGGGTTCAGTTTGAGAGGTGTAGCATGTAAAGCTAATGAGATTAACAATTTGATGCCTAGTCCTAACACCCTCATTCACATCTCCAATAACATCCTCTTTGTTATGGAGTCTTTTAACCCATGAAGCGGGTTCATTTGAGTCCAAGAGAGGGACTTTATTAAGAGGTTGTGTGTTCTCATTGTTACCATTGGACGTCCCAACATTGGGAGTCTCCACAACCCTCTCCAAAGGAAAGTCATCATCTAAAATTTCCTCATCCTAATGGTCATTAAACTTAAGCCTTGTATCATCAATGACAACATTGGATGATTCCATGACGGTTCGAGTCTTCAAGTTGAAAACTCTATAGGCTATACTATTCAAGGCATAGCCAATAAAGAAACCCTCATCACTCTTAGCATCAAATTTGCCAAGTTGATCTCGGTCATTTAAAATGTAGCATTTAATTCCAAATGTGTGGAAGTAACTAACATTTGGCTTCCTACCCTTCCATAACTCATAGGAGGTATTTCTATATCCGGGCCTTAGGAAAACTCTATTCCCTATATAGCAAGTCGTATTGATGGCTTCGGCCCATAGGTTCCTAAGGACATTGTTGCTAAGCAACATCACTCGGGCCATCTCTTGAAGGACCCTATTCTTCCTCTCAACAACTCCATTTTGTTGAGATGTCCTAGGAGCCGAAAACTCATGGAAGATGCCTAAGCTGTTGCAATAGCTTTCAAAAGAAGCATTCTCAAATTTCCTCCCATTGTCACTTCTAATCCGTTTAATGCTTTTAATGTTAGAGTTCATTTCATTTTGGGTCTTAGTACAAAGCATTTTAAACTTATCAAAAGTTTCAAATTTTTCTCTAAGAAAATATGTCCATGTGAACCTAGAGAAATCATCTACACAAAGAAAAATGTATCTCTTTCCACCTAAACTCTCAGTTTGCATCGGACCCATTAGATCCATGTGGAGAAGCTCTAGGGACTCCTTGGTGGAGAGATACTGATGAGAATCAATAAGCACCAAAAAAGGATCAATTGCATGTTTCGGTTGGGCCAATTACAAGGGGCCAAGAGGATCAAAGAAGCATTTAATGTTGGGCTGATTCTGAGTTGCTGAAGTCCAAGTTTGGCCCACATGAAGACCAAATCCGGGCTGAACTTTATGGGCCTCTACAGAGAGCATCTGAAGTCAGATTGTCTATTATAATATGTTTTCGGAAAGCCCAAGACGAGCCCTATAGATGTTATGTAGACTCCGGCATCCATAAACGATCACAATAGGCCCAAATTTGGCCATCTATCTTGTTGCGTGAAGACATGAGCTGAGGAGTCCGAATTTCAGCATATTTCCTAATAAAAAGCTGATTTGGGCGTGAGATACAAGCTAGGGTTGGAGGATTCCGAATTTTAGCATATTTCCTATTTTTAATTATTTCCCAAATAAATAGTTGATTTGTTTCCCAAACAAGTCAACTAGTTGCTAGTTTTTATTCTTTTACTTTCCTAATTGTAAGGCAATTAATTGCTGAGTAGTTTATTTCCTTTCTTTTGTCGTCTAGGGTTTAGATATTTTCTTAGTATTTAAAGGATGCATTGATGTATTATTTGAGAAGATTAGACTTTGAATAAAATATTATTTGAGAGAACTTTTTCTCTTGGTTCTTCATTGAACTATGAACTTATCAAGGATCTACCTTGTGGCGTTCAAACCTTGACTTATCACTCACCTTCTTTCTCTTTCTTGAGTGTGGCGTCTACAACCTTCTTGATACCGTTGGTTCTTATCTCCATAAACTTGTTTTCTTTATTTTCTTTGTTTTTATAAACTTGAATTAGAAAACGATCCTTCGTTACCATATATTGGTTCCGGGTCTCACTACTCTTGGTGAGGTTCATATCAGTTGGTATCAGAGCTTAGGCTTCTAAATCAGGTTTGATCTATCCCTTTTTTTATTTTTATTTTTCATTTTTTGTATTTCTTTTATTTCGTTTGATCAAAAAAAAAAAAAAGTTGATCAAATCTGTTACCAAAAAAAAAAAAAAAAAAGTTTAATCAGATTCTGATTCCAAAAAAAAAAAAAAAAAAAAGTTGATCAAATCCGTTACCAAAAAAAAAAAAAAAACTTGATTAGATTCTGATTCAAAAAAAAAAAAAAAATGTCTGACGATGTACCGAAAACGATTGATATCAATCTTTTTTACAAAGCCATGGTACAAAAGTTTGATCAGTTATTATCAGAGATGTTGGATCAACGAATGAAGAGGAACGGTTCCACACGAGTTGGGCAACATTCGTGCTCTTCTTCATCATGGGAACCGAATTGGAACAAGAGAGATGACCAGCTTAGTTTCAAGGCAAAGGTCGAACCTTCCGAAGATCACAAAGATGGAGAGCTTTTGGTCGCAAGAAGAGCTCTTAGTGCTCAAGCAAAGGAAGATGATGAGGTACAACGTGACAATGTCTTTCACACCCGATGCCATGTTAATGATAAGGTATGTAGCATGATAATTGATGGGGGGAGTTGTACTAATTTGGCTAGCACTATTTTGGTGGAAAAACTGAATTTGGCCACTTTAAAGCACCCAAAACCTTATAAGTTACAATGGTTAAATGATAGTGAAGAAATCAAGGTGACTAAACAGGTGTTGGTGTCTTTTTCCATTGGGAAGTACAAAGATGAAGTCTTGTGTGATGTGGTACCAATGCATGCAAGTCATATCCTTTTGGGGCGACCATGGCAGTTTGATAGGCGTGTAACTCATGATGGTTATACAAATAGATACACCTTTGTACTCAATAAAAAACGAATCACTCTTGTACCCTTAACCCCAATACAAGTATATGAAGATCAAGTGAGGTTAAAAGAAAAGAGAGATGTAAAAAAGGAGAGTGAGAGTTCAAAAGGAAGAGAGACAAAAGAAAAAGAGATTGAAACAGCAAAAAAAGAAATCTCGGCCGATGAGGGAAAAAAAGAGAGAAAACAATTGAACTTCTATGCAAAAAAGAGTGAGATCAAAAAGGCATTATTTTCAAATCAGCCAACTTCTCAGCCTGGTGTTCTTCTTTCTCTTTTTCAGGACTTTGATGAAGTGTCGGAGGCTATCAACAACATTACGGTGAAGATTCTAGGACGAATCCTTTGAAGAGAGGGGGAATGATGAGAATCAATAAGCATCACCAAAGGATCAATTGCATGTTTCGGTTGGGCCAATTACAAGGGGCCAAGAGGATCAAAGAAGCATTTAATGATGGGCTGATTCTGAGTTGCTAAAGTCCAAGTTTGGCCCACATGAAGACCAAATCCGGGCTGAACTTCGTGGGCCTCTACAGAGAGCATCTGAAGTCGGATCTATTATAATATGTTTTCGGAAAGCCCAAGACGAGCCCTATGGATGTTATGAAGACTTCGGCATCCATAAACAATCACAATAGGCCCAAATTTGGCCATCTATCTTGTTGGGCGAAGACATGAGCTGAGGAGTCCGAATTTCAGCATATTTCCTAATAAAAAGCTGATTTGGTCGTGAAATACAAGCTAGGGTTGGAGGATTCCGAATTTTAGCATATTTCCTATTTTAATTATTTCCCAAATAAATAGTTGATTTGTTTCCCAAACAAAGTCAACTAGTTGCTAGTTTTTATTCTTTACTTTCCTAATTGTAAGGCAATTAATTACTGAGTAGTTTATTTTCTTTCTTTTGTCATCTAGGGTTTAGATATTTTCTTAGTATTTAAAGGATGCATTGATGTATTATTTGAGAAGATTAGACTTTGAATAAAATATTATTTGAGAGAACTTTTTCTCTTGGTTCTTCATTGAACTATGAACTTATCAAGGTGCTACCTTGTGGCATTCAAACCTTGACTTATCACTCACCTTCTTTCTCTTTCTTGAGTGTGGCGTCTACAACCTTCTTGATACCGTTGGTTCTTATCTCCATATAGATAATGGGTCACGGTCCTTTATTTTCTTTGTTTTATAAACTTGAATTAGAAAACGATCCTTCGTTACCATATATTGGTTCCGGGTCTCACTACTCTTGGTGAGGTTCATATCAGATACTTGCCCTTTTTTTGCATGCTCTTGGTTTGTTTTCCTTGTTGGCAAAGTCCACAAACACCATTGGCTTTCTTCCCAAGCTTAGGGAGGCCACGCACACAATTTAACTTTCCAAGGGTTCTTAAATCCCTAAAGTTCGTGTGGCCAAGTCTTTCATGCCACAACTCTATTTGCTCATCCATGGACACATTGTATGAGACTATTCTAGCTTCAAGACAATAGCAATTGTCACTAGATCTCATACATTTCAACAAGGTTTGTCTATCGGGCTTTAGTATAGAGCAATCATCTTTACTGAACAAGACGGAATATCCTTCATCACTAAGAAGTGAAATGCTTATCAAATTGACTTTCAAGCCATCAACAAATAAAGCATCGGATAAGGAGGGTAGTCCGGGAACGGAAATGGTTTCTTTCCCTACAACTCTCTTTTTGGATCCATCACCAAAGGTGACACATCCTCCTTCCTCCATGACAAAAGTCTCGAAGAAACTCTTGTTTCCCGTCATGTGCCTAGAGCACCCACTATCTAAATACCAAAAATTAGAAGAATTTGCCTTCAAGGCTATTTGAGCAACATGGCACACATTCTCATTCTTTCTAATCCACCTAGAAACAATATTAGTTTTCTTAGTGGTCTTTGGTACATGGGCTCTAGATGTCCTAGGATCATGCACATCAATATTATCATTCCTAGGAACATGCATCATGGCTCTTTTCTTTTTCTTCTCAATCATGCTTATAGTTTTATACATTTTAATATAACGAAGCATCTTGGTCTAATATGACCATCAAAACCACAAAATGACATGTAGAAATGAAACAAGGAATCATACCTTGTCCTTGACTTTGTGGTTGAGTGGGTTCAATCCATCTTCGTTATTGAACCGGTCTAGCTTGCTTCCTAGCTTGAGGTTGCATGATTGGTCTCTTTCCTTTGTGAGCCAATTGTTGAGGAATGTTTGCTTGAGGGACCCTTGTGGGTTAAGCTTGAGGTTGCCTTCTTGGCACCAACTTCACTTTTGCATTCTTTGAACATTGTCCTAGTTCTAACTTCTTCCTAGGAGTTTGCACCAATGAAGCTTCTGTAGGGAAAAAATACGGTTGCACGCAGCGGAAGCGAGACTAAAATAGAGTTTAGTATAGTTTAAAATTTTTCCATAATTTGAACTTTAACCCTCTAATTAATTAACATATAATACTAAAGTTATCATACCTTTGTCGCGTGATCTGATTGACATTGCGTCGATGGTAATCCACAAGATCTTTCAATCCAATCACGAACGTGAATCACCTAGGAGCGTGGTCTCCCTTCTCTTTGAATTGTGTACCTGAGGATGGAATAACAAAACTTTTTCTTTTTCGTTAGTCACAACAAGTTCCAAAAGACAACAAAAAATGTTCTGGTCACTTTTGAATTCACAATCTAATGATTGAAACTCACATCAAACATATTCGAAATTGTGCACAAAGCCTATTGATGTATAAGCTACTAGTGCACTATGGAAATAAGAACAATTCTTCCTACTTTCTTTCTTGGCCGAAATCACACTTAGTCTTAAGAGATAGCTTTTATTTTTCAAGCAATAGAAAAATAAATCTGTAGAAAACTATTAGGGTAACCGAATATTCTTTGCACAAATATATATATATTGGTCGCAGTTCTTGATTGCCCAATATAAATATATATATAGCACCGAATTCTCTTTTAATTATATAATCTATATATTTGCATGACTTTAACATGCATATATAATATATAATCTGCATTCATTCAACTTTTCATATGTATATCATATATATGTCTGCACGCCTTTTAACATGCATATATATAATATATTTTTGCATGAATTCTTGCCTTAGTCTAATTATGGTGGCCGAAATCTCTTTACCAAAATAGGTTTTATGCCTTTTGACCTAAAACCTAACTCTAGGTAGATTTCCTTAGAATTCCAAACCCTAATCAAACTCCTTAGTGTATTTGTGACTATATAAAAGACTTCCTTATTTGACTAGATAAATAAATCCCTTATTTATCTACTTACAAAATAAAGTCTTTTATTTTGATTATACTACCACAATAGTATACTACTAAGAAACATATTTCCTAGTCAGAAAAAGATTTTGATTCTTAATTAAATGATTAATCAATCAGTTAATTAATTCCCATTTAATTAAATAATAAAATAAAATAATATTTTAGACTAATAATTTAGCCTTGCCGTCCATATACACATACATGGGCCAAATATTTTTTTTTTCATTTTATTTAATCCATTCGACCTTAATTAAAAAGCCCACATGTGAACCAGACCCATTCTTACTAAAAGAAACAAGCCCACATGCCTTTCATTAATATATTAATATAATTGATCAGCCAATTAAATAAATAATGTGCAAATTATATTCTTAATATATTAAATACAATTCTAGATGGACCCATAAATTGGTCCGGTAGAATATATCAAGTGATCCATGCAAGTCCGTGTGGATTGGGGATCTTGGCGGGCTATCTAAATTTAAGCTTCAATAGACATAACCTAATCACAATCAACAAATGATTCACTTAGGTCCAATCTATTAATTTTAATTCATTCCACTAAATAGCTAAATTGAACTCTTAAATAAAGATAGAATAAGTAAACATTTCTCATTCGTACCCTAGACAATCGTATTGGAGATGGTGTATCCTCGTGAAGAATATCAATAATCGCCAAGAGCTCATAGACCGCCTATAGCTCTCCAAGTTATCATATTTAGATATGACCACATTTGAATTTGGATATTTGACTTGGTCCAGAAGCCATGTTTCAATAGACTCTATCGAAAACTTAACGTTAGATTCAATATCCAATACCAATACTCAAAACATTCATATGATGATATTCTACTCTCATTTAATAAATGGAGCCACGATTGTCCATATTATAATGAAGTCCTCTATCGATTAACAATGAATATCACCCAACGATCGAGGATGACTATGCTATATAATCGTACTCATTGATAACTCAAATGATACCACTTGCAACCATAAGTCCATCATTTATCTCAGGATTAAGATAGACTCTCCGATGTCTGATAATGAAAAGACTATTATCTATTGACGGTTCTAGTAAAGTATTCATTGTGATCCAGTTCAATGCACCAGTGCATCAGTAGTTTACTCGAAGGCCTTCCTATGATTCAAGA